>OY101451.1:91278461-91618890 GCA_956483635.1 Panzeria rudis
ATGATGATGATGATGACGATGATGCTTATTAGCCAACAACTTTTACAGGTTTGGTAGTTTTATTGTTGTGCTGCCAGAATAATTTTTCTTCCACTTACATACAATGAATGAGGCTTTTAGCTTTATATTGGCATTAATAATTTTTATATCTGATGTACTGTTTTTTTGAAAAAAAACATTGATTTAAAGAGTAGGAGTTGCTGTTGAAGATGTTTAGTAAATTAAGTTCTTGTCACAGAAATTTATATATTTCAAGATAAAAGGAAGTTTTTAAATACAAAATACAAGAAAATGTTATTAATTAGAATAATTCTTAGCAATAGCATTAAATATATTTTACTACAAACCAAGGCATGCCACAAGTCAGACTATAGATCAGGCCATAGATAAAAGTATAGGCCATATTTAACAGAGCTCTGTTAACAGGCTAACTTTACTCTGTTAACATATTAAAACGTAGTGAATGCTTTAAAATATGCATTGGTTTTGGAAAGCAGTCAACGTGGGCAAAAAATATGAGTATTTGTAGGCAAAGTACTCCTCTATAAGCACTCTTAGTACGAATTTTTAACATTTTGAGTTTGGACAAGTTATTCCCAATTTTTAAAATTGTAAGAAACGTGGATTCTCTAAGCGATGACCACATTTTTGTTTTCTTTTGAAAAGAGTCAACGTGGGCGAAAAAATAGTGAGGATTTGAAGGCAAGGTGCTTCTCTATTAGCACTTATATGACGAATTTTTAACAGTTTGAGTTTGGAATGGTTATTCCCGTTGCTTTAAAGTATAAGAAAAATGGATTATCTAAGGGATGGCCACATTTTTTTTTTTTTTTGGGAAGGGGTTAACGTGGGCGAACAAATGATGAGAATTTGAAGGCACGGTACTCCTCTATAAGCAATCTTAGTACGAATTTTTAACAGTTTGAGTTTGGACAAGTTATTCCCAATTTTTAAAATTGTAAGAAATTTGGATTCTCTAAGGAATGGTCACATTTTTTTTTTTGGAAGCAGTCAACGAGGGCAAATAAAATTATGAGAATTTGGAGGCAAGGTGCTGCTCTTCAGATTCTGATCATTTTTTTTTCTTCCGCTGACTGCTTCCCAAAAAAAGGTGGCTATCCCTTAGAGTCCACATTTCTAAAAATTTTAAGAATCGGGAATAACTCGTTCAAACTCAGACTGTTAAAAACTCGTACTATGAGCGCTTATAGAGGAGTTCCTTGCCTTCTAATCAATATCATTTTTTTCGCCCACGTTGACTCCTTCCCAAAACAAAAATGCATTTTTTAAAGCATTTACCACGTTTTAATTAAGGATGTAACGATACGCCGTTTTGCCGATCCGATACCGATTCCGATACTTAAAAATAAATATCGCCGATACCGATTCCGATACCGATATTAATATTTAAATTGAGTTCAAGTTTAGATTAACAAAACTCAAGAAGGGCAGTTTTTTTATTATACGAAACTACAGTGTATAAAATTGGAAGTAATTTTTAAGGAACTACATTTTTATTGCTTCCAAAGTGTTTATGTCAAAACAACAATTTCCATTTGTTCCCCACGTACTTGCACGTTAACGACTATACATAATTCATCAATGCATACGAATGCAGAATGCTATGCTTTGCAGTATCGGATAACTTGTCACTAAGTACTAAAACAGTAACTTTATTCGATATCTTTTCGTAAATACTTATTTCCGCTAGATAGAATAATCTTCTCACGGTGCAACCACGTTTTCTATTGGTAAGAATCCATCCTCCCAAATAATTAAATAAATTAATAGAAAAGAATTCTAAAGTCTTTCGTTTTATTTCATTTAATTTCATATTTCCATTTATTTAATTATTCTGAGTAACAAAATCTGGCAGATTTTGTTTCGGCTCAGAGTGTGTAACAGAATTCCAATTCTTAAGATTTTATCATCCCATCCCTACCAGAGCCTTTCCACAGAAACACAAAGAATCTATATTAAAAATATGTAAATAATTAGTAGAAAAGCAAGTACAAATTTGTGATTCCTTTATAATTTTAAAAAATACTCGCCATTCTTTTTTAAAAATCGATTTTTAAAGGACATTTATCAAGTATTATTCTTCTAAATAACTTAATAGTTTAATCATTAAAAGTCTTCTAAAAGTTTATGTTTATTCACTTAAATTTACATGAAAACAGGTTTGCGTTTAAATTCGCATAAAAAGACACAAGTTCTGAAAATGGGTAATTTTTCATCCTTTTTTTGAGGAATCATTATAGAACACCGAACAAGATATTTGTCCTAACATCGCTTCAAATTCGGTATTGGTAATCGAAAAAGAGAACTTCTTGCAATGACAAGCAAATGTGAAACTAATTAGAAATTATCCAAATTTGCAATATTTCCGGATCGCGAATTCTACATTTTCATGACTGCTTTGGAGTGTCTTTTTTTGCTGCGAATAAAATTTAAAAAACAACGAATCGAATTTGAGTTCATGGTAAAATTAACAATAAATAAATTATTGTTTTTGCAAAATAACAGCGTAAAATATTATTAATTTTTAAAATTGATATTAATAAGATTTAAAAAATAACGAAATGAATTTAGTTCTTGGTAAAATTAACAAAAAATAAATAATTTGTCAAAAAAAAACTGAAAATTTTTTTAAAAGTATCGTCGTATCGACAGTAAAATATCGCCGATACCGATGTATCGGAGAATCTGAAGTATCGCCGATATATCGGTATTGGTATCGGTATTCGTTACTCCCTAGTTTTAATATAATAGCAGAGTACTGTTAACCTGTTAACGAGTGATGTTAACCTATTAACAGATCTCTGTTAAGTTCTATGGTTTGTGTCTAAAAAAATTTAACTTCATACACATGTAAAATTATACTGATTCACTATTGACTTTGTCACCAGTACTACTGGCTAATTATACACCAGGGAATTATTTTTGTTATAGACTTTAGCATGTGCTTGTCAATGCGATTCCACTAGTGACCTCAGAACTACTGACTAACTATTGATTATGTAGTCCTTATGGGACCACATTGAGACATTTGCACCAAAGATTCACTAGTTCATTTTAATGCTTCTAGTCAACACCGATGAAACTTTTTACTAGATAAGGCAATTAAATTCGATTTTTTATGAAAATTTTTATTTTCATGTATTTTCAAGACCATAAAATGCATGTATTTTCAAGACCATAAAATGAGACAATAAAATATTGTTTTTTAGCTGCCAAAAACTCTTCCATCCATTAAAGCCATATTAAAAAGTGTAGACGATTCCTTGACAATCAGCCATGTCACAGATTCCGTTCGGATTGGTTTTGATTCCGTCGTTGTCATTCCGAAAAAGTACATTTTTGGCGCTTTAGATTCCGTTTATTTTGTATTTCGTTTTTACAATGATAAAGTTTTTATACCTTGAGGCGTTTGTTTACTCTTGTTTTTAGATGCAAAACTCACATTAAGATTTTTATTAACATGTAAAGCTCATGACCAAATATTTATTTGACGCTCCTAAAAGTATGCACGTTTTTAATATTTACTGCAGATGAAGTCTGTAGAAAAGTGTTTTTCAATTCCACTTTGAAATTTAAAAGTGGTTTGATTACGAAGAAAATTTTCGTTTTCGAAGCAACTTACGGAATTGAAACCACTTCCGATCGGACTGGTATTCTGTGATATGGCTGAGTGCCTCAAAAAAGTCATCCAACTTGTGGACAAAAGTGATGACTTGGACACACTTAATATCAGGCTTCCTTCAGGGAAGTTGGTTCTGAAACTTACCCAAAGAAATTTCTTATTCAACTACTTAAAACTTTATATTAATATTAAAATTATATTTAAGAAAAAGTTTATAAATTTTCAAAATTTAATTTCAAAGTGGTTTGACTATTAATCAGCTTAAGCTTTCTATACAACAATAGCATCTATGAAAACTATAATTTTTAAATGATTTTCTAATTTTTTATTAGAAACGTTTTTTAATTTAACTCCCCATAAAATGAGTCCCAGATGTAAGCTTTCAAAACACCGATACATGTGTATAATTTTTAGGTACCCTTTACCAGAATCAGTCGTTAAAACCATTTCATTTTAAATTTTTTTTGTCTTTGTTGTTAAGTGTAATTGATTTTAGCTATGCGTTCATTTGCATATATTTCAAATGACAATTGTTTAATCTTTATGTTTTTTTTTTTAATTTAATATCTGTCAATTCTTTAAAAATGAAAAGTGAATACTTAAATAAAATTATAATCGACAGGTTTTTTTTACTTTCATTTAATTTATTACTTTTTTTGTTATTTAATGTCATTAAATTATGAAAAGTTAACAATTTCACTCATTTGTTATGTTAATGTGAAGAAAAAATAGAATTCATATAACAAATCTTTTAATTAATAAAAACTCATAAAGTTTTCCAAATACATAAATAACAAAAAATTCACTACTAAATGCATAAGAAAAAGCTTCTGTCTTAAGTCTTTTGTTTTGAAAAGCAATCAACATTCTTGAAGTCATTTCAAATACGCATTTACAAAAAAGCTTTTAATTAACTTTTATGATAATAAAATATAATTTTGAAATATTTCTGTGGAATTTTGAATATTTAATTAACATAAATTTCAACTTTTTGAACATGCTATACATGGGTCGCAGCAGAGAATTTTTAATAATAAACATGTATTTTGTCGGTTTAAATCCATTATAATTAATTTTTTAAGCATTTCCATAAATTTAGAAATTTTCGAACTTTACTTCGAATATATCACAATAGTTTCAAGCTGAGCTTAAATCCTAATATATCAACTTATACCAATTTCAAACACTTAAAACATGTTTCTCCAGCTTAGAAATTAATATCAAGTTTTTCGAAAGTGGTTGAGATATTTTCTTATATGCTATTAATTGTTTGTTATATTTCTAATTTTTAATTGTTAATTAAAAAACTGAATTTTTATTACTTTAGATATATACTTTTAAATTGTAAAGAAATTTAAAGTTTTTCGAACTTACTTTCTAAATTTTTGATCATGCAATATAAGCTTTGATAATGCAATATCTGAGTAAAAGTATGCTTCTTACTTTGAAATTAAATTTTGGTTGAAGTATTTCGAAAAAAATTTCTAACTTTTCTATATGTATAATAATATTTAAGTTCGAAATTTTCGAACATGGTATATACATACAGACATACATATGTATATATTTATCTCTCATTGGATCTTATTATTTTTTGATTAAATAATTTATCGTTTGTTTTTCTCAATTTCGAATGCTTCTAACGTGTTCGAAAACAGTATCGATATTTTTAAGCAAACTCTACCTTTTTTATACTACTTCAAGTATATTTCGCTAGTTTCTTTTAAAAGATTTCGAATTTTTCATAGTTAGTTTAGATTGTTCCGAATAAGCTTAGATATGTAGTTTCAAATTAACACTAAACTGTTTTTAAAACATTTCGCTAATTTTCTAATAAATTAAAATTTTTCGAACTTAGTTTAATATATATACGAAATCAATCTCAATGGTTTTAAATTAGCTGTAAGTTTTTTGAAATTACACAAACACATTTTGCTAAACTGTTTTAAAAAATTCGAATATTTCGAACTTAATTTCGCAATTTTTGATTATGCTTAAAAACAGTTTAAATTACTTAAATAAATTTTAGTTTTGTTGCATATCACTTTAAGCACATTTTTTTCAATTTCTACGGCGTATTGAATTTTTCGAACATAATTTCTAAATTTTCATAACGATCTTGCTGAGAGTTAATAGTTTAATCATATATAAATTTCATAGATTTTATTACTTAAAAACAGTTACCGCTTTTATTATTATTATAGAATTTCGAATATTCGAACTTAGTGTAGAATGTTTCGAATTTGCATAAAATTTATTACAATTTTTCTAAGTCTGTTATAACTCTGTTGTATATCGCTTTAAATACCTCTTTTAAGTTTTTACAGAATTTGGAGTATTTCGAACATAGATAGTTCCGACTCTATCTGCTAATTTATTTTAGGCATTTATTTCAGTGATATTTACTTTAAAAACACATTTCGCTAGTATTTGAATGAACAAAGAATATTTCGAAGTCAATTTCGAAATTTTCAAAAAAGCTTTAATTAAATGTGTTCATTTAATATTAGATAAGTCTATAATTTGGATGATATTAAAATACATATACATAATAAAACTTCAAAAGCACATTTCGCTAGTATTCCAATGAATTAAGAATATAATATATTATATTTATATTATACATATATTATATTTCGAAATTGGAATTTTCAAAAAACCAATTTCATATTTTAAATTTCTGCGGCATTTCGAATTTTTCGAACTTAATTTCGAAACTTTAAATCAAGATCATCATAGATTTTATTATATGCAACATAGTTTTATACTCTTAACTACTTTACTACTCTTAACGTTTTAAATAAATTTTGAATTTTTCGAACATGCGACATATGTTCGAAATCAGTATATATTGCCTTAAATCAACTTTATATCTGTTGTATATCATTCTATATATATTTCCTATGTTTTTAAAACATTTCGAAATTTTTAAACTTAATTTCGAAAATTTCAAAAATGCTCTATATTTGTTGCATCCGTTTAATATCATACTTTTTTTTACTTTTATGCACAAAATGTACGAAATTGGTTTAAATTGCTTTAAATCAAATTTATATTTGTTGTATATTACTTTTAATATGTTCCAGGTTTTTACTGAATTTCGAACTATTCGAACTCAATTTCGAAATGTTTAAAAATTGTAATAGTTCATTTTACGCCTTGAATATCACTTTGAAAGCACATTTCACTAGTATTTCAATGAATTAAGAATATGTAGATATTTCGAAATTAGCTGGGAATTTTCAAAAACGCTATTTCGAATGCTTCGAATATGCTTAAAATCAGTTTAGATAGATTTCATTAAAGCTTAACAATTTATTTTATATCTTCTTAATCAATAGATTTAAGCTTCTGCCACATCTCGAGTTTTTCGAACTTAGTTTCGAAACTTGCAAACATGATCTTAATTAGTTTTAGTAGTTTAGTGTCACATCTTTCCATAGATTTTATAATATGCAACATATTTTTTTAATATTTACTACTCTTAGCACATAAAAAATAAATTTCGAATTTTTCGAACATGTTCAATATGCTCAAAAATGGTGTAATTTGCTTTAAATAAATTTTATCTTTATTGTATATTACTCTACACACATTTTTAATGCTTTTAAAGAATTTCGAACTTAATTTCGAATATTTCAAAAATGCTCTATTTTTGTTTTATGCATTTAATAACACATATTTTCTTAGTTTTAATCTTTTGGGACACATTTTGAATGTCTATGGAACTTACAAGGTCTGTTAAAAATAAGTTTCCTACCAAATTTCTCTTAATATTTACATACATATTTTAAAAATTTGTATTTTATGAGCAGAAAGTCAAATTTTTGGGCTTATTGATATTAGGCAGTTTTGGTTACTTTGGTTTCGGTCTTTAGGCGTAAAAAGAAATTTATAAATTTTTCTGTCCTTAACTCTTAAAAAATTTCTTTTATTTTTATTGCATTTTTTTTATCATATATATTATTTTTTTAAGATCTTTTCGATCTATTTTATAAGCAATTTATATTGTGCTCTTGGCCTTTTAACACCAGTAAACATTCATACATTTTATTGGTCATTTCTTTCAAACAGAAGTTTCATTTTCATTTCAAGTGAAATTGTTTAACAAACAAAAAAAATTTTAAAGTTTAATAAAAAGCACTAACCAAAAAAAAGTTTGTGACAAAAAAACTAGTTTTTATAAGGTTTTTTCATGTGATCGTTAATATATTCAAACTGGCCCTAAAGACAATTGTATTTTAGAAAGAGGGAAATATATTAACTGTAGAGTAAAGTGTATCAAGTGTGTTTTAATTACGCTTGCTATTAAAAAGAGACAATTTGTAACGCTTCTATGTGAGTCATGTGCGACAATAATTTCGTTTGTGAAAATCTGTTTTTGTTTTTTTAGGAAAAAGCGTGTGAAAAATTATACAGTAACAAAATTTCTTCTTGCACGGTAATTAAAGAGAAATTTTCAATACAACTTGACTTGACAAAAAACCTTGCAAAGATTTTTCAAGCTGTTTGTTAGCGCACAAGAGAATTGAAAGAATATTTAAATTTTTTTCTAAGATAAAAATTATTTCAGTTTAACCTGTTTCACTTTTGTGATTTTTCTTTGTTAAACCAGAAAAAAAGAAAGAAAATGTTGTCTTACATTTAAAATCTATTGTTTAGTGTTGTAAATATCTTATATCTAAATTTACATTAGTTTCTTTTGTTTTCCTTATGATCTTTAGAGATCTCTAACAACAAAAAATATATATCACATTTTTTTCCTGTTCCAGTTAATGACATATTAATTTGTGGCGTTAAAATAAGACACAAGAGATTCTCTCTGCACATGGCTTATTTCGAAATGTTAATCTAACCATAAAAGAGGTCAACTTTTGTTAATAATAGAGCTTTTGTTTAAGACGGGCTTTTGATTAGAAACACATATAAAACTACAAGAAAAAGTATAAGTTCAACCGAAATATTTCTTTATTTATTACAAAAAAATTTCTATTCCTATTGTTTTCACTTAAAACTAAACAGAAATAACTAGAAAATAATTGTGCTCAAAGAGGCTTCTATAAGAATTGTGATTCCATGGAGGGATTAACTACTTCATATAAGTATGGATCATAATTGTATGTTAGTAATTGAATAAATATTTACAATAATTAATTTTTAATATTTAATTAGAAATCTTCTAGTTTTTAAAATGGGTCGGATCACATATAAAATTGGAACCAAAACTTTATTGGCATATTAAAATATACATATATGTATTAAAATATACTTACAAACTTTTGAAAGATATAAAAAAATACAAGAGCATCCGCAGCGTGTGCATACATCGAATGTGTAAAAAGAATGTGTATGATTTAATTTTTGTCCGCTATTATTAAGTTTTATCGGCTAATTACATTTACACAACACGAACAATCATAATAAACAACAACAAGAGCACACCAATGCGTTTAGCTATAAATAAACAAAGCAAATAAACACCAATACACTTAAGCAGCATATTTGTTTACTTAAAACGAACGCAACAAAAACACGGCCAATGACTATACTTCACTCATAGATTATTTAGTACAAAAGGTGGGCGCATAAGGCAAACAAATACTGACTCGTGCACGAACGGTTCGGTACATATACTATATATTCCTTTTGCCTTTTTGCCGATTTTCTTAGTTTTGACGCTTTTTTCATTTTTGTGATTTTTGTGGGGCTGTTGGCGATTTTTTTAGTTTTAGCGATTTTTTTTCGTTTGGCGATTCTTTTGTTTTTTGCGATTTTCTTTTGGCGATTTTTTAGTTTTGACGATTCTTTAGTTTTGGCGATTTTTTAGTTTGGCGATTTTTTGCTTTAGCGATTTTTTTCAGTTTTTAGCGATTTTATCTATTTTTTCTTTTATGGATTTCTTTTTCGTTTTGGCGATTTTTTCGGCTTTTGACGATATTTTTAGATTTTACGATTTTTTTTTTGTTTTAACCCTTTTTCGTTTTGGTGATTTTTATTGTTTTTGGCGATTTTTCGTTTTTTTTGCGATCTTTTTTGGCGATTTTGTTAGTTTTGAAGATTTTTTCCATTTTTGGTGTTTTTTTCTGTGATTTTTTTTGTTTTAGTGATTTTTTTTCGTTCTTTGATCATATTTTTAGTTTTGTTTCAGAATATACAGCTAAATTTCAAAATTATACAACCTGATAGAATACCTTTTAATTTTTAGTTAGTTTGCTATTTTAGTATTCGCTACTTACATACTGTTGCCTTTAAAATGCTGCACTAACTGTAAACATTTCAAGATACAGCAAATTTTCAAAATTACATTAACTGAAAGAATGCCCTTTAATTTTTATTTTGTTTAGATTTTAGTGGTGTAGACTGTATAATAGATAATACACTAACTTTAAAGATATCAAATGTTTATATATACATAAGTGTCTTTATATTACATTATGGCACAGGAGATATAGCTAAATTTCAAAATAACATATCCTGATAGAATACCCTTTAATTTTTATATTTGTTTTTTAGCATTCGCTACTGTTGTCTTTAAAAATCTGCACTAGCTGTGAACATTTCAAGAGTTTGCCTCTTACGGTTTTCAAGATTCAGCTAATTGTCAAAATTACATTAACTCATACAATACCCTTTTATTACTATTTTTTAAACTTCAATATTAGTTGGTGTAGTCTGTATGTTAATAAACTAACTTTGAAAATGGCAAGTGTCTTTATATAAATGCCTGTATATTATATTAGCATTTCGTTGCTCGCTTCAGAACACCCTTTAATTTTTCGTACATTGTTTTAGCGGCCATAGTTATACACATTCTGTGAAAATTTCAGGTCCGTAGCTCTTACGGTTCTCGAGAAAACAGCCTATGACAGACAGGCAGACGGACAGACGGACGGATAGACAGATGGACGGACGGACACCGGAGTGAAAACAATAAGGTTTCTTTACACTTTTGGTGTACCTGATCCTAAAAAACTGAAAACAGATTTGAATTTGGCGCATTAAACTTTATATATTCCACATATTTTTATTTAAAGCCTCGAAAATATTTCTTTTTTGCCTACCAGTGTTACCGTTTATTGTGCTTAACAGCTGCTATCACGTGCGTAACAGCAACAAACATAAATTCGATTTATTTTATTACACACCTTTTTTATTCTTAAAATGTGTACTTTTTGTGTTGTGCTTTGCCATTTCATGTGTACTTCACAATTTTGAGGAGATTTGTGCAGACCTCTAGTACATACAAACTAATGAGCAAGTGTGTAACAGCAGTATGCAAAAAGGATAACAAGAAGTAGTTGTTATTCGACCACTTTGTTTTTCTCAAAACATCATACTTCGAATAATTAATTGTTCATATTTTGCCACTTCATGTGTACTTCACGTACACACGAAGAGATTTCTGCAGATCTCTAATACAAATGTTATTACAAATTCTTCTAATTTAAAATTTTATTCAATACTTTTTTAACATGACAATTCAACAAATTTAACTGAGTTTTTGTTAAACAATTAAACATGCAATAACATTATGTTCTTACAACGTTTGCTGTTATACAATAAACCTTAACGCCTACTTGTCAGCTATTTTTTTTTTATTATAACATTTTCATATAATAATATTTTACAAAAAAACAAATAAAAAAACTTTATAATTCTTTTTTAATAACTGACAAGAAACATAATTACAATCACATTAAATAGCTGTATATTTGGTGATGAACACAGCTGCTAATAATAATGACAATAACAATGACGATGATGATGACGATGATGGGGATATTACAAGTTTAATGATGTTGATGTTACTGCTGCTGATTGAAACAATGTTTTAAGCTATTTTCTTGTTTCTTTGGCTTCAAGCAATTTAATAATTTCATATAAAGCCAGAACAATGTTATGATCATTATAAATAAAACAACATAAAACTACCGCTAAGCTAATTAACAAAAAGTCTCACTATAGAAAATTAAATAATACTACTAGATTCATTAATTTTATTACATTTTTATACTTTTTCTTATCACACATTGATTCTTTTTTTATTATTAACAATTTTTATTTTGAAATTCTGTTAAGGTTTGTGGTGCCATTTTTTATAGTGTGTGTGTGTGTGTGTGTGTGTGTGTGTGCGCGCGCGCATGAGCGTGTATAGCTTTGTTAAGATACTGACCTAGTCTGCTTATGATCTTAGACGTAATTAAACAGTGAATAGAAAAAAAAACTATATTTATCATAATTTTCATTTTGGAATAAAAAAGAAAGAAAAAGAAGGCAAAAACAGTTGGTTTAAAAGTTAGAAACAATTTCGCATTTAAGCGAAAAATTTCTATTTTAAGGAAATTTTTTTATAGTTCTGTCTGATGGATTGTTAGTTTCCTTTAATTTAAAATTAAAAACTAATGACAAAGAAAATTTGTAATGAAAATTTTAATCAGCATTTTTTCTTATCAATAGTTTAGTGCGTATGTAGGTAAGGTGTTTTCTAGCCCCCACAGCTTGTCTCATTTCTTAACTCTCTTATATGGAATTTATGCTGATATTGTATTGTTTATATCTTCTGATTTTTTATTATTTTTCCCATGACATTCTTATGAAAGAACAGTTGTTTTTTGTGTTCTAAAATTATGTTATTTTATTCAACATGTAGACAAGTGAGCCATAATCTTGAAAATATTTTGTTGTGATGCTAATGCAAAGTTTTTGTAAATAAATATTTAGCCTAAAATCTATTTAATACTTTAAGAATTTAATTGAAAAAAAGAAAAGAAATTAAGACAATAAAAGATTTGTCAAAATGTTGAAGAATATCTGAAAAAGTGTATTGTCCAAACACTCGATTAATATAACTTTCCCTGGCTGCTTTGAAAATGATCACATTAATTATAAAGTTCATTCTTAATACAGAATTGAAAAGAAAAAGGGTTTTGAGCCAGCATGAAGTTATTTGAAAAATATTTGAACTATAAACAGAAAACAAAGATTTATAAAAACAGCACAAAGTACAGCGCAATATGTTAAATGGCAACACATGGGTTGTTTAGAATTTTAGTGAAATTAATTGAAAAAAAGTTTAAGAAGCTTTTGGCTCTAAAGGAAAATTAATTATGTGGGTTAGATTTAAAATAAGTTGATATTTTTAAAACCTTTTACAGTGAAACTTCGATATTACGAATTACTGAAGGGGATCGAAAAATACTTCGCTTTAGCTATTGATTCGTTGCCCACATATATCAGTGCAAACTTGGTATAATGAATTTTGAGGAAATGCGAAAAACTTCCTACTATAATTTTTCGGAACGGGACTTTTATCATTTTGAATGAATACTTCGTTGAGGTTTTCGTTATAAGTTCGTTATATCGAAGCTTCACTGTATTTAACTTGCTCTGTTAGTTTGTTTGTTAATGGCATACCTTGCGGCAGCTTTTTAGGGTTCTGTACACCAAAACTGTAAATGAACCCTATTGTTTTCGCAACGCTGTCCGTCTGTCTGGCTGTCTGCCTGTCCGTCTGTCTGTCTGTCTGTCTGTCTGTCTGTCTGTCTGTCTGTCTGTCTTTCTGTCTGTCTATCTGTCTGTCACAGGTTGTTTTCGCTAGAACCAACCGTAAGAGCTACCGACCTCAAATTTTCAATTTGGCCGCTATAACAAAAAGTATATGACAGCTAAAAATTAAAAGGTGTTCTAAAGCGAGCAACGAAACATATTGAAATACTAATCTAATATACAAATACCAATATACAGACACTTTAAATTCTCAAAGTTAGTTTAATAAACTACACCATTTAACGCTTATATTTAAAACAATAAAAATTAAAGGGTGTTCTATCAGTTAATGTAATTTTGATTATGTTATTTAGACAATTTGCTGTATCTTGGAAACCGTAAAAGACAAACTCTTGAAATTTTAAAAACGCTAAAAATAAAAATTCCAAAATTTCAAAAAAAAATATAAAAAATCGCGAAAATGGAAAAAGCGCTTAAAGAAAAAAAGTTATATAAAATTAAAAAAAATCGTTCAAACACAAAAAATTACTAAAACTAGAAATATCGCCAAAAACCAAAAAAAAACACAAAAACCCGAAAAAGTCGTCAAAACGATAAAAGCACAAAACCAAAAAAAAAATAAAATCGTCAAAAAACGAAAAAAATTGGCAAAAATGGGGAAAAAGTCATCAAAACGAAAAAAAAGAGCAAAAACAATAAAAAAAATGCCATAACTACGAAAAATCGCAAAGAACGGAAAAATCGCCAAAACGAAAAAAAGTGTCAAAGCCAAAAAAAATCGCTAACACTAAAAAAATCACTAAAACTCGAAAAAATCCCCAAAACCGCAAAAGTGCTAAAACAGAAAAAAGCGCCAAAAGTAAAATAAATCGCTAAAAGTAAAAATATCGTCAAGAGGCGAAAAAACGCCAAAACCAAAAAATTCGCCAAAAAGAAAAGTCGTAAAAAAACTAAAAAAAATCACCAAAATGAAAAAAAAATCGCTAAAACTAAAAAAAAATCGCTAAATCAACAAAAAAAAACTAAAAAAATAAAATTAAACGAAAAAGTAAAACGAAAAAATTGCCAAAATGAAAAAAGGACAAAAATCAAAGGGATAAATGTGTATTCGTACGGAACCCTTCGTCTGCGACCCAAAGTCGCACTTTACTGAATTTATTTAAGACAGTGACAAAAATACCCATAAAACGTGGAGTTAGAGGTTTAAAATGTTCAACAAAAATGTTTCTTGTGTCATTTGACATGTTTGACATATCGACCCCTTAGCGCTAAATGACCGTATGCGACAAAAACTAAATTTTTCAGGAGAAGGGTTTTTTATTGTGTTTAAACATGATTTATATTCACAAACTGTCGCTTGCGATCACATGTTATAGCCTGTATTTCAAAAGTTATCAACAATTTTGACATTTTGACTATTTTAAAGTATGAGTAGGCTCATCAAATTTTGATTTCATAAAAAACTTATTCTTTAAAAATGTAGCTTACGATCATTTCGCGCAAAGGGGTCGATATCTTATACCTTAAATGTTAGGCTTACAAGATTTTCTATGCCGAGTCACTTACTACTACTATGTGCAAACAAGTGAGAATTATAACTTCCCCTAAAATGAATTCCGGATGTAAACTTTCAAAATGCCAATACACGTGCATGGCTGATTCTCATTTCAAATGCTTTTTTGTGTCCGTTGAATGTATGTGTAGTAAAATATTTCATAAAATAAACGCATACATTTTATAATGAAAACTGCTTTGGCATTATATTATAAATATACATAATTTTTTTGTGTAACACTGTCTATTATGTGTTAATAACGAAGATCGAAAATACTGTTTTTACGCTCTTCATACATAATGGTGTGTCCGTAATGCATGCTGTTGCTTTGCCACATTAAGAAAGTATGAATTTGCTTTTCTTATTACTCACATTAAATTTTTGAAAAATATTAGAAATTTTACTTTTTTTTAAATTGTTGTTGTCCGCAGTCTTGTGTAATGAGCGTTGCGCTTTTATTAGCACGCTTTATTACTAAGTTTAATTTTTAAAATTCCATTAACAACTTACACTAAAGTAAAGCAAAGCTTTGCATCAATCAATAATCGTCTGTATTAAAAAAAATGTATTGAGTGTTATCCATATTTTTTAATATATGTAATTAAAATTGTTTAGTAAATAACTAAGGAGTTTATGTTAGAATACATTGAAAATTATACATCTGAATTGCACTGAATTTAAACTATTGTTTGCTAAAAAAAAAAATACTGAGTTCGTCTAGAAATGTATTGAGCGTTACGTGAAAAAAAATTTTAATATAATTTAGCTATAAATTTTTGGATGTTAAAAAAGTTAAGAGCAGCTGAAAGTTAAAAATTATACAAAAAACATTATCTATTTACGAATTTCTAGTTTTGTTTGAAAAAAAAAATTTGCTTCCACCGCACTGTGGCTTGTTATATTTTGGCAGAATATTTTAAACTGACATAACTTTTGACATTGTTAGTCGATTTTATTAAAATGAGCCTTATTTGAAAGAATAGTTAGTCTTCTTTTTGCTTATGTTTCAATGTTTTTATGAAATAATTTTAAAATATACAATTTGTTTTATTTTTCCATGTGAGCCCAAGTCGCAATTGAAAAAGTGCTCATAACTTTTAATTTCGTACTGCGATTATTATAATTTTTCGTTATTAGAGAGTAGATGTTTAGTGCTTTCAAACCTTATAGTTATTTTTTGTGGTGTATTTTTTTCGCAAAAATTATTCCCGGAACAACCGCGAAAGCATATGTAACGCTCAATACATAAAAAATATTAAGAAATCGAAATATATAATTTTATTTCAGGATCCATTGAATGAGGTAAAAACTAAAAGATGAAGCCTACCTTCTCATATTTTTTTTAGTCATATTGGCAAGCATACAAAAAAAAACAAAATGTACCTTTAGAATGAGAATCATCCACATTTATATATTTTTGGGTGCCTTCTGTCAGAATCAGTGGTTAGAACAATATGATAGTTTTCTTTGTACAGCGTAATTATGTGTTGCATTATAATTTTATTTAGTCTTTAACTGATTAGACGTGGGTGTATGCATGTTTCCAGCTGGCTAATTTAAATGATCTAAAGAGAATTTAATTTACTAAGGAGTCACAATATTTTCATTCCTATAACAAAAAATTGCAAAAACGTACTTGAACTTGACTTAAAATTTAATTTACTGAATTTTCCCATAAATTTTCTTTCCAACTAATTTGAGCTTGCAATTTTTCAAATAAATAAAATGTGTTGCCATTTTTGCATTTTTTGCTTCGCATGCTTAAATATTTTTCTTCCAATGGCTTATATTTATGATTTTTATATATTTCTATACATTTAATGTTTTTCACCTTCTAAGCCAATAACTTTCTTTATTTCCCATGATATTATCTAAGGTCGGTTATTGTGGCAGTAGCAGCAGCAGCAGCAGCAGCAACACATAATACAAATAACATATGAAAACCTAATGATGATGCTGTATGCTGCTGATGAAAATGACAATTATGATGTTAATCAATCATGTGTGACTGAAGCTAAACTAAATCTAGCAGACACATAGACAGTTTTAAAGCAAACTTTTTTTCCTCTATATAAATCTTTAAATAGTTTTTTATTTGTGAAGAAAAAAAAACATAAAATTCCAAAGCATATTAACTGTACAAAGCAAAAAAAAAAGTATTAAGCAAAAAATAATGCTTGTGAACAATATTTGCTTTTATTAAGTTTATGAACAACAAAAAAAAGAGCGAGGGGAAAAACAGAAAAAAAATTTTTCAATATAATTTTTTCTTAAAAATAATTTAGCCAAAAGCCATAAAAAACAACAATAATAGTAATAATAATAACAATAAAGAAAACTTATGCATGTGTCTTAAGTCTTTTGTTTTGAAGCTTAAAAACCCATTAACTAAAATCAAGAATTACGTTTCGACAACAAAGCTCTGTTATAAGAAGAAAAAAACAGATTTCTGTTGTCTAGCATAAAATCTCTGGCAGAAAAAAAACACCTCAGAAAAGTTCATATTAAAGACAACAACAACAACAACAACAAAAAAAGAGCAGAAAGAAAGTTTTTGCTGTAGAATTTCATATTTCTTGCTTAGTTAAGGTCTTGACAATTTTCCATAGATATTTTGTTAAAGATTTGTTGCTACATGTTGCTGTTTCAATTTAAGTGTTTTTTTTCATTTCTCTATTGTTTTGTATGTTGAGGTTGTGGTATCTAACGGTATCGGTTACACCAAATAACTGTTCTCACTTTCTTTCGGAGCTTCATACATTGAAGTTTGATATTTGAGGTTTTTCTTTTTCTTAAAGTATTTCAAGGTAACTATTACATCCGCAGCCATCGCTAGCAAGCATTTACAAAAAAAGCTTTAATTCAATGTTTTTATTTGTCTGATTAAATACGATATAATTACAAAATATGCTGTACGTTTTATCTTGTTGAGGTGGTAAATAACACTGAACAACAAAATCAAATTTCTAATAAGAAAATAATAATGGAACTTAATTGATTCTAAAATAAATCCTATATGTACTATCAAAACGCCGATACGCGTAAATGTTTTTTTGTGCTCTCTACTAGAATCAATTGTTTGATTGGATTTTGTTTTACAGTGTAATTTTTAGCGAATTTATTTCAAAGTGAAAAAATCATATAAAGTTTTATTTCCATATTCAACTGAATGTATTTATTAATTTATTGAAATGTGATGATTTGATTTTATTGCCTCTAAAACTTTTCAAACAAAATAACTTTCAAACAAAATGACTTTCTTTTTTTATGATGAATTTCTAACAACAAAAATGTTTCTTTCTTTTTTATGGCTCTTATCTTTTGTAGCATGCTTCTAGCTGTCATTTGTTTAAGCTTCCTGAATTTCTTTTCTAGACCCCTAAATTTATTTATAAATTAATAACTCATATCTTAAAACCACAAAATTTCCAAAACACTTTTAGTTTTGTTTATATCAATTTGCTTCAAAAGAAAGAAAAAATGGGTTCCCAAAATATAAATTATGGTGCTATAGCGAGCCGTTTGCCTCTAATAATGATGATAATGATGTTAATATGAGGTCATTATATGTTTTGAAAGGTGCTAATTAAATGAATATATTTTGGTTGGCTTTGCTGTTTTCTTTTCATTTCCTCCTTCAGAGATTAAACAATATATGACCTAGTAAAATATATTTAAAGTTTTTTTTTAGCTAATTTGTATTCAAAGAATTTTTCTAACAAAACCCACAAATAAAAATTAAACAATGAATGAGTTTTAAGGTAAGTTTGAAACGAAATGCTTAGAACGTCTAAGTAGAGGAATGAATGTATGGTCAGTTGTTTGTAGAAATAAAGTAAATTTTAAAGAAGATTTATGCAAATTATGAGTGTGTTTGTTTACATGACTTTGGTTAATATGTATTTTGTTTTAACGGTTTGCTGTTACTTTCAATTTGGTTTCGAACAGTATTTTTATTAAGTCAACAGTTATAAGAGAAAATGTAGCCAGAACTAGGTATACAGATAGATAGCTTTCGGATTTTAAGAAAAGTATTTGGAAAGACCCTAGCATATTCAACAGAAATTTAATTCGGATAAAATATTTCTAGAGCAAACTACTTTGGATAAAAAAAATTTTTATAGAAAATCGTTTTGGACAAAAAGTTTTCGATAAAAAATCGTTTTGGATAAAAAATTTTCTATAGGAAATCGGGTTGGAAAAAAATTTTCTTTAGAAAATCGTTTTAGATTGAAAATTTTCAATAAAAACTCGTTTTCAAATAAATATACTTTCTATAGAAATAAATTTTGGATAAAAAATTTTATTTGGAAAATCATTTTGGATAAATAGTTTTCTATAGAAAATCGTTTTAGATAAGTATTTTCTAAAAAAAACATTTTGGATAAAAATTTTTTATAAAAAACCGTTTTGGATAAAAAATTTTTCGATAGAAAATCGTTCTGGAAAAAAAAATTTCAATAAAAAATTGTTTTGGATAAAAATAGAAAATCCTTTTGGATTAAAAATTTTCTATAAAAAATTGTTTTGGATAAATACTTTTCTATAGAAAATCGTTTTTGATAAAACATTCTCTATAAAAAATATTTTTAAATAAAAAATTTTCTATAGATAATCGTTTTGGATAAAAATATTCCTATAGAAAATCATTTTGGATAAAAAATTTGTTATAGAAATCGTTTTGGATAAAAAAGTTTCTATAGAAAATCGTTTTGGATAAAAGATTTTCTATAGATAATCGTTTGGGATAAAAAATTTCCTAAAGGAAATCGTTTTGGATAAAAAGTTTTCTAAAGAAAATTATTTTCTATAGAAAATAATATATAGAAAATAAAATAAAATAAAACTTTCTATAGAAAATAGTTTTAGATAAAAAGTTTGCTATAAAAAAGCATTTTGGATAAACAATTTTCTATAGAAATCGTTTTGAATAAAAATGTTTCTATAGAAAATCGTTTTGAATAAAAAAGTTCTACAGTAAATCGTTTTGGATAAAGTTTTCTATATAAACTCGTTTTGCATAAAAAATTTTCTATAGAAAATCTTTCTAGATAAAAAATTTTTTATGGAAAATCGTTTTGGATAGAAAATGTTCCATAGAAATTTTCTATAGAAAATAATTTTGCATACAAAATTTTCTATAGAAAATAATTCTGGATAAAAAAATTTTTTATAGAAAATCGTTTTGGATACAAATTTTCTATAGAAAATGGTTTTGGATACAAAATTTTGTATAGAAAATCGTTTTGGATAAAAAGTTTTGTATCGGAAATCAGGTTGGAAAAAAAATTTCTTTAGAAAATTATTTTAGATAGAAAATTTTCAATAAAAACTCGTTTTCAAATAAAAAATTTTCTATAGAAAATAATTTTGGATAAAAATTTTCTATAGAAAATAGTTTTGGATAAAAATTTTCTATGGAAAATCATTTTGGATAAATAGTATTCTATAGAAAATCGTTTTAGATTTAATAGATTATAAATAAATGTACATAAGTTTTTTTTGTGTAAGACTGTTCATTGTGTTTTAAAAACGAAGAACGAATATACTGTTTTTACTCTCTTCATACAAAATGACGTGTCCGTAACGCATGCTCTTCATTTTCCACTTTAAGAAACTATGAATTTTTCCAAGAAGCAGATTAAATTTATAAGGGTTTTAGAATATTTGCATTTCCTTCTGTTGTTTTACACATAAAATTTTAGAAAAATTCTAGATATTATATTATTTTTTTAAAACAATTCTTGTGTATTGAGCGTTACGCTTTTTTCGTACGCTTCATTACTCAATTTAATTATTAAAATTACATTAACAACATACACAAAAATAACAGCATAGGTTTGTAATTTTAAATATTGAAAAGTTTTGTGATCTTTTGGAAATAGTATTGTATTGTTAAATGGTGCATCGATCGTTTGTATCCAAAAAATAATGTATTGAGTTTTACCCATATTTTTTTCTATAATCAAAATTTGTTAGTGCATACCTAAGGAGGTTACGTTAAAGTACATCGAAGGTTATACATTTGAATTGTATTGAATTCAAAATAAAGTGTGTGTTCTGAATAAAAAAAATTGTGAATTCGTATAAAATAGTATTGTGCGTTACGTAAAAGAAAAATTTTTAAATATAATTTATCTATAAATTTTAGGACATAAAAAAAGTTAACAGAGCGAACGAAAGGGCCGATAGGTAGCATGATGAAGGCGACAGGAACTTATGTCTAACCCGGTATACCATGACACCATGCGTTCTTTTTTATGTTGTATAGCGTAATTTATTTCTCGCTTCAAATGATTCAATTTTATTGATTTCCATGGCTTTGATTTTCTTCAGTTTTTAAACTATTCCTTGTAATTGTGTTTATTATATTTCAATTTTAATATAAACAACTTATATAATACTAGTTATTACATAACGGTTTTGTTTTTATAATATATTTCCTACTAATTTTTTAAACTCTCTCAACATCTTATTATGCATTTTCTATAGTTCATTAACCTAAAATGCTTTACAATGTTAATGGTTTTATTTCTTTGCATTTGTAAAAACAATTCTTTTCATAGACAATAAAAAAATTTTTCATACTCTCATAAACAAGAATCGTTAAATATAATTTCCAAATAATAAAGTCAATGTTTAAACATAAAACCACATTAGAATAAATATAAAAAAATAAAAAACTTGAACACACATGTACATAATAAGCAGTAGTAAAGTGCTAGAGCTATTTCATTAAGTTAGCTTAAGAAATAAATTATAATATCAAAAATATGAAGAGGAAAAAAAAACTTTATTCTTTTTAAAACAACACAATTTTTTTATGACTTGATTACCGCATGCAATTACCACATAATATGATCTAACTGTAGAGCAACATGCCACCAGCATGACACCGCCACCTCAAAAATACAGTTTAAACTAGAGCTGAGCTGAGCTGAGCTGAGCAGTACATCATAAAGTATGAGAATGGTAACAGAAGACATAAGAAAAACCGAAATAAATATATTTGATTCAACAAAGACAATGTCAGCTAACTGGGATTCATTTATACTAGAAAAAAACCTTCTTATTATTTTCATACCTTTCTTCTTGTCGTTTTTTTTTTTTCTCTTAACATTTCTTTTATTAACATGATTATTTTTTATGATTATTTCCGCTTGAATTAAGTAACAAAAACACGACATAGTTATAATGAAAAAAAAAAAATACAATGATAAAGACACAATTAACTAATGAATAATAACACATTTTTACACACCAAATTCCATTAGAAGAATAATAAAAAGAACAACTGAAATAGACACCCAAATTGTTGGCAAACAAAAGAACAACGGAAAAGCTGAAATAATTTGAGCTCAAAGTAGAAAAAGGAAACAAGTGCAATTTTCAAAAATAAAAAATAAAAAATTAAATAAAATTTACATAGAATTTTATTACAAAAGCCAGTTAAAGCTGGCCTGGAACATGCAATGTAACCTGTTGTTCTCATGAAGTCTTAAAGGCACATACACACACACATACAATCACACACAGTAATAACAGCAAATCAAAAGACTTAAGCAACAAGCAGCCTTAGCAAATCTTCGTAAACGAAAGACATAATTTATGTACGAGTATATTTTAATAAATTTTTGCATAATATTTACTTGAAAAAAAAGAAAAGAAAACTATTGACACAAGTAAAGATAAAAAAGATTTCAAGACAGATGTTTTGAGAAATAGAAATTGTCTCAAAAAAAAAAACAGATAGAAAAAAAATTATATAAGCAATAATAGGTATTATTATGTTAACTGGCTGTCTGCAAATGCTTGCTGGGGTTCACTGGGATTGAAGGTTTCTTTAAAATTGACATCTCTGTGGCAAACTATAAAATATGGCATTGATTTTGTATGCTTATCTCTGAGACTCATCTGACGTCTACATTGAAAAGTATAGATACCTGTAAATACACGTATCGTCTCTTAGCATTTTTCATATCACCGGATAGTTAAACATTCGAAAAGTTAAGTACCCCCCAAAAAAAAACTACTTAACTTTTTCGAACCTCTACCGTATATGTATGTGTATTCGTACGGAGCCTTTCGTGTGCGAGCCAAAGTCGCACTTTACTGAATTTTTTTAGTCTTTTTCTAAAATTTGGGATTCCCGCAAAGGCTGTTGATTGATTTTATCATAACTTAAAACGGAGTTGTCCAATTTTATCACAAAATACATTAAAAAAATAAATAAAATTACCTTCCAGCCGTTCTAATATTATTTTTTTTTATATACTCAATCGTTTCGGACTGATGAAAAATATATTTTCTTATGTATTGAAAATTTCTCCATTTTACCAAGTCAAAAAATAGCAAATTCAGTGTGAACTGCATTAGTATACATTTTTACGGCCAACATAATTTCTTGTGATCAAATTTTAATGACAATCTTTGCGTTTACTTTATCGTGTCACTCTACTTCAGAATTCCCTCAGCAATACAGCTGTAAACGGTTTTGGGCAGCAATGATTTAATATTAATGTGTATGTGTAGAAAAATTATTTTTTACCACTTTAACCCAAGTTCGTCTAATGTGGTCCCCTTAAAGTCCTTTAAATAAAGAATAAATTCGTCAATGAAAACAGGAGGACATGAAAAAACCATATATGCCATTCAAATGAAAATAGTTCGAATGTAGAGCAGTATTCCACATTAGCCGCACATACTAGTCCACATTAGCTGCCCACTGCTTTATTGCTGATTATTTTGGCTCGGCAACCAGATGCCTTAAAAGTCCGTTGATATGCAACTGGGCTCCTTTTGCCAATCACTTGCAAAAAGTATTCTTTCCAAAGACTGTGTTTTCAAAACACAAAATACATTGGAACAAAATTAATTATAAGAAAAACGTTTAAATTACTCATTCGCGTGCTATCTTTTTACAAAAAAAAACTTTTGTTTATTAATCGAAATTTTTTCTAATAAAAAATATACAAATAATATATAAACTTTCACAAACTAAAGATATTTAAATTAAATTCTTTCCTACTCTTTCCATCTTTCTTCACCAATTACACAAAATTCGTTTTCGTTATAAAAATTCAAGAAAAAAATGCATGAAGAATATCGTCATCATTATCAAAATTAACGATTTACGTTTACAAGTCAGCTTAATATTTAATAACCAGCATAAAGTCATTATCTTAATAATATACAATACGTTGATGAAATCCCATGTAAAACTTAAAATTCAACTTTTCACTTTTTTATATTTTGTTCAACCAGGTTAAATAAACAAATTCTTAATATAATAGGAAAAGAAAACGTATAGATATTTTTAGTTAGTTGAAGAAACTAAGTATGATCGATGCATGCTTTTCATGTTCTTAGAGGAGAGTTTTTATGTAAAAAACACTATTAACAATTTTGGTTCCAAAAGGATAAAAAATAAAATAAATATTTAATAACACTGTACTACACAAAAAAAGAACGAGGTTGTAATACTAGATATTTGTAGAGGGCAACAAAAAAAAATATTATACACCTGTATCGCTCTTTTAAAATTTTACATTTGGGATTCATTTTAAGAGGAGTTGAACTTTCCGTCCTTTTGCACATAGTTATACCGACTAGGCATAGCAAATCGTGTCCGCCTTACGCTTTAGGTATAAAATATGTTCCACGTTTTTATGTAAAACAGCACGCGAAGCATTTGTGTGGAGCATTTTAACCCTCAAAAACTCCGCTGTATGAGTCTTTTTGTCCCCTTCTTAAAAAAGGGACAAAAAACTACCCTTCAGCAGCAATATAGCGGAATTTAATGTTTTGCAAAATAATTCGCAATCAAATTTTATTAAAAATTTTCAAACACACCCAAGCTCTATGACGAGCACTAATTGTGCGTACTTTTGCACACTAATTGTGCATAGTCATAGGAAATATAGTGATCCAGAATCATTAGTTATAACCGTGCTATTTTTTTTGTGTTGCACAGTGTAATTATATCCTGTTCTGTAGCAAACCAAATCCGAGTAAATTTCTCGTTTTCCAAACATACGTAAATAATAGCCCCATTGATGTATTTCAAATCATATCCACACAAAAACATAAATGTGAAAATAAGGTCAAGTTGCTATACAAAAATTTTGGCCGCAAAAAGTACTGAGATCAAAATGAGCACCAAGTTCGTGATAGGTACAATACCATCTAATTTCTAGGCAACCTTCTAGCTTGGCAACATTTTCTCCATAATTCTTTCCCATATTAGAAAGCTAAAATAATAATGCCAAGCTAACAGATTGCCTAGAAATGAGATGGTATTGTATCTATCAAGAATTTGCTTTTAATTTTGATCTCAGTACTTTTAACGGCCGAAATTTCTGGATAGGAACTTGGCCTTATTTTTTCATTTATGTTTTTTTGCGTATCTCACATATTTTTCTAAGTTTTGGAACGAAATTCCCTATGGCATGTTGTGCATATGATATGCAGGGGGTAAAAACAAAATTGTTTTTTTAACTGAAAAATACGTGTAAAAAATACGTGTAAAAAAATACGTGTAGCGAATACTGGTAGCGGCAAATCAAAACCAAGGCAACAGGCCACGGCGAAGGCTAAATTTCTTAAAAACTCAGGTTTTAATTGTTGCCATTGTTTTCCGGGGAAGTTCTGGGATTTAAGAGAGATTTTTGTCATAGTTTTTTTGGCATCCGGGGAACTTCTAGGATTTTAAGAAGGTTTTTGTCCTAATTTTTTGGGAGTACGGACAACTTCTGGGATTTTGGAAAGATTTGTGTTCTAGATTTTGGAAGTCCGGGAAATTTCTGGGATATTGTGGACATTTTTTCCCTAGTTTTAAGGAATCCTTAAACTTCTAGAATTTTCGTGAGATTTTCATCCTAGTTTTTGGGAATCCGGAAACTTCTAAAATTTCGGGCAGATTCGTGTCCTAGTTGTAGGGAATCCGGGGCATTTCTGGTGTTTGGTGGAGATTTTTATCTTAGTTTTTGAGAATCCGGGAAACGTTTGAAATTTGTGGAGTTTTTCCTAGTTTTTGGGAATTTAAAAACTTCTGGGATTTTGGGGATATTTTCATCCTAGTTTTTGGGAATCCGGAAACTTCTGGGATTTCGGGGAGATTTGTGCCCAAGTATTAATTTTTGGGGTTTTGTGGAGATTTTTATCTTGGTTTTTGGGAATCCGGGAAACTTCTGGGATTTTGGGAAGATTTTCATCCTAGTTTTTGGGAATCCGAAAATTTCTGGGATTTTGGGGAGATTTCATTTCTAGTTTTGGGAAACCGGGGAAATTCTGGGATTTATGGGAGATTTTTGGTGCTCGGCTAAATTCTTGAAAAGTATCGCCTAAGTATCTTCCAGGTGAAAGTGTTTTTTTTACGAATTGTCTTCTTTTTTTAATTTTTGGGTTGAAATTACACACTACCTTCATTTACTTGGTGTCATTATTTACTACGTCATTTGAACTTGACAGGTCGCAACTGCTTCAAAATAAAAGTTTAAAGCAAGATATTTGTAGCAACAAAATTTTGATCAACATTTTTTTTCAACTTGATGTAATAAAAATTTTATAAGCATTTAAAGTTCGTCACGTACGCTGTTGTAGTATTATAAATGCAACTAAATACAAAAGAAAAATGGCGTAATTTCCATCAAATTTAAAAAAAAAAAAAAAATATTTCCGTTTTCATATCATGATAGTCAACATATATATGATTTTCGAACTGCGTATTCATTAAGCGAAAAAATTTCAAATTAATTACTCTGTAGTAGGGTAAGTGGCGACGTAAGCTCAGCGCCCAAGTACATAATATGCAGTATGAAATGAATTTGAATATTGATTGTTTTTATTGCTATTATCTCCAAATACATATTTTTTATTTGTTTTTAAGTTTTTGTTTACATATATTTACAAAACATATACATATTTCATTACTTAAGAATACTATAAGAGAAAAATCTGTCACGTACGCTATGTCACGTACACTATAAAATTTTGTTCATTATAAAATCATCCAAACGATTTTTTTTTAACTTACGGATAAGAAACGAAAAAATAGTTAGCTTCGTTTAGAAATTAAAGAAAAAGAAAATAACTTCTCAATTCGCAGATTTTCGCATATTTTTACATGCACCTTAACAACTTAAAAGGTACTTTGTTCAAAATTTATTTTTTTTTAAATCAAAAACCAAATTTATTTGATATCAGCTATAGTGTTGTTAATATTTTGACTATTTTACATTATTGGCGTATTGTAGATATGATCCAGCAATTTTTGCTTATGAAAAAAACGTCCCATTGTGCATTATAGCCTGTTTTAGAATACTCTTTAATATGAACTTCTTTCATTTGCATTTATGACTTTTTAATAAATGTTTATAGATATTTTACTCACTCTACTAGGTTTTTAATTTTTTATATAACATGGCCTTGCATGTCCAATGCATGTTTCTGCATGCCAAATCAATATGATGGTCGTGATTTTTTTTTAATATTATTTATAATTTTATTAAGTAGCTATTTAAATACAGAATATTTTATGTTACTCACCATAAACGCGGCACATACCACCACTTTAGTGACCAGAATAAGAAACAGTGGGCCTAAAAAATACAAAAAATATTATATTAATGTTTTTGTTATAAAAAATTTTTTTTCAAACAAATCAAAAATTTTAATTAAAATTAAGTATAATAAAATTTTCATCAGAAAGGAATGCGAGGACAAAAAAGGCAGTCTTATAATATTTAATTATGTTTTTTTTCTGTGTAAAATTTTCGTTTTAGTCAGCTCACTGTTCTTTTGCTTTCAACAAAATCATTGATGTGTTTTCTCTATTTTTAGTTGGTAAATCCTTTTTATTTTTAATATTTTAAGCCGTATTTATAATTTTTCCTATAAAACTTCAAACGAATTACTTTTACATGTGTAAGACTTGTATCTACAAATAACTTGTGTATATTCCTTTTCTTTCTTTTTCTATAGCGGTGCCAAATAATATTAAGTTGTATGTCAGTTTATAAGTGTGTGCATATAAGCATTAATTAAATCTAGTCATATTTCTTAGCTTATTTTTTTTATAAATGTGTCTTTAAGACAAATTGTTGTTGCTTTGTTTCTGTTTTTACACAATTTTGTTGCTTTTACTTTAACTTTTTTTTCTTTTTGCTTCATAATGCAAATCTATGTTATTTCACCGATTGAGGGAGAAAATTAATTGCTTAACTAAGATGCTCTGACATATGTGACAGCGTATTTAATTGCCAGTTATTAGTTAAATGAGAAACTATATTAATTTAAAAGGAAAATGTCAGGGAAAAGAATAAAATAAATGGAAAGAAAAATTTTCCTGGGATTTTTTAATTGTGTGATATATAAAAAAAGCAAATAGTAAAATTAGAATAGAAGATCGCAAACTTTGTTAATTACTTTAATTAAGATGGGAAATTTTGGTTATACATGGAGCAAAAAATAAAACAAAAGACTATTTTACCGTGACTTTTGCAAAATAAATGGTAATAACGCTAAAACTCCTAAACTGCTGATTGGATTTAACTGAAACTTAAAACATCTTTAGAGGAAGAGTTGGCCTTTGTAACACGTGCCTTGGTGGTCTTCTAATTTAACCAGGAGAGGAACTATAGTGGGCCAAAATTGACCACCTGTGACTCAAAAAAAAAATGCTGAGTCTTGTAACTTTTTTAAATATTATCAGATTTTAAAATATTAAAGCGCTTTGAGCTAACATCACAATATATGTTTCAATATCTTTCATAGCTTCGAAGATATTTGTGTTCAAAGAAAAAAAAATTTTTTTTTACTTTTTTTTATATTTCCCCTATAACTTTTTAGTTTACAGTTGGATTTAAAACTAAAAGTCAGCATTCGATTCTTGATGCAATTCTAAGTAAAACTGGAGAAAATGTTTTTTAATATCTGCATTCTTGAAGTCGGAAAGAAGCTAAAAAAATAAAATTTTAAAATTGCCCAAAAAAAATCACGTTTAAAAAAAGTGTCCTCATTATTTTCAATTTCGTAAGAAACTTTGTTCAACACATTCACTCTTTAATCGCATAGCGCAAAAAGTAATCCATTGACAATGTGTTTAGAGCCAATTATTTTGTATTTTTGGACATGTACCCCACATTCAGCAATGGCCGAAAATCGTAGATTTTAAAAATTTTGGCACAAATTGAAGAGAGCCTGTTATTAAATGTAGATATAGGCGCAGATTTTCTGAAGAAAGTCAATATTTCGGAAAAACTAAGTTTTGTACCATAAAAAGTATATAGTAAATTAACATTTTTGACTTCTATATGGATCTCTTTAGTACGCCTGCAAAAATTATTCGAATATCATCTACTGATCAAGTGATATGCCGATTGTAGGGAATGCAATTTAAAGAATATAAACAATTTTCTTAACTTCTTTCCTCATAAAAATAATAAAACAACATTCCTAATGTTATGCAATACATTTATGTACACTTTTCATAATAAAAACAAAAAATATTTTTGTAAGAGTACTTACTACTAATAACACTGGGCGGTCCCGCTAATATATTTCATCATAACTCATAAACGGTTTGTCAGCTTAACGCAAAACGCTTTAAATTTTTAAAATCGAATAACATTTAAAAAAAAGTTACAAGCACAGTAGTTTGACTCCTAAGTGGTCTACTTTGGTCCTCTGTAACATCTCTCATGCTTAAGCCAGAAGACCGCCGAGACTGCGTTATAAAGCCTGACTCCTCCTCTAAAGATAAATCCAGTCAGCAGTTTAGACATCTCAGAATTATTGCAAATTATTTTGCAAAAGTCCCACTGTGCACTGTACAAGAAAATGCAAATAGTGCGGCTTTAATGACTACTTCTGATAGAGGACAGCAAAAGAATATAGATGTGTATCGGCGTTTTGAAGGTTAACATCTGGGATTCATTTTAGGAGCAGTTACATTTCCCCCACTTTTGCATATAGTTATATTGACTCGGCAGAGGAAATCTTTTAAGCCTTACGTTTAAGGTATAAGATGAGCTTAGCACTGTTATGTAAAATATCACGAGAACATTTTTTGTGGAACATTTTAACCCTCTAACTCTTCGTTTTGTAGGTTTTTGTTCATTTCTTGAAAAATGGTTAAAAAACTCCATTTTTGCGGGGATACAGAGTGTTAAATAAGGTCCAAACTTAACTTGAAGGCCAGAAATTATTAAAAACTTAAGACTTGTTAATTTTGTATGTATTTAAAATTAGTATCTCTTGTAAGACTAATGTAGGTCCCTGCTCGAGCGCAATTTGTAACATGAATTTTGTTGTCACTTGAGGTAACTAAGTCGCGTCCAGAGTTTACTTGCATATAAAATGTGTAAAGCATTTGTACGTAGAATATCACGAGGATGATTTTTGTAAAATATTTTAACCCTCTAACTCTTCACTGTATGGGCCTTTTTGTCACTTTAAAAAAAAGAGGCAAAAAAACTCCCTGCAGCGATGATACTGGTTTAAGAAAAACTTTCATCAGGTCCTAAAAGACAGCCAAGCTCCAGATTCAACTTGAAATTATTCAAAACTTAAAATATATTTAAGCGTACTAACTGTAAATAAGTATGAAATTAATACTTATTTAGAATTAGTACTCGGCAAAGGAAATCTTGTCAGCCTTACGTTTATGGTATAAGACACGTTCAAAATGTTTAATCAAATTACCACAAGGAACATTTTTGTAAATCATTTCAGCCCGCTATATCACCGATAAAGGAGAGTTTTACCGCTAATTTGAGGTATAAGTAGTTTCATTATTCATAAAAAAAACTTTTTTTTGCCATTTTTCATTGTTTATGCATTTTTAAGAAACATAAAAGAATTTTAATTTAAAAAAGCAATTATTTTGCTCTGAATAACTCCGAAAACTTTGAAGCACATAAAAAAATTGGTTCTAAATATCTTAAAGAGGGCTATAATTAAAATTATTTAAATTGATTTTTAACAACGCTGGACGGGTCTTTCTCAAGTTATAATAAAATCGGTGGAGCAGCAGCCTCTTCAAAGGTAATTTTTTTGCTAAAACCGGGAAATTTTACTCTGTTGTGAATAAAATCAATATTTCTGGATCGATTTTCATGAAATAAAGCTTATTTTATTTCTAGTATATGTGGCTTTATGATCAAAGAATAAAAATGCTAGCATTTTGCCATTTTCGATTTTTTTAAAAATTTTCAAAAAAAAAATAAAAATTTTTTAATTTCGCTTTAATAAAATATTTTTCAACATTGCGTTGTAAATAATTCTGAAATTGTTGAGTTTATAGAAAAAATACTTGGACGGCTTAAAGGTACTTTAGTTCAAGTTTTTTTTAACGTTTTTCGTTATGAAATTGGGCAACCCCTATCAAAGTTATGATGAAAATCCCAAATTTTAGAAAAAAATTAAGAAAAAAAATTTATCCATAGAATTTTAAATTTGGATTATTTTTGCAGTTAAGGGACCATAACACATCAAAACAATATAGTGGTACTCCTTGGCATTTTTCTTGTTGCCTAGTGTAATCAGTCGTTTTAACTTTGTTATTTAAAAAAATGATTTTGTTGTACAGTGTAATTAAAGAAGGAGTTTTTTTATTTACATATAATATTCAATGATCTTTGAGAACTTCTATTTAATTTGTGCAAGAATGCTGAAAGTGTTTAATATTTTTAAAACAAAAGACTTAGCAAACAAACCTTTTGAAATGTGTGAAAAATGTGTAAGTGAATGTGTGTGTGTGTATGTGTGCGTTTTTAAACTCTGCCGTTAGCGAGGGCGGTTAAGAGTTAATAAATATATACAAACAGGAAAATACAAGCCATTAGCACGTTTAAACACAAACAAAAGACTTAGAAAACAAACTTTGCTGAGAGGTATTTGTGCTTAATTTTTTGCTTTGTTTTGTTTTTAGGCTCATGTATGTAATATGTATTGCGTTGAATTGTGTCGGAAAAGTGATCAAAGTAAAAATTTCAACATGTTCTTGTAGTTTAGATGTCATTTGCTTTTTTTTTTTGTTTGTTTGTTTGTTTTTTATTCTTTTGAGGACTTTGCTAATTTCATATTGGTTTTTGTCTTGTTTTTTTAAATTTTGCTTAAAGAAAGTTTTAAGCAAATAGAATTGTATTGAAGATATTTAAAATACTATTTGTTTTGATTTTAAGCAAATAATTTAACAATGAATATTGAAGGTAAGCAACCAGCCCTCTTGGGTCATTGTCATTTGTTTACTAGATGAAAAAAAGTGTGAAATGTGCATCAAACCCTAAAAGCCGGCACATGGATTCAAAGACAATAAATCAAACAAACAGTTACAATTAACAGTATGATGAGAACTCTAAATTAATTAATTGCTTACAAGCAAAATGTTAATTAACAGCGTTTTATTGCTTACATATTAAACCTCAAGACATTATAGTAATTTAAAGATTTTCATTAACCATGAAAATATATTTTCTATAAAAATAATTTAAAAATATTTTCTATTTTTAAAATTTTTTTTGTATTGAATATCACTTACAATATCTCCAGTTAAGCTTCCACATAACTTCAAAGCTTAACAAAAGGAAATCGTAACAAAATCTTTTAAGAATCTGAAAAAAAAATAATTAGAAGACACCAACTATAAATGAAATAACGATTACCCAGTCGTCACATTTAATGATCATTAATTGTTGGTATTTTAAGCTTAAAATTATCAAACAAATAAAAAACCGTTGTAAACCAGCCAATAGTGGTTGTTTTTTTTCCTTAACATTGTGGCTTAGAGATAGAAAAATGCAAGAAACAAAGAAATCTTAGAAGCTTCACAGTAATAAATATAGAGAAATAGCAATGATAACAACAAAAGAAAAACTTAAACTAAAACACAAGACGATGACAGTGACATTAACCGTGTCAAATCGTCTTCGACAGATGTTTTATGGCAGCCATATGGTGGTGGTAATGATGATAATGCAAAAAAATGCATTAAGCCAAGAAATTCTTATATGAAAAAAGGGCCAATAGAATCCGATTCTAAGCAAAAAAATTAAAAGAAGTTTTTTTGGAGCTCTCATTTTTATTCTACTAAAAAGTTTTTATCTATAATTCGTAAAGAAAATTTTTCTTTTGCATAATTTCCTACTAGCAAAATAATATGTGATAAATCTTTTTTTCTAACACAAGCACCCACTTTTTCCGCCTTGTGGTAATCATCATTATTGTAAATTTTTTTTTTGTTTAGCTCAGACTGGCAAAAACTCTTCATGTCTAAACATTCCACTTGCTAGCTAATTCCCATATTTCTATTAACACTATGCAACAAAAAAAAGCATAGTTCTAACAACTGATTCTGATAGAGGGAGAGCACCTAAGAACTACATACGTATATCGGCATTTTAAAAGTTTGCATCTGGGATTCATTTTAGGGAGAGTTAAAATGTCTCCCTTTTGCACATAGTTATAGTGACTCGATATAGGAAACCTTGTTAACCTTACGTTTAAGTTCTAAAATATGTTCAGCACTTTTATGTAGAAAACTATCAGGAACTTTTTTGTGTAATATCTTAAACCTCTAAATCATCGTTGTATGGATCGTTTTGTCCGTTTCTTCAAAAAGGGACAAAAAAGTCCTCTGTAGAGCCAATATAGCTTGCTAAAATATTCTACAAAAATATTTACCATAAAATTCTACTATAGGTCTTCGAAGACACCTATGCTCTATAATAAACTAGGACCCCAGAAATCACTACAAACTTAAAATAAATTTAAGGTTTAATTTCGTACTCAATTAGTGTTCGGCATAGGAAATCATGTAAACGTTACGTCTAAGGTCTAATGTGCGCTCAGCACTTTTATGTAAAACACCAATAGAAACATTTTTGTGGAATATTTTAACCCTCTAACTCTTCGCTGCGTGGTTTTTTTGTACCTTTCTTAAAAAATTTACAAAAAACTTCCCTTTAGCGGCGATATAGCGGGCTAAAATATTTCACAAAAATGTTACCATAAAATTCTACTAAATATCTTCAAAGATACCTAGGCTCTTGTTGAAAAACATTGCTTAATTAAGAACACTGAAATCATATTATTTGCATTCTACTCTATTCTCAATGCTTGATGACGTGTCGCAATAATATTGGATTAATATATACTAAACTGCTAACAAGCAAAATACAGTTACCTTTCATAAAGTTATGTATATCTTAAATTTTATAATTCACTACATTTTGTAACCTTTTTGTAAATACACACATCTTGAATTCCACTGAGTGTTTTATTACAATAGTTCTACAACAAACTAGAACGCTAGGAATCTTTAAAACTTAAAATGAGCTTAAGGGTTAATTTCTTACTTATTCACAATTAGTATTCGGCATAGGAAATCTTGTAAGCGTTACGTTTAAGGTATAAGATATGTTCTGCACTTTTATGTAAAATACCACGATAAACATTTTTGTAGAACATTTTAACCTTCTAACTCTTCGTTGTATGGGTCTTTTTGTACCTTTCTTAAAAAATTTACAAAAAAAATCACCTTAGCGGCGATATAGCGGGCTAAAATATTCTACAAAAATATTTACCATAAAATTCTACTACAGATCTTCGAAGAGACCTAAGCTCTATAATAAACTAGAACCCTAGAAATCACTAAAAACTTAAAATAAGTTTAAGGGCTAATTTCGTACTTATTCACAATTGATATTCCGCAGAGAAAATCTTGTAAGTGTTACGTTTAAGGTATAAGATATGTTCAGCACTTTTATGTAAAACAACCCCAGAATAATTTTTGTGGAACATCTTAGCCCTCTAAATCTTCGTTGCGTGGGTACTTTTGTACCTTTCTTAAAAAGGACAAAAAACTCCCCTTCAGCAACAATATAGCAAAATGAAATGCTCTAAAAAAATTTTCCTCGTAATGTTTTACATAAATGTGCTGAGCACACCTTGCATAACGTAAGGTTTGCCAGATTTCGTTTGCCGAGTACAAATTGAGCATAAGTACAAAATTAACACATTTTAAGTTTTGAATGATTTCTTTAATGACATATAGTAGAAATATGACAAAGATTTCTGTAGAACATTTCATGCTGCCATATCGCCGCTGAAAGAGAGTTTTTGCCCCTTTTCACAGTAAAGAACCAAAAGCCCATACGAAAAAGAATTAAAGGGTTAAAATATTTCACAAAATTGTTCCTGGTGGAGTTTTACATAAAAGTGCTAAACACATATGATACCTTAAAAGTAAGGCTTACAAGATTTCCTAAATAAGTACGAAATTAACCATTCGTTAGAATCATATTATTCTATCTGAGTTGGCCATTGTAATTAAACTTTTACAACTCAAATAAATTTTTGCATATTATTCTTTCATTAGCAAAATCACTAGTTGTCTGTACAGTACAGTACAGTACAGTACAATACACTACAATACAGTACAGTACAGTACCGGTACCAGTACCGGTACCAGCACCAGTACCGGTACCAGTACCGGTACCAGCACCAGTACCGGTACCAGTACCGGTACCAGTACCAGTACCGGTACCAGTACCAGTACCGGTACCTGTACCGGTACCAGTATCAGTACCGGTACCAATACCGGTACCGGTACCAGTACCAGTACTAGTACCGGTACCAGTACCGGTACCAGTACCAGTACTGATGACTGATGAACTGATGACTAATAAACGAAATGACTGATAAACGAAATGACTGATAAACGAAATGACTGATAAACGAAATGACTGATAAACGAAATGACTGATAAACGAAATGACTGATAAACGAAATGACTGATAAACGAAATGTTGAGTAGCTCTCAGTTGAGTAGCTCTCAGTTGAGTAGCTCTCAGTTGAGTAGCTCTCAGTTGAGTAGCTCAGTCCAGTACTCAGTCCAGTACTCAGTCCAATACTCAGTCCAGTACTCAGTCCAGTACACAGTCCAGTATTCAGTCCAGTTCTCAGTCCAGTACTCAGTCCAGTACTCAGTCCAGTACTCAGTCCAGTACTCAGTCCAGTACTCAGTCCAGTACTCAGTCAAGTACTCAGTCCAGTACTCAGTCCAGTACTCAGTCCAGTACTCAGTCCAGTACTCAGTCCAGTACTCAGTCCAGTACTCAGTCCAGTACTCAGTCCAGTACTCAGTCCAGTACTCAGTCCAGTACTCAGTTCAGTAGTCAGTCCAGTACTCAGTCCAGTACTCAGTCCAGTACTCAGTTCAGTACTCAGTCTAGTACGCAGTCCAGTACACAGTCCAGTACTCAGTCCAGTACTCAGTCCAGTACTCAGTCGAGTACTCGGTCCAGTACTCAGTCCAGTACTCAGTCCAGTACTCAGTCCAGTACTCAGTCCAGTACTCAGTCCAGTACTCAGTCCAGTACTCAGTCCAGTACTCAGTTCAGTACTCAGTTCAGTACTCAGTTCAATACTCAGTCCAGTACATTATAAACTTCTGAATTAAAAAGACTTCAAATCTTAAATAAACTAAAATTTTATAAAATATAATGAATATTATTCCTACAAAATTGGCGATCCTGCAAAACCATCAATACTTATAAATAAAGCGCATATTATTCAATTAAATCATTTTACGAGAAGAACGGAATTTTAATAGCAATATCCGTAGAAGATTTTTCTTTATCAAACCAGAGTTTTAATATCAAGATCTATAGAAGATTAATAAATCAAATACATTCATACATATTTGCTGCAAATCTTCAAGATCAAAATACTAGGATATATAGCAATAATTTTTGGCGATACTCAAGATACAAAATAACTGAACGAGATAAGTACAATCCAATATTCCTTGAGTGTAATTAAGATTTACAACAATCAATAATTTTGCATTACTTAATTAAATTTTATTGATATATGTACATACACATTATCAGTGGGCAAAGTCAGTCAAATTTTATTACAAAATATTTGTGTATTATACCCTATAACTAACATACCTATTTATCGGACATATTAACTTCAGTCTTAACAATATTATTTTGTTGGAATTCTCTTAAATTTAATTTATCCGTTGTAATTAAATTTAAAATTTTATTTTAATTTGAGTTTATTTAGTGTGTTTTTAAATAAATTATGTAATACTACCCCTTTTTAAACATACATACATATATATATTATGGTTCTAGCTAGATCTTTCACACGAAACAACATTCTGTTAGAAGCACCACAACTAGACGAAGCAATATACTTGAATACTTCAATAGTTAATCCACTTTCAGAAAGTACACCTACTACTACTCAGAATCAAAATTTCTCAAATATGAACAATTGGGTTTTCGATTTTCCAACTAGTCACAATGTTAATAATTTTTCTCTTAAGCTACCGTTTTGCTGGACGTCTTGCCCAGAAGCTTGGTTTATTCAAACCGAAATTCAATTTAATATTAAACAAATTAATGATGATACTGATAAATATCAACATGTAGTTGTCGCCCTTCAACAGGAGGTTATTAGAAAAGTTTTGGATATTTTACAAAAACCACCTTTAACGCATTAATTTGAATTCCTTAAAAAACACTCATGTGAAAGATTTTCTGTCAGTGAAGAAAGGAGATTGGAGAAATTGTTTTCTGATAAGCAAATAGGTGATCGAAAACCTTCAGAATTTTACAGAGACTTGTCGAACTTATCTGGTTCAGTCTCTATGGTAGGCAGTAAACTTCTATACAAATTATGGTTACGGAAACTTTCCAAACTTAGAGAATATAGAAGATAAACTTTCTCTTGCTGATAAAATGTGGGATGTTTCCAACGGTAAAGAAATATCTCAAATTACTTTAAATAGCATTTTAAATATTAATCATGATATATTTCAACATATTTCAAAAATTACGTCTGAAATGTGTCAAAATTTAGAAAATCTTAAGCTAGAGGTTTCTGAACTTAGAAATTCTAGATCCAGAGATAGGAGTTGTTCAACTTTTCGGCGAAACTCTAGAATTAGATCACGCTCAAAATTTGATAAATGCTGGTTCCATTTTAAATTTGGCTCTAATGCTCACAAATGTATACGACCTTGTAATTTTCAAACAAATAGCTCGAATACTAATAATTTAAATTAAAAAATCCTATCATGATGGTGACGGATGATAGGATAAACTTTACGCCATCTCGTCGCCTATTTATAAAAGATCGGATCAATAAACTAAATTTTCTTATTCATACCGGAGCATGTGTATCTGTCGTACTTGTTTCAAACTTCAAAAATTGTGAACAAAATTCGGAAATACTTTTATCAGCTGCAAACGGTTCGAATATTAACACGTTTGGTAATAAGATTTTAAGCTTAGACATTGGCTTAAGAAGAGATTTTCGCTTTCCATTCATTTTAGCTGATATCAATACTCCAATTATTGGTGCAAATATTCTGGAACATTTTAACATTTTAGTCGATATGAAAAATAAGCAGCTTCAGGATTCATTGACAAAACTAAAGACAGGAGGTTTATCTGGATATAGCGATATTTTCTGTTTAAAAGTTTTAGCTTCCGTGAATAAATTCACAGCCCTATTAGATAAATATCCGCAAATTACATCAGAGCCTAATTATGAAAAGGTTGTAGCGCACAATACTTTGCACAGAATTACAACCAATGGGGCACTACCTTTTTCAAGGCCCAGGCGTTTGGATCCAATTAAACTAGCTGTAGCGAAAAAGGAATTCGAATATTTAGTAAAAATTTGCGTTTGCCGTCCTTCGATGTCTCATGTGGCTTCTCCACTACATTTAGTGCCCAAAAAGGATGCTAATGATTGGAGACCTTGTGGTGATTATCGCCGTTTAAACTGTATCACTCTTCTAGATAGGTACCCGTTACCTAATATACAAGATTTTAATTTTGACATGTACGGAAAGAACATATTTTCAAAAATTGACTTAGTAAGGTCGTATCATCAAATACCGGTTGCACCTGAAGATATTCCTAAAACAGCAATTACAACCCCATTTGGAATGTTTGAATTTGTCAGAATGCCTTTTGGATTAAGGAACAGGGCTGAAACCTTTCAAAGATTTATAAACGAAGTATTTTTTTAATTTGATTTTGTTTTTACATATGTAGATGATATTTTAGTTTCAAGCACAAATGAGATGGAACATTTAGAACACCTTAGGATGGTATTTGAACAACTCAAAAAGTATGGATTAAATATTAAATCCTCAAAATGTATTTTTGGTCAAGAAGTAATGAATTTTTTGAGTTACCAAATTTCAAAGGATGGTATACAAGCTTCAAAAAACCGCGTTGAAGCAATTAGTAATTTTGAAAAGCCTTTGACGATTAAGAAACTTCAAAAATTTCTGCGAATGATTAATTACTCGTATTACCATAGATGTTTACCTCATCTAGCGAAATGTCTTATCCCATTACATAATATAGTAACAGTAGGTATTAGGAATAAGATGAACTATATTAAATGGACAAGTGAGACTGAAGAGGCTTTTGAAATAGTAAAACAAAAGTTTATCCGAAGTACACTGCTGAATCACTACAATAAAACAGCAACAATTTCATTAGCTGTTGATGCTTCAAGTGTAGCTGTGGGATCGGTACTACAACAATTCAATAATAATACTTGGGAGCCATTAGCGTACTTTTCTAGAAAATTAACTTCTGCAGAAAAACGTTATTCTACTTTTGATCGAGAATTACTAGCCATTTATCTCTCAATTAAACACTTTAAATATTTTTTTGGAAGGAAATGAGTTTTCAGTATTTACTGATCATAAGCCTTTGACTTATATACTTCAATCAAAAACTGAAAGATCTCCTCGACAAATTGCACAAATGGAATATATAGCTCAATTCACTAGTAATATCAAATACATAAGCGGAAAGGACAATATAGTTGCTGATACTTTGTCAAGATTACCAGAAATAGATTTAATATGTCATAATGTAATTAGTTTTGAGTGTTTGAGGAAAGAGCAGGAACAGGAGATCTCAAGTAATTTTATTAATTCTACATATATGACGAAATACAATATTAAAGAGATTCAAGTACCCGAAAAGAATTAAAAAATTTTGTGTGAGATAACAGGAACTTTTCCAAGACCATACATTCCATTGAGTTTAAGAAAAGAAATATTCGTTAAGTTACATTCTTTATCTCATCCGGGTTTTCGTTCTACTAAGAAAATGGTAGAAAAGAGATATTTTTGGCCACTGATGAGCAAAAATATTAAATTATGGGTCAAAGAGTGTCTTAATTGTCAACAATCAAAAGTCACAATGCATACAAAATCACCGAAGGTTGAAACTGATGTACCCAAGTGCAGATTTGAACATATACATATGGATATTGTAGGCCCACTACCTGTTTCAAAAGGATATAAATATTTATTAACTATAATAGATAGAACGACGAGATGGTCAGAAGTCTATCCTTTGCGGAACATATCGTCTGAGAGCATAGTTAAATCGTTTGTTCATAGCTACATTTCTCGTTTTGGAATTCCATTAAAAATTACAGTAGATCGGGGAGCCCAGTTTACCGCCAGTTTATTTTCTGATCTGTCTTCAATACTTGGAATACAGAAAATTCATACTTCTGCATATCACCCTCAGTCAAATGGAATGGTAGAACGATTTCATCGTCAACTTAAGGCGTCTATAATAGCCTTGAACAAAATTCTGTAAAAGAGGACCTTAAATGCTCACCAGCAGAAATGGTTTATGGGCAAACCCTTAGGATTCCTAGTGAGGTAGTTAAACCGTGCACAAATTTTGAGAACAATAATTCTAGCTTCATTCTTCAAAAATTAAAAGAACATTTTTCCCAAACTCGTAACTTCGTTTCACATCATGGTAACAACAGAAGTTATATTCCTCCAAATTTAATGGACTGTGAGTATGTTTTTGTTAAAGATAATCAAAAGTTTGGTTTAAATCCTCCTTATGAAGGGCCTTACAAAGTAGTAGAGAGAAATGATAAATATTTTAAAATTCGAAAAGATAATTCGGATGTTTCGGTATCTATTGATAATTTAAAGCCCGCTTTTGTTGATAATGAAAGAAATAACGATGAAAACATAACTGCGGCACCGAAAACAAAAATTAACATTCAACATAAATAATTTAATACAAAAACATAATTCTTTTATTGAAGGGGGAGTAGATGTAGATACTTGATTTTAAAATATTTTGCATACTTAAATATAAATTTTATACCATATTGTTTTCTGTAATTGTTTTTATAAAATATATTCTGATTCTTACATTATTCAGAATTAAATAGACTTCAAAACTTAAATAAACTAAAATTTTATAAAATATAATGAATTTTATTCCTACACTGGTACCGGTACTGGTACTGGTACCGGTACTGGTACCGGTACTGGTATTGCTACTCTACTGAGAGCTACTCTACTGAGAGCTACTCTACTGAGAGCTACTCTACTGAGAGCTACTCTACTGAGAGCTACTCTACTGAGAGCTCTCAGTTCAATAGCTCTCAGTTCAGTCATTTCGTTCATCAGTCATTTCGTTTATCAGTTATTTCGTTTATCAGTCATTTCGTTTATCAGTCATTTCGTTTATCAGTCATTTCGTTTATCAGTCATTTCGTTTATCAGTCATTTCGTTAATAGTAATTTCGTTTATCAGTTATTTCGTTTATCAGTCAATTCGTTTATCAGTAATTTCGTTTATCAGTCATTTCGTTTATCAGTCATTTCGTTTTCAGTCATTTCGTTTATCAGTCATTTCGTTTATCAGTCATTTCGTTTATCAGTCATTTTGTCTATAAGTCAATTCGTTTATCAGTCAATTCGTTTGTCAGTCATTTCGTTTATCAGTCAATGCGTTTATCAGTCATTTCGTTTATCAGTCATTTTGTTTATCAGTCATTTCGTTTATCACTCATTTCGTTTATCAGTCATTTGTTTTATCAGTCATTTGGTTTATCAGTCATTTCGTTTATCAGTCATTTCGTTTATCAGTCAATTCGTTTATCAGTCATTTCGTTTATCAGTCATTTGGTTTATCAGTCATTTCGTTTATCAGTCATTTCGTTTATCAGTCAATTCGTTTATCAGTCATTTCGTTTATCAGTCATTTCGTTTATCAGTCATTTCGTTTATCAGTCATTTCCTTTATCAGTCATTTCGTTTATCAGTCATTTCGTTTATCAGTCATTTTGTTTATCAGTCATTTCGTTTATCACTCATTTCGTTTATCAGTCATTTGTTTTATCAGTCATTTGGTTTATCAGTCATTTCGTTTATCAGTCATTTCGTTTATCAGTCATTTCGTTTATCAGTCATTTCGTTTATCAGTCATTTCGTTTATCAGTCATTTCGTTTATCAGTCAATTCGTTTATCAGTCATTTCGTTTATCAGTCATTTCGTTTATCAGTCATTTTGTTTATCAGTCATTTCGTTTATCAGTCATTTCGTTTATCAGTCATTTCCTTTATCAGTCATTTCGTTTATCAGTCATTTCGTTTATCAGTCATTTTGTTTATCAGTCATTTCGTTTATCAGTCATTTCGTTTATCAGTCATTTCGTTTATCAGTCATTTCGTTTATCAGTCATTTCGTTTATCAGTCATTTCGTTTATCAGTCATTTTGTTTATCAGTCATTTCGTTTATCAGTCATTTTGTTTATCAGTCATTTCGTTTATCAGTCATTTCGTTTATCAGTCATTTCGTTTATCAGTCATTTCGTTTATCAGTCATTCGTTTATCAGTCAATTCGTTTGTCAGTCATTTCGTTTATCAGTCATTTCGTCCATTTCATTTCAGTCCAGTACTCAGTCCAGTACTCAGTCCAGTACTCAGTCCAGTACTCAGTCCAGTACTCATTCCAGTACTCAGTCCAGTACTCAGTCCAGTACCCAGTCCAGTACTCAGTCAAGTACTCAGTCCAATACTCAGTCCAGTACTCAAGCCAGTACTCAATCCAGTACTCAGTCCAGTACTCAGTCCAGTACTCAATCCAGTACTCAGTCCAGTACTCAGTCCAGTACTAAGTCCAGTACTCAGTCCAGTACTCAGTCCAGTACTCAGTCCAGTACTCAGTCCAGTGCTCAGTCCAGTACTCAGTCCAATACTCAGTCTAGTACTCAGTTCAGTACTCAGTCCAGTACTCAGTCCAGTACTTAGTCCAGTACTGAGTCCAGTACTCAGTCCAGTACTCATTCCAGTACTCAGTCCAGTACTCAGTCCAGTACTCAGTCCAGTACTCAGTCAAGTACTCAGTCCAATACTCAGTCCAGTACTCAAGCCAGTACTCAATCCAGTACTCAGTCCAGTACTCAGTTCAGTACTCAGTCCAGTACTCAGTCCAGTACTCAGTCCAGTACTCAGTCCAGTACTCAGTCCAGTACTCAGTCCAGTACTCAGCCCAGTACTCAGTCCAGTACTCAGTCCAGTACTCAGTCCAGTACTCAGTCCAGTACTCAGTCCAGTACTCAGTCCAGTACTCAGTCCAGTACTCAGTCCAGTACTCAGTCTAGTACTCAATCCAGTACTCAGTCCAGTACTCAGTCCAGTACTCAGTCCAGTACTCAGTCCAGTACTCAGTCCAGTACTCAGTCCAGTACTCAGTCCAGTACTCAATCCAGTACTCAATCCAGTACTCAGTCCAGTACTCAGTCTAGTCCTCAGTCCAGTACTCAGTCCAGTACTCAGTCCAGTACTCAGTCCAGTACTCAGTCCAGTACTCAGTTCAGTACTCAGCCCAGTACTCAGCCCAGTACTCAGTCCAGTACTCAGTCCAGTACTCAGTCCAGTACTCAGTCCAGTACTCAGTCCAGTACTCAGTCTAGTACTCAGTCCAGTACTCAGTCCAGTACTCAGTCCAGTACTCAGTCCAGTACTCAGTCCAGTACTCAGTCCAGTACTCAGTCCAGTACTTAGTCCAGTACTCACTCCAGTACTCACTCCAGTACTCAGTCCAGTACTCAGTCCAGTACTCAGTCCAGTACTCAGTCCAGTACTCAGTCCAGTACTCAGTCTAGTACTCAGTCCAGTACTCAGTCCAGTACTCAGTCCAGTACTCAGTCCAGTACTCAATCCAGTACTCAGTCCAAAAATGACTGATAAACGAAATGACTGATAAACGAAATGACTGATAAACGAAATGACTGAAAACGAAATGACTGATAAACGAAATGACTGATAAACGAAATTACTGATAAACGAATTGACTGATAAACGAAATAACTGATAAACGAAATTACTATTAACGAAATGACTGATAAACGAAATGACTGATAAACGAAATGACTGATAAACGAAATGACTGATAAACGAAATGACTGATAAACGAAATAACTGATAAACGAAATGACTGATGAACGAAATGACTGAACTGAGAGCTATTGAACTGAGAGCTCTCAGTAGAGTAGCTCTCAGTAGAGTAGCTCTCAGTAGAGTAGCTCTCAGTAGAGTAGCTCTCAGTAGAGTAGCTCTCAGTAGAGTAGCTCTCAGTAGAGTAGCAATACCAGTACCGGTACCAGTACCGGTACCAGTACCAGTACCGGTACCAGTGTAGGAATAAAATTCATTATATTTTATAAAATTTTAGTTTATTTAAGTTTTGAAGTCTATTTAATTCTGAATAATGTAAGAATCAGAATATATTTTATAAAAACAATTACAGAAAACAATATGGTATAAAATTTATATTTAAGTATGCAAAATATTTTAAAATCAAGTATCTACATCTACTCCCCCTTCAATAAAAGAATTATGTTTTTGTATTAAATTATTTATGTTGAATGTTAATTTTTGTTTTCGGTGCCGCAGTTATGTTTTCATCGTTATTTCTTTCATTATCAACAAAAGCGGGCTTTAAATTATCAATAGATACCGAAACATCCGAATTATCTTTTCGAATTTTAAAATATTTATCATTTCTCTCTACTACTTTGTAAGGCCCTTCATAAGGAGGATTTAAACCAAACTTTTGATTATCTTTAACAAAAACATACTCACAGTCCATTAAATTTGGAGGAATATAACTTCTGTTGTTACCATGATGTGAAACGAAGTTACGAGTTTGGGAAAAATGTTCTTTTAATTTTTGAAGAATGAAGCTAGAATTATTGTTCTCAAAATTTGTGCACGGTTTAACTACCTCACTAGGAATCCTAAGGGTTTGCCCATAAACCATTTCTGCTGGTGAGCATTTAAGGTCCTCTTTTACAGAATTTTGTTCAAGGCTATTATAGACGCCTTAAGTTGACGATGAAATCGTTCTACCATTCCATTTGACTGAGGGTGATATGCAGAAGTATGAATTTTCTGTATTCCAAGTATTGAAGACAGATCAGAAAATAAACTGGCGGTAAACTGGGCTCCCCGATCTACTGTAATTTTTAATGGAATTCCAAAACGAGAAATGTAGCTATGAACAAACGATTTAACTATGCTCTCAGACGATATGTTCCGCAAAGGATAGACTTCTGACCATCTCGTCGTTCTATCTATTATAGTTAATAAATATTTATATCCTTTTGAAACAGGTAGTGGGCCTACAATATCCATATGTATATGTTCAAATCTGCACTTGGGTACATCAGTTTCAACCTTCGGTGATTTTGTATGCATTGTGACTTTTGATTGTTGACAATTAAGACACTCTTTGACCCATAATTTAATATTTTTGCTCATCAGTGGCCAAAAATATCTCTTTTCTACCATTTTCTTAGTAGAACGAAAACCCGGATGAGATAAAGAATGTAACTTAACGAATATTTCTTTTCTTAAACTCAATGGAATGTATGGTCTTGGAAAAGTTCCTGTTATCTCACACAAAATTTTTTAATTCTTTTCGGGTACTTGAATCTCTTTAATATTGTATTTCGTCATATATGTAGAATTAATAAAATTACTTGAGATCTCCTGTTCCTGCTCTTTCCTCAAACACTCAAAACTAATTACATTATGACATATTAAATCTATTTCTGGTAATCTTGACAAAGTATCAGCAACTATATTGTCCTTTCCGCTTATGTATTTGATATTACTAGTGAATTGAGCTATATATTCCATTTGTGCAATTTGTCGAGGAGATCTTTCAGTTTTTGATTGAAGTATATAAGTCAAAGGCTTATGATCAGTAAATACTGAAAACTCATTTCCTTCCAAAAAATATTTAAAGTGTTTAATTGAGAGATAAATGGCTAGTAATTCTCGATCAAAAGTAGAATAACGTTTTTCTGCAGAAGTTAATTTTCTAGAAAAGTACGCTAATGGCTCCCAAGTATTATTATTGAATTGAATGAGGTAAACATCTATGGTAATACGAGTAATTAATCATTCGCAGAAATTTTTGAAGTTTCTTAATCGTCAAAGGCTTTTCAAAATTACTAATTGCTTCAACGCGGTTTTTTGAAGCTTGTATACCATCCTTTGAAATTTGGTAACTCAAAAAATTCATTACTTCTTGACCAAAAATACATTTTGAGGATTTAATATTTAATCCATACTTTTTGAGTTGTTCAAATACCATCCTAAGGTGTTCTAAATGTTCCATCTCATTTGTGCTTGAAACTAAAATATCATCTACATATGTAAAAACAAAATCAAATTAAAAAAATACTTCGTTTATAAATCTTTGAAAGGTTTCAGCCCTGTTCCTTAATCCAAAAGGCATTCTGACAAATTCAAACATTCCAAATGGGGTTGTAATTGCTGTTTTAGGAATATCTTCAGGTGCAACCGGTATTTGATGATACGACCTTACTAAGTCAATTTTTGAAAATATGTTCTTTCCGTACATGTCAAAATTAAAATCTTGTATATTAGGTAACGGGTACCTATCTAGAAGAGTGATACAGTTTAAACGGCGATAATCACCACAAGGTCTCCAATCATTAGCATCCTTTTTGGGCACTAAATGTAGTGGAGAAGCCACATGAGACATCGAAGGACGGCAAACGCAAATTTTTACTAAATATTCGAATTCCTTTTTCGCTACAGCTAGTTTAATTGGATCCAAACGCCTGGGCCTTGAAAAAGGTAGTGCCCCATTGGTTGTAATTCTGTGCAAAGTATTGTGCGCTACAACCTTTTCATAATTAGGCTCTGATGTAATTTGCGGATATTTATCTAATAGGGCTGTGAATTTATTCACGGAAGCTAAAACTTTTAAACAGAAAATATCGCTATATCCAGATAAACCTCCTGTCTTTAGTTTTGTCAATGAATCCTGAAGCTGCTTATTTTTCATATCGACTAAAATGTTAAAATGTTCCAGAATATTTGCACCAATAATTGGAGTATTGATATCAGCTAAAATGAATGGAAAGCGAAAATCTCTTCTTAAGCCAATGTCTAAGCTTAAAATCTTATTACCAAACGTGTTAATATTCGAACCGTTTGCAGCTGATAAAAGTATTTCCGAATTTTGTTCACAATTTTTGAAGTTTGAAACAAGTACGACAGATACACATGCTCCGGTATGAATAAGAAAATTTAGTTTATTGATCCGATCTTTTATAAATAGGCGACGAGATGGCGTAAAGTTTATCCTATCATCCGTCACCATCATGATAGGATTTTTTAATTTAAATTATTAGTATTCGAGCTATTTGTTTGAAAATTACAAGGTCGTATACATTTGTGAGCATTAGAGCCAAATTTAAAATGGAACCAGCATTTATCAAATTTTGAGCGTGATCTAATTCTAGAGTTTCGCCGAAAAGTTGAACAACTCCTATCTCTGGATCTAGAATTTCTAAGTTCAGAAACCTCTAGCTTAAGATTTTCTAAATTTTGACACATTTCAGACGTAATTTTTGAAATATGTTGAAATATATCATGATTAATATTTAAAATGCTATTTAAAGTAATTTGAGATATTTCTTTACCGTTGGAAACATCCCACATTTTATCAGCAAGAGAAAGTTTATCTTCTATATTCTCTAAGTTTGGAAAGTTTCCGTAACCATAATTTGTATAGAAGTTTACTGCCTACCATAGAGACTGAACCAGATAAGTTCGACAAGTCTCTGTAAAATTCTGAAGGTTTTCGATCACCTATTTGCTTATCAGAAAACAATTTCTCCAATCTCCTTTCTTCACTGACAGAAAATCTTTCACATGAGTGTTTTTTAAGGAATTCAAATTAATGCGTTAAAGGTGGTTTTTGTAAAATATCCAAAACTTTTCTAATAACCTCCTGTTGAAGGGCGACAACTACATGTTGATATTTATCAGTATCATCATTAATTTGTTTAATATTAAATTGAATTTCGGTTTGAATAAACCAAGCTTCTGGGCAAGACGTCCAGCAAAACGGTAGCTTAAGAGAAAAATTATTAACATTGTGACTAGTTGGAAAATCGAAAACCCAATTGTTCATATTTGAGAAATTTTGATTCTGAGTAGTAGTAGGTGTACTTTCTGAAAGTGGATTAACTATTGAAGTATTCAAGTATATTGCTTCGTCTAGTTGTGGTGCTTCTAACAGAATGTTGTTTCGTGTGAAAGATCTAGCTAGAACCATAATATATATATGTATGTATGTTTAAAAAGGGGTAGTATTACATAATTTATTTAAAAACACACTAAATAAACTCAAATTAAAATAAAATTTTAAATTTAATTACAACGGATAAATTAAATTTAAGAGAATTCCAACAAAATAATATTGTTAAGACTGAAGTTAATATGTCCGATAAATAGGTATGTTAGTTATAGGGTATAATACACAAATATTTTGTAATAAAATTTGACTGACTTTGCCCACTGATAATGTGTATGTACATATATCAATAAAATTTAATTAAGTAATGCAAAATTATTGATTGTTGTAAATCTTAATTACACTCAAGGAATATTGGATTGTACTTATCTCGTTCAGTTATTTTGTATCTTGAGTATCGCCAAAAATTATTGCTATATATCCTAGTATTTTGATCTTGAAGATTTGCAGCAAATATGTATGAATGTATTTGATTTATTAATCTTCTATAGATCTTTATATTAAAACTCTGGTTTGATAAAGAAAAATCTTCTACGGATATTGCTATTAAAATTCCGTTCTTCTCGTAAAATGATTTAATTGAATAATATGCGCTTTATATATAAGTATTGATGGTTTTGCAGGATCGCCAATTTTGTAGGAATAATATTCATTATATTCATAAAATTTTATTTTATTTAAGATTTGAAGTCTTTTTAATTCAGAAGTTTATAATGTAAGAATCAGAAAATATTTTTAAACTGAGTACTGGACTGAGTACTGGACTGAGTACTGGACTGAGTACTGGACTGAGTCCTGGACTGAGTACTGGACTGAGTACTGGACTGAGTACTAGACTGAGTACTGGACTGAGTACTGGACTGAGTACTGGACCGAGTACTCGACTGAGTACTGGACTGAGTACTGGACCGAGTACTCGACTGAGTACTGGACTGAGTACTGGACTGAGTACTGGACTGTGTACTGGACTGAGTACTAGACTGAGTACTGAACTGAGTACTGGACTGAGTACTGGACTGAGTACTGGACTGAGTACTGGACTGAGTACTGGACTGACTACTGAACTGAGTACTGGACTGAGTACTGGACTGAGTACTGGACTGAGTACTGTTAGTTTGAATTAATTTATTAGACTCATAGAGCTTTCACATGTAAGTTAACAAAACGAATGAAAAATCATAGTTTGCATAAACATCAAAATATTAAAACAAGTACAATAAAGTAGAGGAGAAACACAGTGACTTATTAAATTTATCGTTCATTCCAACATTCTGCCTGAATGACAAATTCACAAAATCAAATCCTTTCTCATGTACCCTTTACAATTATAAAAAGTTTATAAACATTTCAATTCAAATAATTAAAGTTTTAGAAAAATCCAAATTTAGTTCCCAAATAATCAAGTTTTTGAGAAGTAACAGCCTTAGTAAATATGTCTGCAATCATCTCATTTGTACACAGGTATTTCAAAATTATTTCCTTTGCATCGATCTTCTGGCGAATAAATTTTGAATTGATATCCACATGCTTTGTTCTAGACGAGAAATTATTATTAAGGGCGACTTGTAAGGCACCCTTGTTGTCGCAGTATAACAACATACTTTTACAGCTTTTAGGATTAAGTTCAGCTTCTACGCGTTTAAGCCAAGCAGATTCTTGAATAGCACCAGTTAATGACTGGAACTCGGCTTCTGTCGATGACAGTGATATAGTTTTTTGTTTTCTTGTAGACCAGGAAATTGCCCCGGATTGATTTACAAAAACGTACCCAGTAGTGGATTGTCGGTCGTCAATATTTCCGGCCCAGTCAGCATCGCAGAAACCTTTTATTTCTGAGTTGGGTTGCTTTCTATAAACAATACCTTTGTTGAATGTGCCTTTCAAGTATCTCATTACGCGTTTAACTGCTTCCCAGTGTGCTTTATCAGGATTGCTTCCAAATCGACTTAGGAAATGCACTGCGTAAAAAATGTCGGATCGGGAAATTCGGGCTGCAAATAACAAACAGCCGATTGCCTGCATATAAGGAACACGTAACATTTCCTGCCTTGCTTCTTCATCTTTGGAACACATGCTCAAGGATAGTTTTTGGTTGTAGTCTATTGGGGTTGATGTTGGGTTGCACTCACTCAAACCAAATCGTGCCAAGACACTTGATATGTATTGCTCCTGATCGATTTTGATAGCGCCCTTACTTCTGGTTATATTCATACCTAGCACTCTCTCCGATGTCCTTCATTTTAAATCTTTTGCCTAACTCGGACTTAACAGAATCAATTGCTGTCATATTATTGGAAAATATTAAAATGTCGTCGACATAAATAGCCACGTACAACATCTGATTACCATTTACCTTATGATAAACGCATTGATCCACTTCACCTCTTATGAGTCCCATCTTTAGCTACTCATTGATTGTTTCATTCCATACACGTCCCGACTGTTTGAGACCATAAATGGACTTTTTCAGCAAGCATACCTTATCGGAACCATCATTGAACATTTCCGGTTGTTGCATATAGACAGTTTCCTTAAGTGAACCGTTTAAATATGCACTTACAGCGTCCATTTGGTGTATATACATGTCGTATTTAATAGCCAAAGCAAGCAAATATCGAATTGACTCGTATCGGACGACAGGTGAAAAGGTCTCATTAAAATCAATCCCTTCACGTTGTGAGAAACCTTTGGACACTAACCTCGCTTTCCATCTTATAGTACCACCGTTCTCATCCTTCTTAGTCTTGATTACCCACTTTGTTTTAACACCCTTTTCGCCAGGTGGCAAATTTGTTAGTACCCACGTGCTGTTTGCCATCAGCGAATCAATTTCTTCCTGCATGGCCGCTTTCCATTCATCTGAATTAACCGATGACATGGCTTCCTTTACACTACTAGGATCATCAGAAAGAAACTGCATAGCACAAAAGTTTTGTGATTGTTTAGATTTGTTGGCAATACGATTTGATCGACGTACGTTATCTGCATCCGATGAAATATTTTGGGCAAGGTGTGGAGTCGGAATCCATTCATCATCTGCTTCAATTGGTGATAGCATAGGCGATTACCACTCATCAGAGTCGACGAAATTAGTGTCTGACGTTGCATTGTTATCAACATCTTTCGTTATTCTAGGAGTTAATTCAACAAAATCTCCACTCTCCTCTGAATTAACTTCATCGTAATTTTGGAGCAGTTCTGGGTAATAAAATTCATTTTCAATTTTTAGGCTCACCTTACTTCCTTCCAAGAATACCACATCACGACTTATAATTATACTGTTGTCTTCGGGGTTAAATAATCTGTAGGCCTTACTTTCGCTACTGTACCCCATCATGATACATTCTGTGGATTTCGTGTCCAGCTTGCGACGCTTTTCCTTGCAAATGTGTTTGAAAGAGCAGGACATCCAAAAACTCTCAAAAATTTCAGGTTGGGACGGCGACCAGACCAAACTTCTTCGGGGCTTCTGTCTTCATCACGACATGGAACTCTGTTGATTAATAAACAGGCTGTGTTAGCGGCTTCTGCCCAAAAACGCTTGTCTAAGCCGCTATCAATTAGCATACATCGAACACGTTCCATCAAGGTTCTATTAATTCTCTCCGCCGTACGATTTAGTTCCGGAGAGTAAGCACACGATTTTTGATGAATCACACCACAGTTCTGCAAAAAATTTTTTAGTTTTTCATTAACATACTCGCCTGCGTTGTCAGTTCTGAGAATTTTGATTTTGGTCGAACACTGATTTTCAGCCATTTTCTTGAAAAATACGAAAGTTTCGAAGACATCAGATTTTCTCTTAAGCGGGTATACAAAAAATTTTCTGGAATAGTCGTCAACAAACGTTACCAGATACCGAGCTCCAGAAAACGAGTTTACACTTAGCGGGCCAACAACATCAGAATGCACCAATTCTAATAATTCAGTAGCTCTTATACCGTCTTCTCTTATTGGCTTTCTGGTTTGTTTTTAATTCACACAAACCACGCACGGCTCTTTGCTTTTGTTTTCAAAATTAACGCCTTCTGAGGATTTTTTTACTTCAGATAAACTCTTGTCGCAAATGTGTCCCATCCTTCTGTGCCAACGACTAAGTTCTTTTGTAACAACAAATGCGTTGTTTTCTTTTGATATCGTTTCGCTGTCTGACTGAGTACTGGACTGAGTACTGGACTGAGTACTGGACTGAGTACTGGACTGAGTACTGGACTGAGTACTGGACTGAGTACTGGACTGAGTACTGGACTGAGTACTGGACTGAGTACTGGACTGAGTACTGGACTGAGTACTGGACAGAGTACTGGACTGAGTGCTGGACTGAGTGCTGGACTAACTACTGAACTGAGTACTGGACTGAGTACTGGACTGAGTACTGGACTGAGTACTGGACTGAGTACTGGACTGAGTACTGGACTGAGTACTGGACTAAGTACTGGACTGAGTACTGGACTGAGTACTGGACTGAGTACTGGACTGAGTACTGGACTGAGTACTGGACTGAGTACTGGACTGAGTACTGGACTGAGTACTGGAGTGAGTACTGGACTGAGTACTGGAGTGAGTACTGGACTAAGTACTGAACTGAGTACTGGACTGAGTAAAGGACTGAGTACTGGACTGAGTACTGAACTGAGTACTGGACTGAGTACTGGACTGAGTACTGGACTGAGTACTAGACTGAGTACTGGACTGAGTACTGGACTGAGTACTGGACTGAGTACTGGACTGAGTACTGGACTGAGTACTGGACTGAGTACTGGACTGAGTACTGGACTGAGTACTGGACTGAGTACTGGACTGAGTACTGGACTGAGTACTGGACTGAGTACTATACTGAGTACTGGACTGAGTACTGGACTGAGTACTGGACTGAGTACTGGACAGAGTACTGGACTGAGTACTGGACTAAGTACTGGACTGAGTACTGGACTGAGTATTGGACTGAGTACTGGAATGAGTAGTACTGGACTGAGTACTGGACTGAGCGCTGGACTGAGTACTGGACTGAGTACTGGATTGAGTACTGGACTGAGTACTGGACTGAGTACTGGACTGAGTACTGGACTGATTACTGGACTAAGTACTGGACTGAGTACTGGACTGAGTGCTGGACTGAGTACTAGACTGAGTACTGGATTGAGTACTGGACTGAGTACTGGACTGACTACTGGACTGAGTACTGGACTGAGTACTGGACTGAGTACTGTACTAAGTACTGTACTGAGTACTGGACTGAGTACTGGAGTGAGTACTGGACTAAGTACTGGACTGAGTACTGGACTGAGTACTGGACTGAGTACTGGACTGAGTACTGGACTGAGTACTGGACTGAGTACTGGACTGAGTACTGGACTGAGTACTGGACTGAGTACTGGACTGAGTACTGGACTGAGTACTGGACTGAGTACTGGACTGAGTACTGGACTGAGTACTGGACTGAGTACTAGACTGAGTACTGGACTGAGTACTGGAGTGAGTACTGGACTAAGTACTGGACTGAGTACTGGACTGAGTACTGGACTGAGTACTGGACTGAGTACTGGACTGAGTACTGGACTGAGTACTGGACTGAGTACTGGACTGAGTACTAGACTGAGTACTGGACTGAGTACTGGACTGAGTACTGGACTGAGTACTGGACTGAGTACTGGACTGAGTACTGGACTGAGTACTGGACTGAGTACTGGACTGAGTACTGGACTGAGTACTGGACTGAGTACTGGACTGAGTACTGGACTGAGTACTGGACTGAGTACTGGACTGAGTACTGGACTGAGTACTATACTGAGTACTGGACTGAGTACTGGACTGAGTACTGGACTGAGTACTGGACAGAGTACTGGACTGAGTACTGGACTAAGTACTGGACTGAGTACTGGACTGAGTATTGGACTGAGTACTGGACTGAGTAGTACTGGACTGAGTACTGGACTGAGTACTGGACTGAGTGCTGGACTGAGTACTGGACTGAGTACTGGATTGAGTACTGGACTGAGTACTGGACTGAGTACTGGACTGAGTACTGGACTAAGTACTGGACTGAGTACTGGACTGAGTGCTGGACTGAGTACTAGACTGAGTACTGGATTGAGTACTGGACTGAGTACTGGACTGAGTACTGGACTGAGTACTGGACTGAGTACTGGACTGATTACTGGACCAAGTACTGTACTGAGTACTGGACTGAGTACTGGACTGAGCACTGGACTGAGTACTGGACTGAATACTGGACTGAGTACTGGACTGAGTACTGGACTGAGTACTGGACTGAGTACTGGACTGAGTACTAGACTGAGTACTGGACTGAGTACTGGACTGCGTGCTGGACTGAGTACTGGATTGAGTACTGGACTGAGCACTGGACTGAGTACTGGATTGAGTACTGGACTGAGTACTGGACTGAGTACTGAACTGAGTACTGGACTGAGTACTAGACTGAGTACTGGACTGAGTACTGGACTGAGTACTGGACTGAGTACTGGACTGAGTACTGCACTGAGTACTGGACTGAGTACTGGAATGAGTACTGGACTGAGTACTGGACTGAGTACTGGACTGAGTACTAGACTGAGTACTGGACTGAGTACTGGACTCAGTACTGGACTGAGTACTGGACTGAGTACTGGACTGAGTACTGGACTGAGTACTGGACTGAGTACTGGAGTGAGTACTGGATTGAGTACTGGACTGAGCACTGGACTGAGCACTGGACTGAGTACTGGACTGAGTACTGGACTGAGTACTGGACTGAGTACTGGACTGAGTACTGGACTGAGTACTGGACTGAGTACTGGACTGAGAACTGGACTGAGTACTGGATTGAGTACTGGACTGAGTACTGGACTGAGTACTGGACTGAGTACTGGAATGAGTACTGGACTGAGTACTGGACTGAGTACTGGACTGAGTACTGGACTGAGTACTGGACTGAGTACTGGACTGAGTACTGGACTGAGTACTGGACTGAGTACTGGACTGAGTACTGGACTGAGTACTGGACTGAGTACTGGACTGAGTACTGGACTGAGTACTGGACTGAGTACTGGACAGAGTACTGGACTGAGTACTGGACTGAGTACTGGACTGAGTACTGGACTGAGTACTGGACTGACTACTGGACTGAGTACTGGACTGAGTACTGGACTGAGTACTGGACTGAGTACTGGACTGAGTACTGGACTGAGTACTGGACTGAGTACTGGACTGAGTACTGGACTGAGTACTGGACTGAGTACTGGACTGAGCACTGGACTGAGTACTGGACTGAGTACTGGACTGAGTATTGGACTGAGTACTGGACTGAGTACTGGATTGAGTACTGGACTGAGTACTGGACTGAGTACTGGACTGAGTACTGGACTGAGTACTGGACTGAGTACTAGACTGAGTACTGGACTGAGTACTGGACTGAGTACTGGACTGAGTACTGGACTGAGTACTGGACTGAGTACTGGACTGAGTACTGGACTGAGTACTGGACTGAGTACTGGACTGAGTACTGGACTGAGTACTGGAGTGAGTACTGGACTAAGTACTGGACTGAGTACTGGACTGAGTACTGGCCTGAGTACTGGACTGAGTACTGGACTGAGTACTGGACTGAGTACTGGACTGAGTACTGGACTGAGTACTAGACTGAGTACTGGACTGAGTACTGGACTGAGTACTGGACTGAGTACTGGACTGAGTACTGGACTGAGTACTGGACTGAGTACTGGACTGAGTACTGGACTGAGTACTGGACTGAGTACTGGACTGAGTACTGGACTGAGTACTGGAGTGAGTACTGGACTGAGTACTGGACTGAGTACTGGACTGAGTACTATACTGAGTACTAGACTGAGTACTGGACTGAGTACTGGACTGAGTACTGGACTGAGTACTGGACTGAGTACTGGACTAAGTACTGGACTGAGTACTGGACTGAGTATTGGACTGAGTACTGGACTGAGTAGTACTGGACTGAGTACTGGACTGAGTACTGGACTGAGTGCTGGACTGAGTACTGGACTGAGTACTGGATTGAGTACTGGACTGAGTACTGGACTGAGTCCTGGACTGAGTACTGGACTGAGTACTGGACTGAGTACTGGACTGAGTACTGGACTGAGTACTGGACTGAGTACTGGACTGAGTAGTGGACTGAGTACTGGACTGAGTACTGGACTGAGTACTGGACTGAGTACTGGACTGAGTACTGGACTACTGAGTACTGGACTGAGTACTGGACTGAGTACTGGACTGAGTACCGGACTGAGTACTGGACTGAGTACTGGACTGAGTACTGGACTGAGTACTGGACTGAGTACTGGAGTGAGTACTGGATTGAGTACTGGACTGAGTACTGGACTGAGTACTGGACTGAGTACTGGACTGAGTACTGGACTGAGTACTGGACTGAGTACTGGACTGAGTACTGGACTAAGTACTTGACTGAGTACTGGACTGAGTACTGGACTGAGTACTGGACTGAGTACTGGACTGAGTACTGGACTGAGTACTGGACTGAGTACTGGACTGAGTACTGGACTGAGTACTGAACTGAGTACTGGACTGAGTACTGGACTGAGTACTGGACTGAGTACTGGACTGAGTACTGGACTGAGTACTGGATTGAGTACTGGACTGAGTACTGGACTGAGTACTGGACTGAGTACTGGACTGAGTACTGGACTGAGTACTGGACTGAGTACTGGACTGAGTACTGGACTGAGTACTGGACTGAGTACTGGACTGAGTACTGGACAGAGTACTGGACTGAGTACTGGACTGAGTACTGGACTGAGTACTGGACTAAGTACTGGACTGAGTACTAGACTGAGTACTGGACTGAGTACTGGACTGAGTACTGGACTGAGTACTGGACTGAGTACTGAACTGACTACTGGACTGAGTACTGGACTGAGTACTGGACTGAGTACTGGACTGAGTACTGGACTGAGTACTGGACTGAGTACTGGACTGAGTACTGGACTGAGTACTGGACTGAGTACTGGACTGAGTACTGGACTGAGTACTATACTGAGTACTGGACTGAGTACTGGACTGAGTACTGGACTGAGTACTGGACTGAGTACTGGACTGAGTACTGGACTGAGTACTGGACTGAGTATTGGACTGAGTACTGGATTGAGTACTGGACTGAGTACTGGACTGAGTACTGGACTGAGTACTGGACTGAGTACTAGACTGAGTACTGGACTGAGTACTGGACTGAGTACTGGACTGAGTACTGGACTGAGTACTGGACAGAGTACTGGACTGAGTACTGGACTGAGTACTGGAGTGACTACTGGAGTGAGTACTGGACTAAGTACTGGACTGAGTACTGGACTGAGTACTGGACTGAGTACTGGACTGAGTACTGGACTGAGTACTGGACTGAGTACTGGACTGAGTACTGGACTGAGTACTAGACTGAGTACTGGACTGAGTACTGGACTGAGTACTGGACTGAGTACTGGACTGAGTACTGGACTGAGTACTGGACTGAGTACTGGACTGAGTACTGGACTGAGTACTGGACTGAGTACTGGACTGAGTACTGGACTGAGTACTGGACTGAGTACTGGACTGAGTACTGGACTGAGTACTGGACTGAGTACTGGACTGAGTACTGGACTGAGAACTGGACTGAGTACTGGACTGAGTACTGGACTGAGTACTGGACTGAGTACTGGACTGAGTACTGGACTGCGTACTATACTGAGTACTGGACTGAGTACTGGACTGAGTACTGGACTGAGTACTGGACTGAGTACTGGACTGAGTACTGGACTAAGTACTGGACTGAGTACTGGACTGAGTATTGGACTGAGTACTGGACTGAGTAGTACTGGACTGATTACTGGACTTAGTACTGGACTGAGTGCTGGACTGAGTACTGGATTGAGTACTGGACTGAGTACTGGACTGAGTACTGGACTGAGTACTGGACTGAGTACTGGACTGAGTACTGGACTAAGTACTGGAGTGAGTACTGTACTGAGTGCTGGACTGAGTACTAGACTGAGTACTGGATTGAGTACTGGACTGAGTACTGGACTGAGTACTGGACTGAGTACTGGACTGAGTACTGGACTAAGTACTGGACTAAGTACTGTACTGAGTACTGGACTGAGTACTGGACTGAGTACTGGACTGAATACTGGACTGAGTACTGGACTGAGTACTGGACTGAGTACTGGACTGAGTACTAGACTGAGTACTGGACTGAGTACTGGACTGCGTGCTGGACTGAGTACTGGACTGAGCACTGGACTGAGTACTGGATTGAGTACTGGACTGAGTACTGGACTGAGTACTGAACTGAGTACTGGACTGAGTACTAGACTGAGTACTGGACTGAGTACTGGACTGAGTACTGGACTGAGTACTGGACTGAGTACTGCACTGAGTACTGGACTGAGTACTGGAATGAGTACTGACTGAGTACTGGACTGAGTACTGGACTGAGTACTGGACTGAGTACTGGACTGAGTACTGGACTGAGTACTGGACTGAGTACTGGACTGAGTACTGGACTGAGTACTGGACTGAGTACTGGACTGAGTACTGGACTGAGTACTGGACTGAGTACTGGACTGAGTACTGGACTGAGTACTGGACTGAGTACTGGACTGAGTAGTGGACTGAGTACTGGACTGAGTACTGGACTGAGTACTGGACTGAGTACTGGACTACTGAGTACTGGACTGAGTACTGGACTGAGTACTGGACTGAGTACTGGACTGAGTACTGGACTGAGTACTGGACTGAGTACTGGACTGAGTACTGGACTGAGTACTGGACTGAGTACTGGACTGAGTACTGGACTGAGTACTGGAGTGAGTACTGGATTGAGTACTGGACTGAGTACTGGACTGAGTACTGGACTGAGTACTGGACTGAGTACTGGACTGAGTACTGGACTAAGTACTGGACTAAGTACTGGACTGAGTACTGTACTGAGTACTGGACTGAGTACTGGACTGGGTACTGGACTGAGTACTGGACTGAGTACTGGACTGAGTACTGGACTGAGTACTGGACTGTGTACTGGACTGAGTACTGGACTGAGTACTGGACTGAGTACTGGACTGAGTACTGGAGTGAGTACTGGACTGAGTACTGGACTGAGTACTGTACTGAGTACTGGACTGAGTACTGGACTGAGTACTGGACTGAGTACTGGACTGAGTACTGGATTGAGTACTGGACTGAGTACTGGATTGAGTACTGGACTGAGTACTGGACTGAGTACTGGACTGAGTACTGGACTGAGTACTGGACTGAGTACTGGACTGAGTACTGGACTGAGTACTGGACTGAGTACTGGACTGAGTACTGGACTGAGTACTGGACTGAGTACTGGACTGAGTACTGGACTGAGTACTGGACTGAGTACTGTACTGAGTACTGGACTGAGTACTGGACTGAGTACTGGACTGAGTACTGGACTGAGAACTGGACTGAGTACTGGACTGAGTACTGGACTGAGTACTGGACTGAGTACTGGACTGAGTACTGGACTGCGTACTATACTGAGTACTGGACTGAGTACTGGACTGAGTACTGGACTGAGTACTGGACTGAGTACTGGACTGAGTACTGGACTAAGTACTGGACTGAGTACTGGACTGAGTATTGGACTGAGTACTGGACTGAGTAGTACTGGACTGATTACTGGACTTAGTACTGGACTGAGTGCTGGACTGAGTACTGGATTGAGTACTGGACTGAGTACTGGACTGAGTACTGGACTGAGTACTGGACTGAGTACTGGACTGAGTACTGGACTAAGTACTGGAGTGAGTACTGTACTGAGTGCTGGACTGAGTACTAGACTGAGTACTGGATTGAGTACTGGACTGAGTACTGGACTGAGTACTGGACTGAGTACTGGACTGAGTACTGGACTAAGTACTGGACTAAGTACTGTACTGAGTACTGGACTGAGTACTGGACTGAGTACTGGACTGAATGCTGGACTGAGTACTGGACTGAGTACTGGACTGAGTACTGGACTGAGTACTAGACTGAGTACTGGACTGAGTACTGGACTGCGTGCTGGACTGAGTACTGGACTGAGCACTGGACTGAGTACTGGATTGAGTACTGGACTGAGTACTGGACTGACTACTGAACTGAGTACTGGACTGAGTACTAGACTGAGTACTGGACTGAGTACTGGACTGAGTACTGGACTGAGTACTGCACTGAGTACTGGACTGAGTACTGGAATGAGTACTGGACTGAGTACTGGACTGAGTACTGGACTGAGTACTGGACTGAGTACTGGACTGAGTACTGGACTGAGTACTGGACTGAGTACTGGACTGAGTACTGGACTGAGTACTGGACTGAGTACTGGACTGAGTACTGGACTGAGTACTGGACTGAGTACTGGACTGAGTACTGGACTGAGTACTGGACTGAGTACTGGACTGAGTACTGGACTGAGTACTGGACTGAGTACTGGACTGAGTACTGGACTGAGTAGTGGACTGAGTACTGGACTGAGTACTGGACTGAGTACTGGACTGAGTACTGGACTACTGAGTACTGGACTGAGTACTGGACTGAGTACTGGACTGAGTACTGGACTGAGTACTGGACTGAGTACTGGACTGAGTACTGGACTGAGTACTGGACTGAGTACTGGACTGAGTACTGGACTGAGTACTGGACTGAGTACTGGAGTGAGTGCTGGATTGAGTACTGGACTGAGTACTGGACTGAGTACTGGACTGAGTACTGGACTGAGTACTGGACTAAGTACTGGACTAAGTACTGGACTGAGTACTGTACTGAGTACTGGACTGAGTACTGGACTGGGTACTGGACTGAGTACTGGACTGAGTACTGGACTGAGTACTGGACTGAGTACTGGACTGTGTACTGGACTGAGTACTGGACTGAGTACTGGACTGAGTACTGGACTGAGTACTGGAGTGAGTACTGGACTGAGTACTGGACTGAGTACTGTACTGAGTACTGGACTGAGTACTGGACTGAGTACTGGACTGAGTACTGGACTGAGTACTGGACTGAGTACTGGACTGAGTACTGGACTGAGCACTGGACTGAGTACTGGACTGATTAGTGGACTGAGTACTGGACTGAGTACTGGACTGAGTACTGGACTACTGAGTACTGGACTGAGTACTGGACTGAGTACTGGAGTGAGTACTGGACTGAGTACTGGACTGAGTACTGGACTGAGTACTGGACTGAGTACTGGACTGAGTACTGGAGTGAGTACTGGATTGAGTACTGGACTGAGTACTGGACTGAGTACTGGACTGAGTACTGGACTGAGTACTGGATTGAGTACTGGACTGAGTACTGGACTGAGTACTGGACTGAGTACTGGACTGAGTACTGGACTGAGTACTGGACTGAGTTCTGGACTGAGTACTGGACTGAGTACTGGACTGAGTACTGGACTGAGTACTGGACTGAGTACTGGACTGAGTACTGGACTGAGTACTGGACTGAGTACTGGACTGAGTACTGGACTGAGTACTAGACTGAGTACTGGACTGAGTACTGGACTGAGTACTGGACTGAGTACTGGACTGAGTACTGGACTGAGTACTGGACTGAGTACTGGACTGAGTACTAGACTGAGTACTGGACTGAGTACTGGACTGAGTACTGGACTGAGTACTGGACTGAGTACTGGACTGAGTACTGGACTGAGTACTGGACAGTCAGTACTGGACTGAGTACTGGACTGATTACTGGACTGAGTACTGGACTGAGTACTGGACTGAGTACTGGACAGAGTACTGGACTGAGTACTGGACTGAGTACTGGACTGAGTACTGGACTGAGTACTGGACTGAGTACTGGACTGAGTACTGGACTGAGTACTGGACTGAGTACTGGACTGAGTACTGGACTGAGTACGGGACTGTGTACTGGACTGAGTACTGGACTGAGTACTGGACTGAGTACTGGACTGAGTACTGGACTGAGTACTGGACTGAGTACTGGACTGAGTACTGGACTGAGTACTGGACTGAGTACTGGACTGAGTACTGGACTGAGTACTGGACTGAGTACTGGACTGAGTACTGGACTGAGTACTGGACTGAGTACTGGACTGAGTACTGGACTGAGTACTGGACTGAGTACTGGACTGAGTACTGGACTGAGTACTGGAGTGAGTACTGGACTGAGTACTGGACTGAGTACTGGACTGAGTACTATACTGAGTACTGGACTGAGTACTGGACTGAGTACTGGACTGAGTACTGGACTGAGTACTGGACTGAGTACTGGACTAAGTACTGGACTGAGTACTGGACTGAGTATTGGACTGAGTACTGGACTGAGTAGTACTGGACTGAGTACTGGACTGAGTACTGGACTGAGTGCTGGACTGAGTACTGGACTGAGTACTGGACTGAGTACTGGACTGAGTACTGGACTGAGTACTGGACTGAGTACTGGAGTGAGTACTGGATTGAGTACTGGACTGAGTACTGGACTGAGTACTGGACTGAGCACTGGACTGAGTACTCGACTGAGTACTGGACTGAGTACTGGACTGAGTACTGGACTGAGTAATGGACTGAGTAGTGGACTGAGTACTGGACTGAGTACTGGACTGAGTACTGGATTGAGTACTGGACTGAGTACTGGACTGAGTACTGGACTGAGTACTGGACTGAGTACTGGACTGAGTACTGGACTGAGTACTGGACTGAGTACTGGACTGAGTACTGGACTGAGTACTGGACTGAGTACTGGACTGAGTACTGGACTGAGTACTGGACTGAGTACTGGACTGAGTACTGGACTGAGTACTGGACTGAGTACTGGACTGAGTACTGGACAGAGTACTGGACTGAGTACTGGACTGAGTACTGGACTGAGTACTGGACTAAGTACTGGACTGAGTACTAGACTGAGTACTGGACTGAGTACTGGACTGAGTACTGGACTGAGTACTGGACTGAGTACTGGACTGAGTACTGGACTGAGTACTGGACTGAGTACTGGACTGAGTACTGCACTGAGTACTGGACTGAGTACTGGACTGAGTACTGGACTGAGTACTGGACTGAGTACTGGACAGAGTACTGGACTGAGTACTGGACTGAGTACTGGACTGAGTACTGGACTGAGTACTGGACAGTCAGTACTGGACTGAGTACTGGACTGATTACTGGACTGAGTACTGGACTGAGTACTGGACTGAGTACTGGACAGAGTACTGGACTGAGTACTGGACTGAGTACTGGACTGAGTACTGGACTGAGTACTGGACTGAGTACTGGACTGAGTACTGGACTGAGTACTGGACAGAGTACTGGACTGAGTACTGGACTGAGTACTGGAGTGAGTACTGGAGTGAGTACTGGACTAAGTACTGGACTGAGTACCGGACTGAGTACTGGACTGAGTACTGGACTGAGTACTGGACTGAGTACTGGACTGAGTACTGGACTGAGTACTGGACTGAGTACTGGACTGAGTACTGGACTGAGTACTGGACTGAGTACTAGACTGAGTACTGGACTGAGTACTGGACTGAGTACTGGACTGAGTACTGGACTGAGTACTAGACTGAGTACTGGACTAAGTACTGGACTGAGTACTGGACTGAGTATTGGACTGAGTACTGGACTGAGTAGTACTGGACTGATTACTGGACTGAGTACTGAACTGAGTACTGGACTGAGTACTACACTGAGTACTGGACTGAGTACTGGACTGAGTACTGGACTGAGTACTGGACTGAGTACTGCACTGAGTACTGGACTGAGTACTGGAATGAGTACTGGACTGAGTACTGGACTGAGTACTGGACTGAGTACTGGACTGAGTACTGGACTGAGTACTGGACTGAGTACTGGACTGAGTACTGGACTGAGTACTGGACTGAGTAGTGGACTGAGTACTGGACTGAGTACTGGACTGAGTACTGGACTGAGTACTGGACTACTGAGTACTGGACTGAGTACTGGACTGAGTACTGGACTGAGTACTGGACTGAGTACTGGACTGAGTACTGGACTGAGTACTGGACTGAGTACTGGACTGAGTACTGGAATGAGTACTGGAGTGAGTACTGGATTGAGTACTGGACTGAGTACTGGACTGAGTACTGGACTGAGTACTGGACTGAGTACTGGACTGAGTACTGGACTGAGTACTGGACTAAGTACTGGACTAAGTACTGGACTGAGTACTGTACTGAGTACTGGACTGAGTACTGGACTGGGTACTGGACTGAGTACTGGACTGAGTACTGGACTGCGTGCTGGACTGAGTACTGGACTGAGTACTGGACTGAGCACTGGACTGAGTACTGGATTGAGTACTGGACTGAGTACTGGACTGAGTACTGAACTGAGTACTGGACTGAGTACTAGACTGAGTACTGGACTGAGTACTGGACTGAGTACTGGACTGAGTACTGGACTGAGTACTGCACTGAGTACTGGACTGAGTACTGGAATGAGTACTGGACTGAGTACTGGACTGAGTACTGGACTGAGTACTGGACTGAGTACTGGACTGAGTACTGGACTGAGTACTGGACTGAGTACTGGACTGAGTACTGGACTGAGTACTGGACTGAGTACTGGACTGAGTACTGGACTGAGTACTGGACTGAGTACTGGACTGAGTACTGGACTGAGTACTGGACTGAGTACTGGAGTGAGTACTGGATTGAGTACTGGACTGAGTACTGGACTGAGTACTGGACTGAGTACTGGACTGAGTACTGGATTGAGTACTGGACTGAGTACTGGACTGAATACTGGACTGAGTACTGGACTGAGTACTGGACTGAGTACTGGACTGAGTTCTGGACTGAGTACTGGACTGAGTACTGGACTGAGTACTGGACTGAGTACTGGACTGAGTACTGGACTGAGTACTGGACTGAGTACTGGACTGAGTACTGGACTGAGTACTGGACTGAGTACTGGACTGAGTACTGGACTGAGTACTGGACTGAGTACTAGACTGAGTACTGGACTGAGTACTGGACTGAGTACTGGACTGAGTACTGGACTGAGTACTGGACTGAGTACTGGACTGAGTACTGGACAGTCAGTACTGGACTGAGTACTGGACTGATTACTGGACTGAGTACTGGACTGAGTACTGGACTGAGTACTGGACAGAGTACTGGACTGAGTACTGGACTGAGTACTGGACTGAGTACTGGACTGAGTACTGGACTGAGTACTGGACTGAGTACTGGACTGAGTACTGGACTGAGTACTGGACTGAGTACTGGACTGAGTACTGGACTGTGTACTGGACTGAGTACTGGACTGAGTACTGGACTGAGTACTGGACTGAGTACTGGACTGAGTACTGGACTGAGTACTGGACTGTATACTGGACTGAGTACTGGACTGAGTACTGGACTGAGTACTGGACTGAGTACTGGACTGAGTACTGGACTGAGTACTGGACTGAGTACTGGACTGAGTACTGGACTGACTACTGGACTAAGTACTGGACTGAGTACTGGACTGAGCACTGGACTGAGTACTGGACTGAGTACTGGACTGAGTACTGGACTGAGTACTGGACTGAGTACTGGACTGAGTACTGGACTGAGTACTGGACTGAGTATTGGACTGAGTACTGGACTGAGTACTGGATTGAGTACTGGACTGAGTACTGGACTGAGTACTGGACTGCGTACTGGACTGAGTACTGGTTTGAGTACTGGACTGAGTACTGGACTGAGTACTGGACTGAGTACTGGACTGAGTACTGGACTGAGTACTGGACTGAGTACTGGACTGAGTACTGGACTGAGTACTGGACTGAGTACTGGACTGAGTACTGGACTGAGAACTGGACTGAGTACTGGACTGAGTACTGGCCTGAGTACTGGACTGAGTACTGGACTGAGTACTGGACTGAGTACTGGACTGAGTACTGGACTGAGTACTGGACTGAGTACTGGACTGAGTACTGGACTGAATACTGGACTGAGTACTGGACTGAGTACTGGACTGAGTACTGGACTGAGTACTGGACTGAGTACTGGACTGAGTACTGGACTGAGTACTGGACTGAGTACTGGACTGAGTACTGGACTGAGTGCTGGACTGAGTGCTGGACTGAGTACTGGACTGAGTACTGGACTGAGTACTGGACTGAGTACTGGACTAAGTACTGGACTGAGTACTGGACCGGTACTGGACTGAGTACTGGACTGAGTACTGGACTGAGTACTGGACTGAGTACTGGACTGAGTACTGAACTGAGTACTGGACTGAGTACTGGACTGAGTACTGGACTCAGTACTGGACTGAGTACTGGACAGAGTACTGGACTGAGTACTGGACTGAGTACTGGACTGAGTACTGGACTGAGTACTGGACTGAGTACTGGACTGAGTACTGGACTGAGTACTGGACTGAGAACTGGACTGAGTACTGGACTGAGTACTGCACTGAGTACTGGACTGAGTACTGGACTGAGTACCGGACTGAGTACTGGACTGAGTACTGGACTGAGTACTGGTCTGAGTACTGGACTGAGTACTGGACTGAGTACTGGACTGAGTACTGGACTGAGTACTGGACTGAGTACTGGACTGAGTACTGGACTGAGTACTGGACTGAGTACTAGACTGAGTACTGGACTGAGTACTGGACTGACTACTGGACTGACTACTGGACTGAGTACTGGACTGAGTACTGGACTGAGTACTGGACTGAGTACTGGACTGATTACTGGACTGAGTACTGGACTGAGTACTGGACTGAGTACTAGACTGAGTACTGGACTGGGTACTGGACTGAGTACTGGACTGAGTACTGGACTGAGTACTGGACTGAGTACTGGACTGAGTACTGGACTGAGTACTGGACTGAGTACTGGACTGAGTACTGGACTGAGTACTGGACTGAGTACTCGACTGAGTATTGGACTGAGTACTAGACTGAGTACTGGAATGAGTACTGGACTGAGTACTGGACTGAGTACTGCACTGAGAACTGGACTGAGTACTGGACTGAGTACTGGACTGAGTACTGCACTGAGTACTGGACTGAGTACTGGACTGAGTACTGGACTGAGTACTGGACTGAGTACTGGACTGAGTACTGGACTGAGTACTGGACTGAGTATTGGACTGAGTACTGGACTGAGTACTGGACTGATTACTGGACTGAGTAGTGGGCTGCGTACTGGACTGAGTACTGGACTGAGTACTGGACTGAGTACTGGACTGAGTACTGGACTGAGTACTGGACTGAGTACTGGACTGAGTACTGGACTGAGTACTAGACTGAGTACTGGACTGAGAACTGGACTGAGTACTGGACTGAGTACTGGACTGAGTACTGGACTGAGTACTGGACTGAGTACTGGACTGAGTACTGGACTGAGTACTGGACTGATGACTGAACTGAGTACTGGACTGAGTACTGGACTGAGTACTGGACTCAGTACTGGACTGAGTACTGGACAGAGTACTGGACTGAGTACTGGACTGAGTACTGGAGTGAGTACTGGATTGAGTACTGGACTGAGTACTGGACTGAGTACTGGACTGAGCACTGGACTGAGTACTGGACTGAGTACTGGACTGAGTACTGGACAGTCAGTACTGGACTGAGTACTGGACTGATTACTGGACTGAGTACTGGACTGAGTACTGGACTGAGTACTGGACAGAGTACTGGACTGAGTACTGGACTGAGTACTGGACTGAGTACTGGACTGAGTACTGGACTGAGTACTGGACTGAGTACTGGACTGAGTACTGGACTGAGTACTGGACTGTGTACTGGACTGAGTACTGGACTGAGTACTGGACTGAGTACTGGACTGAGTACTGGACTGAGTACTGGACTGAGTACTGGACTGAGTACTGGACTGAGTACTGGACTGAGTACTGGACTGAGTACTGGACTGAGTACTGGACTGAGTACTGGACTGAGTACTGGACTGAGTACTGGACTGAGTACTGGACTGAGTACTGGACTGAGTACTGGACTGAGTACTGGACTGAGCACTGGACTGAGTACTGGACTGAGTACTGGAGTGAGTACTGGACTGAGTACTGGACTGAGTACTGGACTGAGTACTATACTGAGTACTGGACTGAGTACTGGACTGAGTACTGGACTGAGTACTTGACTGACTACTGGACTGAGTACTGGACTGAGTACTGGACTGAGTACTGGACTGAGGTACTGGACTGAGTACTGGACTGAGTACTGGACTGAGTACTGGACTGAGTACTGGACTGAGTACTGGACTGAGTACTGGACTGAGTACTGGACTGAGTACTGGACTGAGTACTGGACTGAGTACTGGACTGAGTACTATACTGAGTACTGGACTGAGTACTGGACTGAGTACTGGACTGAGTACTGGACTGAGTACTGGACTGAGTACTGGACTGAGTACTGGACTGAGTACTGGACTGAGTACTGGACTGAGTACTGGACTGAGTACTGGACTGAGTATTGGACTGAGTACTGGATTGAGTACTGGACTGAGTACTGGACTGAGTACTGGACTGAGTACTGGACTGAGTACTAGACTGAGTACTGGACTGAGTACTGGACTGAGTACTGGACTGAGTACTGGACTGAGTACTGGACTGAGTACTGGACTGAGTACTGGAGTGAGTACTGGAGTGAGTACTGGACTAAGTACTGGACTGAGTACCGGACTGAGTACTGGACTGAGTACTGGACTGAGTACTGGACTGAGTACTGGACTGAGTACTGGACTGATTACTGGACTGAGTACTGGACTGAGTACTGGACTGAGTACTGGACTGAGTACTAGACTGAGTACTGGACTGAGTACTGGACTGAGTACTGGACTGAGTACTGGACTGAGTACTGGACTGAGTACTGGACTGAGTACTGGACTGAGTACTGGACTGAGTACTGGACTGAGTACTGGACTGAGTACTGGACTGAGAACTGGACTGAGTACTGGACTGAGTACTGGACTGAGTACTGGACTGAGTACTGGATTGAGTACTATACTGAGTACTGGACTGAGTACTGGACTGAGTACTGGACTGAGTACTGGACTGAGTACTAGACTGAGTACTGGACTAAGTACTGGACTGAGTACTGGACTGAGTATTGGACTGAGTACTGGACTGAGTAGTACTGGACTGATTACTGGACTGAGTACTGGACTGAGTGCTGGACTGAGTACTGGATTGAGTACTGGACTGAGTACTGGACTGAGTACTGGACTGAGTACTGGACTGAGTACTGGACTGAGTACTGGACTAAGTACTGGACTGAGTACTGTACTGAGTGCTGGACTGAGTACTAGACTGAGTACTGGATTGAGTACTGGACTGAGTACTGGACTGAGTACTGGACTGAGTACTGGACTGAGTACTGGACTGAGTACTGGACTAAGTACTGGACTAAGTACTGTACTGAGTACTGGACTGAGTACTGGACTGAGTACTGGACTGAATACTGGACTGAGTACTGGACTGAGTACTGGACTGAGTACTGGACTGAGTACTAGACTGAGTACTGGACTGAGTACTGGACTGCGTGCTGGACTGAGTACTGGACTGAGCACTGGACTGAGTACTGGATTGAGTACTGGACTGACTACTGGACTGAGTACTGAACTGAGTACTGGACTGAGTACTACACTGAGTACTGGACTGAGTACTGGACTGAGTACTGGACTGAGTACTGGACTGAGTACTGCACTGAGTACTGGACTGAGTACTGGAATGAGTACTGGACTGAGTACTGGACTGAGTACTGGACTGAGTACTGGACTGAGTACTGGACTGAGTACTGGACTGAGTACTGGACTGAGTACTGGACTGAGTACTGGACTGAGTAGTGGACTGAGTACTGGACTGAGTACTGGACTGAGTACTGGACTGAGTACTGGACTACTGAGTACTGGACTGAGTACTGGACTGAGTACTGGACTGAGTACTGGACTGAGTACTGGACTGAGTACTGGACTGAGTACTGGAATGAGTACTGGAGTGAGTACTGGATTGAGTACTGGACTGAGTACTGGACTGAGTACTGGACTGAGTACTGGACTGAGTACTGGACTGAGTACTGGACTAAGTACTGGACTAAGTACTGGACTGAGTACTGTACTGAGTACTGGACTGAGTACTGGACTGGGTACTGGACTGAGTACTGGACTGAGTACTGGACTGCGTGCTGGACTGAGTACTGGACTGAGTACTGGACTGAGCACTGGACTGAGTACTGGATTGAGTACTGGACTGAGTACTGGACTGAGTACTGAACTGAGTACTGGACTGAGTACTAGACTGAGTACTGGACTGAGTACTGGACTGAGTACTGGACTGAGTACTGGACTGAGTACTGCACTGAGTACTGGACTGAGTACTGGAATGAGTACTGGACTGAGTACTGGACTGAGTACTGGACTGAGTACTGGACTGAGTACTGGACTGAGTACTGGACTGAGTACTGGACTGAGTACTGGACTGAGTACTGGACTGAGTACTGGACTGAGTACTGGACTGAGTACTGGACTGAGTACTGGACTGAGTACTGGACTGAGTACTGGACTGAGTACTGGACTGAGTACTGGAGTGAGTACTGGATTGAGTACTGGACTGAGTACTGGACTGAGTACTGGACTGAGTACTGGACTGAGTACTGGATTGAGTACTGGACTGAGTACTGGACTGAGTACTGGACTGAGTACTGGACTGAGTACTGGACTGAGTACTGGACTGAGTTCTGGACTGAGTACTGGACTGAGTACTGGACTGAGTACTGGACTGAGTACTGGACTGAGTACTGGACTGAGTACTGGACTGAGTACTGGACTGAGTACTGGACTGAGTACTGGACTGAGTACTAGACTGAGTACTGGACTGAGTACTGGACTGAGTACTGGACTGAGTACTGGACTGAGTACTGGACTGAGTACTGGACTGAGTACTGGACAGTCAGTACTGGACTGAGTACTGGACTGATTACTGGACTGAGTACTGGACTGAGTACTGGACTGAGTACTGGACAGAGTACTGGACTGAGTACTGGACTGAGTACTGGACTGAGTACTGGACTGAGTACTGGACTGAGTACTGGACTGAGTACTGGACTGAGTACTGGACTGAGTACTGGACTGAGTACTGGACTGTGTACTGGACTGAGTACTGGACTGAGTACTGGACTGAGTACTGGACTGAGTACTGGACTGAGTACTGGACTGAGTACTGGACTGAGTACTGGACTGAGTACTGGACTGAGTACTGGACTGAGTACTGGACTGAGTACTGGACTGAGTACTGGACTGAGTACTGGACTGAGTACTGGACTGAGTACTGGACTGAGTACTGGACTGAGTACTGGACTGAGTACTGGACTAAGTACTGGACTGAGTACTGGACTGAGCACTGGACTGAGTACTGGACTGAGTACTGGACTGAGTACTGGACTGAGTACTGGACTGAGTACTGGACTGAGTACTGGACTGAGTACTGGACTGAGTATTGGACTGAGTACTGGACTGAGTACTGGATTGAGTACTGGACTGAGTACTGGACTGAGTACTGGACTGCGTACTGGACTGAGTACTGGTTTGAGTACTGGACTGAGTACTGGACTGAGTACTGGACTGAGTACTGGACTGAGTACTGGACTGAGTACTGGACTGAGTACTGGACTGAGTACTGGACTGAGTACTGGACTGAGTACTGGACTGAGTACTGGACTGAGAACTGGACTGAGTACTGGACTGAGTACTGGCCTGAGTACTAAACTGAGTACTGGACTGAGTACTGGACTGAGTACTGGACTGAGTACTGGACTGAGTACTGGACTGAGTACTGGACTGAGTACTGGACTGAATACTGGACTGAGTACTGGACTGAGTACTGGACTGAGTACTGGACTGAGTACTGGACTGAGTACTGGACTGAGTACTGGACTGAGTACTGGACTGAGTACTGGACTGAGTACTGGACTGAGTGCTGGACTGAGTGCTGGACTGAGTACTGGACTGAGTACTGGACTGAGTACTGGACTGAGTACTGGACTAAGTACTGGACTGAGTACTGGACCGGTACTGGACTGAGTACTGGACTGAGTACTGGACTGAGTACTGGACTGAGTACTGGACTGAGTACTGAACTGAGTACTGGACTGAGTACTGGACTGAGTACTGGACTCAGTACTGGACTGAGTACTGGACAGAGTACTGGACTGAGTACTGGACTGAGTACTGGACTGAGTACTGGACTGAGTACTGGACTGAGTACTGGACTGAGTACTGGACTGAGAACTGGACTGAGTACTGGACTGAGTACTGCACTGAGTACTGGACTGAGTACTGGACTGAGTACCGGACTGAGTACTGGACTGAGTACTGGACTGAGTACTGGTCTGAGTACTGGACTGAGTACTGGACTGAGTACTGGACTGAGTACTGGACTGAGTACTGGACTGAGTACTGGACTGAGTACTGGACTGAGTACTGGACTGAGTACTAGACTGAGTACTGGACTGAGTACTGGACTGACTACTGGACTGACTACTGGACTGAGTACTGGACTGAGTACTGGACTGAGTACTGGACTGAGTACTGGACTGATTACTGGACTGAGTACTGGACTGAGTACTGGACTGAGTACTAGACTGAATACTGGACTGGGTACTGGACTGAGTACTGGACTGAGTACTGGACTGAGTACTGGACTGAGTACTGGACTGAGTACTGGACTGAGTACTGGACTGAGTACTGGACTGAGTACTGGACTGAGTACTGGACTGAGTACTCGACTGAGTATTGGACTGAGTACTAGACTGAGTACTGGAATGAGTACTGGACTGAGTACTGGACTGAGTACTGCACTGAGAACTGGACTGAGTACTGGACTGAGTACTGGACTGAGTACTGCACTGAGTACTGGACTGAGTACTGGACTGAGTACTGGACTGAGTACTGGACTGAGTACTGGACTGAGTACTGGACTGAGTATTGGACTGAGTACTGGACTGAGTACTGGACTGATTACTGGACTGAGTAGTGGGCTGCGTACTGGACTGAGTACTGGACTGAGTACTGGACTGAGTACTGGACTGAGTACTGGACTGAGTACTGGACTGAGTACTGGACTGAGTACTGGACTGAGTACTAGACTGAGTACTAGACTGAGTACTGGACTGAGAACTGGACTGAGTACTGGACTGAGTACTGGACTGAGTACTGGACTGAGTACTGGACTGAGTACTGGACTGAGTACTGGACTGAGTACTGGACTGATGACTGAACTGAGTACTGGACTGAGTACTGGACTGAGTACTGGACTCAGTACTGGACTGAGTACTAGACAGAGTACTGGACTGAGTACTGGACTGAGTACTGGATTGAGTACTGGACTGAGTACTGGACTGAGTACTGGACTGAGTACTGGACTGAGTACTGGACTGAGTACTGGACTGAGTACTGGACTGAGTACTGGACTGAGTACTGGACTGAGTACTGGACTGAGTACTGGACTGAGTCTTGGACTGAGTATTGGACTGAGTATTGGACTGAGTACTGGACTGAATACTGGACTGAGTACTGGACTGAGTACTGGACTGAGTATTAGACTGAGTACTGGACTGAGTACTGGACTGAGTAATGGACTGAGTACTGGACTGAGTACTGGACTGAGTACTGGACTGAGTACTGGACTGAGTACTGGACTGAGTACTGGACTGAGTACTGGACTGAGTATTGGACTGAGTACTGGACTGAGTACTGGACTGAGTACTGGACTGAGTACTGGACTGAGTACTGGACTGAGTACTCGACTGAGTACTGGACTGAGTACTGGACTGAGTACTGGACTGAGTACTGGACTGAGTACTGGACTGAGTACTGGACTGAGTACTGGACTGAGTACTGGACTGAGTACTGGACTGAGTACTGGACTGAGTACTGGACTGAGTACTGGACTGAGTACTGGACTTAGTACTGGACTGAATACTAGACTGAGTACTGGACTGAGTACTGGACTGAGTACTGGACTGAGTACTGGACTGAGTATTGGACTGAGTACTGGACTGAGTACTGGACTGAGTACTGGACTGAGTACTGGACTGAGTACTGGACTGAGTACTGGACTGAGTACTGGACTGCGTACTGGACTGAGTACTGGACTGAGTACTGGACTGAGTACTGGACTGAGTACTGGACTGAGTACTGGACTGAGTACTGGACTGAGTACTGGACTGAGTACTGGACTGAGTACTGGACTGAGTACTGGACTGAGTACTGGACTGAGTACTGGACTGAGTACTGGACTGAGTACTGGACTGAGTACTGGACTGAGTACTGGACTGAGTACTGGACTGAGTACTGGACTGAGTACTGGACTGAGTACTGGACTGAGTGCTGGACTGAGTACTGGACTGAGTACTGGACTGAGTACTGGACTGAGTACTGGACTAAGTACTGGACTGAGTACTGGACTGAGTACTGGACTGAGTACTGGACTGACTACTGGACTGAGTACTGGACTGAGTACTGGACTGAGTACTGAACTGAGTACTGGACTGAGTACTGGACTGAGTACTGGACTGAGTACTGGACTGAGTACTGGACTGAGTACTGGACTGAGTACTGGACTGAGTACTGGACTGAGTACTGGACTGAGTACCGGACTGAGTACTGGACTGAGTACTGGACTGAGTACTGGTCTGAGTACTGGACTGAGTACTGGACTGAGTACTGGACTGAGTACTGGACTGAGTACTGGACTGAGTACTGGACTGAGTACTGGACTGAGTACTGGACTGAGTACTAGACTGAGTACTGGACTGAGTACTGGACTGAGTACTGGACTGAGTACTGGACTGAGTACTGGACTGAGTACTGGACTGAGTACTGGACTGATTACTGGACTGAGTACTGGACTGAGTACTAGACTGAGTACTGGACTGGGTACTGGACTGAGTACTGGACTGAGTACTGGACTGAGTACTGGACTGAGTACTGGACTGAGTACTGGACTGAGTACTGGACTGAGTACTGGACTGAGTACTGGACTGAGTACTGGACTGAGTACTGGACTGAGTATTGGACTGAGTACTAGACTGTGTACTGGACTGAGTACTGGACTGAGTACTGGACTGAGTACTGCACTGAGAACTGGACTGAGTACTGGACTGAGTACTGGACTGAGTACTGCACTGAGTACTGGACTGAGTACTGGACTGAGTAGTGGACTGAGTACTGGACTGAGTACTGGACTGAGTACTGGACTGAGAATTAGACTGAGTACTGGACTGAGTACTGGACTGAGTACTGGACTCAGTACTGGACTGAGTACTGGACTGAGTATTGGACTGAGTACTGGACTGAGTACTGGACTGATTACTGGACTGAGTAGTGGGCTGCGTACTGGACTGAGTACTGGACTGAGTACTGGACTGAGTACTGGACTGAGTACTGGACTGAGTACTGGACTGAGTACTGGACTGAGTACTGGACTGAGTACTGGACTGAGTACTGGACTGAGTACTGGACTGAGTACTGAACTGAGTACTGGACTGAGTACTCGACTGAGTACTGGACTGAGTACTGGACTGAGTACTGGACTGAGTATTGCACTGCGTACTGGACTGAGTACTGGACTGATTTCTGGACTGAGTAGTGGGCTGCGTACTGGACTGAGTACTGGACTGAGTAGTGGACTGAGTACCGGACTGAGTACTGGACTGAGTACTGGACTGAGTACTGGACTGAGTACTGGACTGAGTACTGGACTGAGTACTGGACTGAGTACTGGACTGAGTACTGGACTGAGTACTAGACTGAGTACTGGACTGAGAACTGGACTGAGTACTGGACTGAGTACTGGACTGAGTACTGGACTGAGTACTGGACTGAGTACTGGACTGAGTACTGGACTGAGTACTGAACTGAGTACTGGACTGAGTACTGGACTGAGTACTGGACTCAGTACTGGACTGAGTACTGCACAGAGTACTGGACTGAGTACTGGACTGAGTACTGGACTGAGCACTGGATTGAGTACTGGACTGAGTACTGGACTGAGTACTGGACTGAGTACTGGACTGAGTACTGGACTAAGTACTGGACTGAGTACTGGACTGAGTACTGGACTGAGTACTGGACTGAGTACTGGACTGAGTACTGGACTGAGTACTGGACTGAGTACCGGACTGAGTACTGGACTGAGTACTGGACTGAGTACTGGTCTGAGTACTGGACTGAGTACTGGCCTGAGTACTGGACTGAGTACTGGACTGAGTACTGGACTGAGTACTGGACTGAGTACTGGACTGAGTACTAGACTGAGTACTGGACTGAGTACTGGACTGAATACTGGACTGACTACTGGACTGAGTACTGGACTGAGTACTGGACTGAGTACTGGACTGAGTACTGGACTGATTACTGGACTGAGTACTGGACTGAGTACTGGACTGAGTACTAGACTGAGTACTGGACTGGGTACTGGACTGAGTACTGGACTGAGTACTGGACTGAGTACTGGACTGAGTACTGGACTGAGTACTGGACTGAATACTGGACTGAGTACTGGACTGAGTACTGGACTGAGTACTGGACTGAGTACTGGACTGAGTACTCGACTGAGTATTGGACTGAGTACTAGACTGAGTACTGGAATGAGTACCGGACTGAGTACTGGACTGAGTACTGCACTGAGAACTGGACTAAGTACTGGACTGAGTACTGGACTGAGTACTGCACTGAGTACTGGACTGAGTACTGGACTGAGTACTGGACTGAGTACTGGACTGAGTACTGGACTGAGTACTGGACTGAGTATTGGACTGAGTACTGGACTGAGTACTGGACTGATTACTGGACTGAGTAGTGGGCTGCGTACTGGACTGAGTACTGGACTGAGTACTGGACTGAGTACTGGACTGAGTACTGGACTGAGTACTGGACTGAGTACTGGACTGAGTACTGCACTGAGTATTAGACTGAGTACTGGACTGAGAACTGGACTGAGTACTGGACTGAGTACTGGACTGAGTACTGGACTGAGTACTGGACTGAGTACTGGACTGAGTACTGGACTGATGACTGAACTGAGTACTGGACTGAGTACTGGACTGTGTACTGGACTCAGTACTGGACTGAGTACTGGACAGAGTACTGGACTGAGTACTGGACTGAGTACTGGATTGAGTACTGGACTGAGTACTGGACTGAGTACTGGACTGAGTACTGGACTGAGTACTGGACTGAGTACTGGACTGAGTACTGGACTGACTACTGGACTGACTACTGGACTGAGTACTGGACTGAGTCTTGGACTGAGTATTGGACTGAGTATTGGACTGAGTACTGGACTGAATACTGGACTGAGTACTGGACTGAGTACTGGACTGAGTATTAGACTGAGTACTGGACTGAGTACTGGACTGAGTACTGGACTGAGTAATGGACTGAGTACTGGACTGAGTACTGGACTGAGTACTGGACTGAGTACTGGACTGAGTACTGGACTGAGTACTGGACTGAGTACTGGACTGAGTACTGGACTGAGTATTGGACTGAGTACTGGACTGAGTACTGGACTGAGTACTGGACTGAGTACTGGACTGAGTACTGGACTGAGTACTGGACTGAGTACTCGACTGAGTACTGGACTGAGTACTGGACTGAGTACTGGACTGAGTACTGGACTGAGTACTGGACTGAGTACTGGACTGAGTACTGGACTGAGTACTGGACTGAGTACTGGACTGAGTACTGGACTGAGTACTGGACTGAGTACTGGACTGAGTACTGGACTGAGTACTGGACTGAGTACTGGACTGAGTACTGGACTGAGTACTGGACTGAGTACTGGACTGAGTACTGGACTGAGTACTGGACTGAGTACTGGACTGAGTACTGGACTGAGTACTGGACTGAGTACTGGACTGACTACTGGACTGAGTACTGGACTGAGTACTGGACTGAGTACTGAACTGAGTACTGGACTGAGTACTGGACTGAGTACTGGACTGAGTACTGGACTGAGTACTGGACTGAGTACTGGACTGAGTACTGGACTGAGTACTGGACTGAGTACTGGACTGAGTACTGGACTGAGTACCGGACTGAGTACTGGACTGAGTACTGGACTGAGTACTGGTCTGAGTACTGGACTGAGTACTGGACTCAGTACTGGAGTGAGTACTGGACTGAGTACTGGACTGAGTACTGGACTGAGTACTGGACTGAGTACTGGACTGAGTACTGGACTGAGTACTGGACTGAGTACTAGACTGAGTACTGGACTGAGTACTGGACTGACTACTGGACTGAGTACTGGACTGAGTACTGGACTGATACTGGACTGAGTACTGGACTCAGTACTGGACTGAGTACTGGACTGAGTACTGGACTGAGTACTGGACTGAGTACTAGACTGAGTACTGGACTGGGTACTGGACTGAGTACTGGACTGAGTACTGGACTGAGTACTGGACTGAGTACTGGATTGAGTACTGGACTGAGTACTGGACTGAGTACTGGACTGAGTACTGGACTGAGTACTGGACTGAGCACTGGACTGAGTACTGGACTGAGTACTGGACTGAGTACTGGACTGAGTACTGGACTGAGTATTGGACTGAGTACTAGACTGTGTACTGGACTGTGTACTGGACTGAGTACTGGACTGAGTACTGCACTGAGAACTGGACTGAGTACTGGACTGAGTACTGAACTGAGTACTGCACTGAGTACTGGACTGAGTACTGGACTGAGTAGTGGACTGAGTACTGGACTGAGTACTGGACTGAGAATTAGACTGAGTACTGGACTGAGTACTGGACTGAGTACTGGACTGAGTACTGGACTGAGTACTGGACTGAGTACTGGACTGAGTACTGGACTGAGTACTGGACTGAGTACTGGACTGAGTACTGGACTGAGCACTGGACTGAGTACTGGACTGAGTACTGAACTGAGTACTGGACTGAGTACTGGACTGAGTACTGGACTGAGTACTGGACTGAGTACTGGACTGAGTATTGGACTGCGTACTGGACTGAGTACTGGACTGATTACTGGACTGAGTAGTGGGCTGCGTACTGGACTGAGTACTGGACTGAGTAGTGGACTGAGTACTGGACTGAGTACTGGACTGAGTACTGGACTGAGTACTGGACTGAGTACTCGACTGAGTACTAGACTGAGTAGTGGACTGAGAACTGGACTGAGTACTGGACTGAGTACTGGACTGAGTACTGGACTGAGTACTGGACTGAGTACTGGACTGAGTACTGGACTGAGTACTGAACTGAGTACTGGACTGAGTACTGGACTGAGTACTGAACTCAGTACTGGACTGAGTACTGGACTCAGTACTGGACTGAGTACTGGACTGAGTCTTGGACTGAGTATTGGACTGAGTATTGGACTGAGTACTGGACTGAATACTGGACTGAGTACTGGACTGAGTACTGGACTGAGTATTAGACTGAGTACTGGACTGAGTACTGGACTGAGTACTGGACTGAGTAATGGACTGAGTACTGGACTGAGTACTGGACTGAGTACTGGACTGAGTACTGGACTGAGTACTGGACTGAGTACTGGACTGAGTACTGGACTGAGTACTGGACTGAGTATTGGACTGAGTACTGGACTGAGTACTGGACTGAGTACTGGACTGAGTACTGGACTGAGTACTGGACTGAGTACTGGACTGAGTACTGGACTGAGTACTCGACTGAGTACTGGACTGAGTACTGGACTGAGTACTGGACTGAGTACTGGACTGAGTACTGGACTGAGTACTGGACTGAGTACTGGACTGAGTACTGGACTGAGTACTGGACTGAGTACTGGACTGAGTACTGGACTGAGTACTGGACTGAGTACTGGACTGAGTACTGGACTGAGTACTGGACTGAGTACTGGACTGAGTACTGGACTTAGTACTGGACTGAATACTAGACTGAGTACTGGACTGAGTACTGGACTGAGTACTGGACTGAGTACTGGACTGAGTACTGGACTGAGTACTGGACTGAGTACTGGACTGAGTACTGGACTGAGTACTGGACTGAGTATTAGACTGAGTACTGGACTGAGAACTGGACTGAGTACTGGACTGAGTACTGGACTGAGTACTGGACTGAGTACTGGACTGAGTACTGGACTGAGTACTGGACTGACTACTGGACTGACTACTGGACTGAGTACTGGACTGAGTCTTGGACTGAGTATTGGACTGAGTATTGGACTGAGTACTGGACTGAATACTGGACTGAGTACTGGACTGAGTACTGGACTGAGTATTAGACTGAGTACTGGACTGAGTACTGGACTGAGTACTGGACTGAGTAATGGACTGAGTACTGGACTGAGTACTCGACTGAGTACTGGACTGAGTACTGGACTGAGTACTGGACTGAGTACTGGACTGAGTACTGGACTGAGTACTGGACTGAGTACTGGACTGAGTACTGGACTGAGTACTGGACTGAGTACTGGACTGAGTACTGGACTGAGTACTGGACTGAGTACTGGACTGAGTACTGGACTGAGTACTGGACTTAGTACTGGACTGAATACTAGACTGAGTACTGGACTGAGTACTGGACTGAGTACTGGACTGAGTACTGGACTGAGTATTGGACTGAGTACTGGACTGAGTACTGGACTGAGTACTGGACTGAGTACTGGACTGAGTACTGGACTGAGTACTGGACTGAGTACTGGACTGAGTACTGGACTGAGTACTGGACTGAGTACTGGACTGAGTACTGGACTGAGTACTGGACTGAGTACTGGACTGAGTACTGGACTGAGTACTGGACTGAGTACTGGACTGAGTACTGGACTGAGTACTGGACTGACTACTGGACTGAGTACTGGACTGAGTACTGGACTGAGTACTGAACTGAGTACTGGACTGAGTACTGGACTGAGTACTGGACTGAGTACTGGACTGAGTACTGGACTGAGTACTGGACTGAGTACTGGACTGAGTACTGGACTGAGTACTGGACTGAGTACTGGACTGAGTACCGGACTGAGTACTGGACTGAGTACTGGACTGAGTACTGGTCTGAGTACTGGACTGAGTACTGGACTCAGTACTGGAGTGAGTACTGGACTGAGTACTGGACTGAGTACTGGACTGAGTACTGGACTGAGTACTGGACTGAGTACTGGACTGAGTACTGGACTGAGTACTAGACTGAGTACTGGACTGAGTACTGGACTGACTACTGGACTGAGTACTGGACTGAGTACTGGACTGAGTACTGGACTGAGTACTGGACTGAGTACTGGACTGAGTACTGGACTGAGTACTGGACTGAGTACTGGACTGAGTACTAGACTGAGTACTGGACTGGGTACTGGACTGAGTACTGGACTGAGTACTGGACTGAGTACTGGACTGAGTACTGGATTGAGTACTGGACTGAGTACTGGACTGAGTACTGGACTGAGTACTGGACTGAGTACTGGACTGAGCACTGGACTGAGTACTGGACTGAGTACTGGACTGAGTACTGGACTGAGTACTGGACTGAGTATTGGACTGAGTACTAGACTGTGTACTGGACTGTGTACTGGACTGAGTACTGGACTGAGTACTGCACTGAGAACTGGACTGAGTACTGGACTGAGTACTGAACTGAGTACTGCACTGAGTACTGGACTGAGTACTGGACTGAGTAGTGGACTGAGTACTGGACTGAGTACTGGACTGAGAATTAGACTGAGTACTGGACTGAGTACTGGACTGAGTACTGGACTGAGTACTGGACTGAGTACTGGACTGAGTACTGGACTGAGTACTGGACTGAGTACTGGACTGAGTACTGGACTGAGTACTGGACTGAGTACTGGACTGAGCACTGGACTGAGTACTGGACTGAGTACTGAACTGAGTACTGGACTGAGTACTGGACTGAGTACTGGACTGAGTACTGGACTGAGTACTGGACTGAGTATTGGACTGCGTACTGGACTGAGTACTGGACTGATTACTGGACTGAGTAGTGGGCTGCGTACTGGACTGAGTACTGGACTGAGTAGTGGACTGAGTACTGGACTGAGTACTGGACTGAGTACTGGACTGAGTACTGGACTGAGTACTGGACTGAGTACTCGACTGAGTACTAGACTGAGTACTGGACTGAGAACTGGACTGAGTACTGGACTGAGTACTGGACTGAGTACTGGACTGAGTACTGGACTGAGTACTGGACTGAGTACTGGACTGAGTACTGAACTGAGTACTGGACTGAGTACTGGACTGAGTACTGGACTCAGTACTGGACTGAGTACTGGACTCAGTACTGGACTGAGTACTGCACAGAGTACTGGACTGAGTACTGGACTGAGTACTGGACTGAGCACTGGATTGAGTACTGGACTGAGTACTGGACTGAGTACTGGACTGAGTACTGGACTGAGTACTGGACTAAGTACTGGCCTGAGTACTGGACTGAGTACTGGACTGAGTACTGGACTGAGTACTGGACTGAGTACTGGACTGAGTACTGGACTGAGTCTTGGCCTGAGTATTGGACTGAGTATTGGACTGAGTACTGGACTGAATACTGGACTGAGTATTGGACTGAGTACTGGACTGAGTACTGGACTGAGTATTAGACTGAGTACTGGACTGAGTACTGGACTGAGTACTGGACTGAGTACTGGACTGAGTAATGGACTGAGTACTGGACTGAGTACTGGACTGAGTACTGGACTGAGTACTGGACTGAGTACTGGACTGAGTACTGGACTGAGTACTGGACTGAGTACTGGACTGAGTACTGGACTGAGTACTGGACTGAGTACTGGACTGAGTACTGGACTGAGTACTAGACTGAGTACTGGACTGAGTACTGGACTGAGTACTGAACTGAGTACTGGACTGAGTATTGGACTGAGTACTGGACTGAGTACTGGACTGAGTACTGGACTGAGTACTGGACTGAGTACTCGACTGAGTACTGGACTGAGTACTGGACTGAGTACTGGATTGCATACTGGACTGAGTACTGGACTGAGTACTGGACTGAGTACTGGACTGAGTACTGGACTGAGTACTGGACTGAGTACTGGACTGAGTACTGGACTGAGTACTGGACTGAGTACTAGACTGAGTACTGGACTGGGTACTGGACTGAGTACTGGACTGAGTACTGGACTGAGTACTGGACTGAGTACTGGATTGAGTACTGGACTGAGTACTGGACTGAGTACTGGACTGAGTACTGGACTGAGTACTGGACTGAGTCCTGGACTGAGTACTGGACTGAGTATTGGACTGCGTTCTAGACTGTGTACTGGACTGAGTACTGGACTGAGTACTGGACTAAGTATTGCACTGAGAACTAGACTGAGTACTGGACTGAGTACTGGACTGAGTACTGCACTGAGTACTGGACTGAGTACTGGACTGAGTACTGGACTGAGTACTGGACTGAGTACTGGACTGAGTACTGGACTGAGTACTGGACTGAGTATTGGACTGAGTACTGGACTGAGTACTGGACTGAGTACTGGACTCAGTACTGGACTGAGTACTGGACTGAGTATTGGACTGAGTACTGGACTGAGTACTGGACTGATTACTGGACTGAGTAGTGGGCTGCGTACTGGACTGAGTACTGGACTGAGTACTGGACTGAGTACTGGACTGAGTACTGGACTGAGTACTGGACTGAGTACTGGACTGAGTACTGGACTGAGTACTGGACTGAGTACTGGACTGAGTACTGGACTGAGTACTGGACTGAGTACTGGACTGAGTACTGGACTGAGTACTGAACTGAGTACTGGACTGAGTACTGGACTGAGTACTGGACTGAGTACTGGACTGAGTACTGGACTGAGTATTGGACTGCGTACTGGACTGAGTACTGGACTGATTACTGGACTGAGTAGTGAGCTGCGTACTGGACTGAGTACTGGACTGAGTACTGGACTGAGTACTGGACTGAGTACTGGACTGAGTACTGGACTGAGTACTGCACTGAGTACTGGACTGAGTACTGGACTGAGTACTGGACTGAGTACTGGACTGAGTACTGGACTGAGTACTGGACTGAGTACTGGACTGAGTACTGGACTGAGTACTAGACTGAGTACTGGACTGAGAACTGGACTGAGTACTGGACTGAGTACTGGACTGAGTACTGGACTGAGTACTGGACTGTGTACTGGACTGAGTACTGGACTGAGTACTGAACTGAGTACTGGACTGAGTACTGGACTGAGTACTGGACTGAGTACTGGACTGAGTACTGAACTGAGTACTGGACTGAGTACTGGACTGAGTACTGGACTCAGTACTGGACTGAGTACTGGACAGAGTACTGGACTGAGTACTGGACTGAGTACTGGACTGAGTACTGGATTGAGTACTGGACTGAGTACTGGACTGAGTACTGGACTGAGTACTGGACTGAGTACTGGACTAAGTACTGGACTGAGTACTGGACTGAGTACTGGACTGAGTCTTGGACTGAGTATTGGACTGAGTATTGGACTGAGTACTGGACTGAATACTGGACTGAGTATTGGACTGAGTACTGGACTGAGTACTGGACTGAGTATTAGACTGAGTACTGGACTGAGTACTGGACTGAGTACTGGACTGAGTAATGGACTGAGTACTGGACTGAGTACTGGACTGAGTACTGGACTAAGTACTGGACTGAGTACTGGACTGAGTACTGGACTGAGTACTGGACTGAGTACTGGACTGAGTACTGGACTGAGTACTGGACTGAGTACTGGACTGAGTACTGGACTGAGTACTGGACTGAGTACTGGACTGAGTACTAGACTGAGTACTGGACTGAGTACTGGACTGAGTACTGAACTGAGTACTGGACTGAGTATTGGACTGAGTACTGGACTGAGTACTGGACTGAGTACTGGACTGAGTACTGGACTGAGTACTCGACTGAGTACTGGACTGAGTACTGGACTGAGTACTGGACTGAGTACTGGACTGAGTACTGGACTGAGTACTGGACTGAGTACTGGACTGAGTACTGGACTGAGTACTGGACTGAATACTGGACTGAGTACTGGACTGAGTACTGGACTGAGTACTGGACTGAGTACTGGACTGAGTACTGGACTGAGTAATGGACTGAGTACTGAACTGAGTACTGGACTGAGTACTGGACTGAGTACTGGACTGAATACTGGACTGTGTACTGGACTGAGAACTGGACTGAGTACTGGGCTGAGTACTGGACTGAGTACTGGACTGAGTACTGGACTGAGTACTGGACTGAGTACTGGACTGAGTACTGGACTGAGTACTGGACTGAGTACTGGACTGAGTACTGGACTGAGTATTGGACTGAGTATTGGACTGAGTACTGGACTGATTACTGGACAGAGTACTGGACTGAGTATTAGACTAAGTACTGGACTGAGTACTGGACTGAGTACTGGACTGAGTACTGGACTGAGTACTGGACTGAGTACTGGACTGAGTACTGGACTGAGTACTGGACTGAGTACTGGACTGAGTACTGGACTGAGTACTGGACTGAGTACTGGACTGAGTACTGGACTGAGTACTGAACTGAGTACTGGACTGAGTACTGGACTGAGTACTGGACTGAGTACTGGACTGAGTACTGGACTGAGTACTGGACTGAGTACTGGACTGAGTACTGAATTGAGTACTGGACTGAGTACTGGACTGAGTACTGGACTGAGTATTGGACTGAGTACTGGACTGACTACTGGACTGAGTACTGGACTGAGTACTGGAGTGAGTACTGGTCTAAGTACTGGACTGAGTACTGGACTGATTACTGGACTGAGTACTGGACTGAGTACTGGACTGAGTACTGGACTGAGTACTGGACTGAGTACTGGACTGAGTACTGGACTGAGTACTGGACTGAGTACTGGACTGAGTACTGGACTGAGTACTGGACTGAGTACTGGACTGAGTTCTGGACTGAGTACTGGACTGAGTAGTGGACTGAGTACTGGACTGAGTACTGGACTGAGTACTGGACTGAGTACTGGACTGAGTACTGGACTGAGTACTGGACTGAGTACTGGATTGAGTACTGGATTGAGTACTGGACTGAGTACTGGACTGAGTACAGGACTGAGTACTGGACTGAGTACTGGACTGAGTACTGGACTGAGTACTGGACTGAGCACTGGACTGAGTACTGGACTGAGTACTGTACTGAGTACTGGACTGAGTACTGGACTGATAACTGGACTGAGTACTGGACTGAGTACTGGACTGAGTACTGGACTGAGTACTGGACTGAGTACTGGATTGAGTACTGGACTGAGTACTGGACTGAGTACTGGACTGACTACCGGACTGAGTACCGGACTGAGTACTAGACTGAGTACTGGACTGAGTACTGGACTGAGTACTGGACTGAGTACTGGACTGAGTACTGGACTGAGTACTGGATTGAGTACTGAATTGAGTACTGGATTGAGTACTGGATTGAGTACTGGACTGAGTACTGGGCTGAGCACTGGGCTGAGTACTGGACTGAGTACTGCACTGAGTACTGGACTGAGTACTGGACTGAGTACTGGACTGAGTACTGGACTGAGTACTGGACTGAGTACTGGACTGAGTACTGGACTGAGTACTGGACTGAGTACTGGACTGAGTACCGGACTGAGTACTGGACTGAGTACTGGACTGAGTACTGGTCTGAGTACTGGACTGTGTATTGGACTGAGTATTCGACTGAGTACTGGACTGAATACTGGACTGAGTACTGGACTGAGTACTGGACTGAGTACTGGACTGAGTATTAGACTGAGTACTGGACTGAGTACTGGACTGAGTACTGGACTGAGTACTGGACTGAGTAATGGACTGAGTACTGGACTGAGTACTGGACTGAGTACTGGACTGAGTACTGGACTGAGTACTGGACTGAGTACTGGACTGAGTACTGGACTGAGTACTGGACTGAGTACTGGACTGAGTACTGGACTGAGTACTGGACTGAGTACTGGACTGAGTACTGGACTGAGTACTGGACTGAGTACTGGACTGAGTACTGGACTGAGTACTGGACTGAGTACTGGACTGAGTACTGGACTGAGTACTGGACTGAGTACTGGACTGAGTACTGGACTGAGTACTGGACTGAGTACTGGACTGAGTACTGGACTGAGTACTGGACTGAGTACTGGAGTGAGTACTGGACTGAGTACTGGACTGAGTACTGGACTGAGTACTGGACTGAGTACTGGACTGAGTACTGAACTGAGTACTGGACTGAGTACTGGACTGAGTACTGGACTGAGTATTGGACTGAGTACTGGACTGAGTACTAGACTGAGTACTGAACTGAGTACTGGACTGAGTACTGGACTGAGTACTGGACTGAGTACTGGACTGAGTACTGGACTGAGTACTGGACTGAGTACTGAACTGAGTACTGGACTGAGTACTGGACTGAGTACTGGACTCAGTACTGGACTGAGTACTGGACAGAGTACTGGACTGAGTACTGGACTGAGTACTGGACTGAGTACTGGATTGAGTACTGGACTGAGTACTGGACTGAGTACTGGACTGAGTACTGGACTGAGTACTGGACTGAGTACTGGACTGAGTACTGGACTGAGTACTGGACTGAGTACTGGACTGAGTACTAGACTGAGTACTGGACTGAGTACTGGACTGAGTACTGAACTGAGTACTGGACTGAGTATTGGACTGAGTACTGGACTGAGTACTGGACTGAGTACTGGACTGAGTACTGGACTGAGTACTCGACTGAGTACTGGACTGAGTACTGGACTGAGTACTGGATTGCATACTGGACTGAGTACTGGACTGAGTACTGGACTGAGTACTGGACTGAGTACTGGACTGAGTACTGGACTGAGTACTGGACTGAGTACTGGACTGAGTACTGGACTGAGTACTAGACTGAGTACTGGACTGGGTACTGGACTGAGTACTGGACAGAGTACTGGACTGAGTACTGGACTGAGTACTGGATTGAGTACTGGACTGAGTACTGGACTGAGTACTGGACTGAGTACTGGACTGAGTACTGGACTGAGTCCTGGACTGAGTACTGGACTGAGTATTGGACTGCGTTCTAGACTGTGTACTGGACTGAGTACTGGACTGAGTACTGGACTAAGTATTGCACTGAGAACTAGACTGAGTACTGGACTGAGTACTGGACTGAGTACTGCACTGAGTACTGGACTGAGTACTGGACTGAGTACTGGACTGAGTACTGGACTGAGTACTGGACTGAGTACTGGACTGAGTACTGGACTGAGTATTGGACTGAGTACTGGACTGAGTACTGGACTGAGTACTGGACTCAGTACTGGACTGAGTACTGGACTGAGTATTGGACTGAGTACTGGACTGAGTACTGGACTGATTACTGGACTGAGTAGTGGGCTGCGTACTGGACTGAGTACTGGACTGAGTACTGGACTGAGTACTGGACTGAGTACTGGACTGAGTACTGGACTGAGTACTGGACTGAGTACTGGACTGAGTACTGGACTGAGTACTGGACTGAGTACTGGACTGAGTACTGGACTGAGTACTGGACTGAGTACTGGACTGAGTACTGAACTGAGTACTGGACTGAGTACTGGACTGAGTACTGGACTGAGTACTGGACTGAGTACTGGACTGAGTATTGGACTGCGTACTGGACTGAGTACTGGACTGATTACTGGACTGAGTAGTGAGCTGCGTACTGGACTGAGTACTGGACTGAGTACTGGACTGAGTACTGGAGTGAGTACTGGACTGAGTACTGGACTGAGTACTGGACTGAGTACTGGACTGAGTACTGGACTGAGTACTGGACTGAGTACTGGACTGAGTACTGGACTGAGTACTGGACTGAGTACTGGACTGAGTACTGGACTGAGTACTGGACTGAGTACTAGACTGAGTACTGGACTGAGAACTGGACTGAGTACTGGACTGAGTACTGGACTGAGTACTGGACTGAGTACTGGACTGTGTACTGGACTGAGTACTGGACTGAGTACTGAACTGAGTACTGGACTGAGTACTGGACTGAGTACTGGACTGAGTACTGGACTGAGTACTGAACTGAGTACTGGACTGAGTACTGGACTGAGTACTGGACTCAGTACTGGACTGAGTACTGGACAGAGTACTGGACTGAGTACTGGACTGAGTACTGGACTGAGTACTGGATTGAGTACTGGACTGAGTACAGGACTGAGTACTGGACTGAGTACTGGACTGAGTACTGGACTAAGTACTGGACTGAGTACTGGACTGAGTACTGGACTGAGTCTTGGACTGAGTATTGGACTGAGTATTGGACTGAGTACTGGACTGAATACTGGACTGAGTATTGGACTGAGTACTGGACTGAGTACTGGACTGAGTATTAGACTGAGTACTGGACTGAGTACTGGACTGAGTACTGGACTGAGTACTGGACTGAGTAATGGACTGAGTACTGGACTGAGTACTGGACTGAGTACTGGACTAAGTACTGGACTGAGTACTGGACTGAGTACTGGACTGAGTACTGGACTGAGTACTGGACTGAGTACTGGACTGAGTACTGGACTGAGTACTGGACTGAGTACTGGACTGAGTACTGGACTGAGTACTGGACTGAGTACTAGACTGAGTACTGGACTGAGTACTGGACTGAGTACTGAACTGAGTACTGGACTGAGTATTGGACTGAGTACTGGACTGAGTACTGGACTGAGTACTGGACTGAGTACTGGACTGAGTACTCGACTGAGTACTGGACTGAGTACTGGACTGAGTACTGGACTGAGTACTGGACTGAGTACTGGACTGAGTACTGGACTGAGTACTGGACTGAGTACTGGACTGAGTACTGGACTGAATACTGGACTGAGTACTGGACTGAGTACTGGACTGAGTACTGGACTGAGTACTGGACTGAGTACTGGACTGAGTAATGGACTGAGTACTGAACTGAGTACTGGACTGAGTACTGGACTGAGTACTGGACTGAATACTGGACTGTGTACTGGACTGAGAACTGGACTGAGTACTGGGCTGAGTACTGGACTGAGTACTGGACTGAGTACTGGACTGAGTACTGGACTGAGTACTGGACTGAGTACTGGACTGAGTACTGGACTGAGTACTGGACTGAGTACTGGACTGAGTATTGGACTGAGTATTGGACTGAGTACTGGACTGAGTACTGGACTGATTACTGGACAGAGTACTGGACTGAGTATTAGACTAAGTACTGGACTGAGTACTGGACTGAGTACTGGACTGAGTACTGGACTGAGTACTGGACTGAGTACTGGACTGAGTACTGGACTGAGTACTGGACTGAGTACTGGACTGAGTACTGGACTGAGTACTGGACTGAGTACTGGACTGAGTACTGGACTGAGTACTGGACTGAGTACTGGACTGAGTACTGGACTGAGTACTGAACTGAGTACTGGACTGAGTACTGGACTGAGTACTGGACTGAGTACTGGACTGAGTACTGGACTGAGTACTGGACTGAGTACTGGACTGAGTACTGAATTGAGTACTGGACTGAGTACTGGACTGAGTACTGGACTGAGTATTGGACTGAGTACTGGACTGAGTACTGGACTGAGTACTGGACTGAGTACTGGAGTGAGTACTGGTCTAAGTACTGGACTGAGTACTGGACTGAGTACTGGACTGAGTACTGAATTGAGTACTGGACTGAGTACTGGACTGAGTACTGGACTGAGTATTGGACTGAGTACTGGACTGAGTACTGGACTGAGTACTGGACTGAGTACTGGAGTGAGTACTGGTCTAAGTACTGGACTGAGTACTGGAATGAGTACTGGACTGAGTACTGGACTGAGCACTGGACTGAGTACTGGACTGAGTACTGTACTGAGTACTGGACTGAGTACTGGACTGATAACTGGACTGAGTACTGGACTGAGTACTGGACTGAGTACTGGACTGAGTACTGGACTGAGTACTGGATTGAGTACTGGACTGAGTACTGGACTGAGTACTGGACTGAGTACTGGACTGACTACCGGACTGAGTACCGGACTGAGTACTAGACTGAGTACTGGACTGAGTACTGGACTGAGTACTGGACTGAGTACTGGACTGAGTACTGGACTGAGTACTGGATTGAGTACTGAATTGAGTACTGGATTGAGTACTGGATTGAGTACTGGACTGAGTACTGGGCTGAGCACTGGGCTGAGTACTGGACTGAGTACTGCACTGAGTACTGGACTGAGTACTGGACTGAGTACTGGACTGAGTACTGGACTGAGTACTGGACTGAGTACTGGACTGAGTACTGGACTGAGTACTGGACTGAGTACTGGACTGAGTACCGGACTGAGTACTGGACTGAGTACTGGACTGAGTACTGGTCTGAGTACTGGACTGAGTATTGGACTGAGTATTGGACTGAGTACTGGACTGAATACTGGACTGAGTACTGGACTGAGTACTGGACTGAGTACTGGACTGAGTACTGGACTGAGTATTAGACTGAGTACTGGACTGAGTACTGGACTGAGTACTGGACTGAGTACTGGACTGAGTAATGGACTGAGTACTGGACTGAGTACTGGACTGAGTACTGGACTGAGTACTGGACTGAGTACTGGACTGAGTACTGGACTGAGTACTGGACTGAGTACTGGACTGAGTACTGGACTGAGTACTGGACTGAGTACTGGACTGAGTACTGGACTGAGTACTGGACTGAGTACTGGAGTGAGTACTGGACTGAGTACTGGACTGAGTACTGGACTGAGTACTGGACTGAGTACTGGACTGAGTACTGAACTGAGTACTGGACTGAGTACTGGACTGAGTACTGGACTGAGTATTGGACTGAGTACTGGACTGAGTACTAGACTGAGTACTGAACTGAGTACTGGACTGAGTACTGGACTGAGTACTGGACTGAGTACTGGACTGAGTACTGGACTGAGTACTGGACTGAGTTCTGGACTGAGTACTGGACTGAGTACTGGACTGAGTACTGGACTGAGTACTGGACTGAGTACTGGACTGAGTACTGGACTGAGTACTGGACTGAGTACTAGACTGAGTACTGGACTGACTACTGGACTGAGTACTGAAGTGAGTACTGGACTGAGTATTGGACTGAGTACTGGACTGAGTACTGGACTGAGTACTGGACTGAGTACTGGACTGAGTACTCGACTGAGTCCTGGACTGAGTACTGGACTGAGTACTGGACTGAGTACTGGACTGAGTACTGGACTGAGTACTGGACTGAGTAATGGACTGAGTACTGGACTGAGTACTGGACTGAGTACTAGACTGAGTACTGGACTGAGAACTGGACTGAGTACTGGACTGAGTACTGGACTGAGTACTGGACTGAGTACTGGACTGAGTACTGGACTGAGTACTGGACTGAGTACTGAACTGAGTACTGGACTGAGTACTGGACTGAGTACTGGACTCAGTACTGGACTGAGTACTGGACAGAGTACTGGACTGAGTACTGGACTGAGTACTGGACTGAGTACTGGATTGAGTACTGGGCTGAGTACTGGACTGAGTACTGGACTGAGTACTGGACTGAGTACTGGACTGAGTACTGGACTGAGTACTGGACTGAGTACTGGACTGAGTACTGGACTGAGTACTGGACTGAGTCTTGGACTGAGTATTGGACTGAGTATTGGACTGAGTACTGGACTGAGTACTGGACTGAGTACTGGACTGAGTACTGGACTGAGTACTGGACTGAGTACTGGACTGAGTACTGGACTGAGTACTGGACTGAGTACTGGACTGAGTACTGGACTGAGTACTGAACTGAGTACTGGACTGAGTACTGGACTGAGTACTGGACTGAGTATTGGACTGAGTACTGGACTGAGTACTAGACTGAGTACTGGACTGAGTACTGGACTGAGTACTGGACTGATTACTGGACTGAGTACTGGACTGAGTACTGGACTGAGTACTGGACTGAGTTCTGGACTGAGTACTGGACTGAGTACTGGACTGAGTACTGGACTGAGTACTGGACTGAGTACTGGACTGAGTACTGGACTGAGTACTGGACTGAGTACTGGACTGAGTACTGGACTGAGTACTGGACTGAGTACTGGACTGAGTACTGGACTGAGTACTGGACTGAGTACTGGATTGAGTACTGGATTGAGTACTGGACTGAGTACTGGACTGAGTACTGGACTGAGTACTGGACTGAGTACTGGACTGAGTACTGGACTGAGTACTGGACTGAGTACTGGACTGAGTACTGGACTGAGTACTGGACTGATAACTGGACTGAATACTGGACTGAGTACTGGACTGAGTACTGGACTGAGTACTGGACTGAATACTGGATTGAGTACTGGACTGAGTACTGGACTGAGTACTGGACTGACTACCGGACTGAGTACCGGACTGAGTACTGGATTGAGTACTGGACTGAGTATTGGACTGAGTACTGGACTGAGTACTGGACTGAGTACTGGACTGAGTACTGGACTGAGTACCGGACTGAGTACTGGACTGAGTACTGGACTGAGTACTGGACTGAGTACTGGACTGAGTACTGGACGGAGTACTGGATTGAGTACTGGATTGAGTACTGGATTGAGTACTGGATTGAGTACTGGATTGAGTACTGGGCTGAGCACTGGGCTGAGTACTGGACTGAGTACTGCACTGAGTACTGGACTGAGTACTGGACTGAGTACTGGACTGAGTACCGGATTGAGTACTGGACTGAGTACTGGACTGAGTACTGGACTGAGTACTGGACTGAGTACTGGACTAAGTACTGGACTGAGTACTGGACTGAGTACTGGACTGAGTACTGGACTGAGTACTGGACTGAGTACTGGACTGAGTACCGGACTGAGTACTGGACTGAGCACTGGACTGAGTACTGGTCTGAGTACTGGACTGAGTATTGGACTGAGTATTGGACTGAGTACTGGACTGAATACTGGACTGAGTACTGGACTGAGTACTGGACTGAGTACTGGACTGAGTATTAGACTGAGTACTGGACTGAGTACTGGACTGAGTACTGGACTGAATACTGGACTGAGTAATGGACTGAGTACTGGACTGAGTACTGGACTGAGTACTGGACTGAGTACTGGACTGAGTACTGGACTGAGTACTGGACTGAGTACTGGACTGAGTACTGGACTGAGTACTGGACTGAGTACTGGCCTGAGTACTGGACTGAGTACTGGACTGAGTACTGGACTGAGTACTAGACTGACTACTGGACTGAGTACTGGACTGAGTACTGAACTGAGTACTGGACTGAGTATTGGACTGAGTACTGGACTGAGTACTGGACTGAGTACTGGACTGCGTACTCGACTGAGTACTGGACTGAGTACTGGACTGAATACTGGACTGAATACTGGACTGAGTACTGGACTGAGTACTGGACTGAGTACTGGACTGAGTACTGGACTGAGTACTGGACTGACTATTGGACTGAGTACTGGACTGAGTACTGGACTGATTACTGGACTGAGTAGTGGGCTGCGTACTGGACTGAGTACTGGACTGAGTACTGGACTGAGTACTGGACTGAGTACTGGACTGGGTACTGGACTGAGTACTGGACTGAGTACTGGACTGAGTACTGGACTGAGTACTGGACTGAGTACTAGATTGAGTATTGGACTGAGAACTGGACTGAGTACTGGACTGAGTACTGGACTGAGTACTGGACTGAGTACTGGACTGAGTACTGGACTGAGTACTGGACTGAGTACTGAACTGAGTACTGGACTGAGTACTGGACTGAGTACTGGACTCAGTACTATACTGAGTACTGGACAGAGTACTGGACTGAGTACTGGACTGAGTACTGGACTGAGTACTGGATTGAGTACTGGACTGAGTACTGGACTGAGTACTGGACTGAGTACTGGACTGAGTACTGGACTGAGTACTGGACTGAGTACTGGACTGACTACTGGACTGAGTACTGGCCTGAGTACTGGACTGAGTCTTGGACTGAGTATTGGACTGAGTATTGGACTGAGTACTGGACTGAATACTGGACTGAGTACTGGACTGAGTATTAGACTGAGTAATGGACTGAGTACTGGACTGAGTACTGGACTGAGTACTCGACTGAGTAATGGACTGAGTACTGGACTGAGTAATGGACTGAGTACTGGACTGAGTACTGGACTGAGTACTGGACTGAGTACTGGACTGAGTACTGGACTGAGTACTGGACTGAGTACTGGACTGAGTACTGGACTGAGTACTGGACTGAGTACTGGACTGAGTACTGGACTGAGTACTGGACTGAGTACTGGACTGAGTACTGGACTGAGTACTGGACTGAGTACTGGACTGAGTACTGGATTGTGTACTGGATTGAGTACTGGATTGAGTACTGGATTGAGTACTGGATTGAGTACTGGACTGAGTACTGGGCTGAGCACTGGGCTGAGTGCTGGACTGAGTACTGCACTGAGTACTGGACTGAGTACTGGACTGAGTACTGGACTGAGTACTGGACTGAGTACTGGACTGAGTACTGGACTGAGTACTGGACTGAGTACTGGACTGAGTACTGGACTGAGTACTGTACTGAGTACTGGACTGAGTACTGGACTGAGTACCGGACTGAGTACTGGACTGAGTACTGGACTGAGTACTGGTCTGAATACTGGACTGAGTACTGGACTGAGTACTGGACTGAGTACTGGACTGATTACTGGACTGAGTAGTGGGCTGCGTACTGGACTGAGTACTGGACTGAGTACTGGACTGAGTACTGGACTGAGTACTGGACTGAGTACTGGACTGAGTAATGGACTGAGTACTGGACTGAGTACTGGACTGAGTACTGGACTGAGTATTGGACTGAGTACTGGACTGAGTACTGGACTGATTACTGGACTGAGTAGTGGGCTGCGTACTGGACTGAGTACTGGACTGAGTACTGGACTGAGTACTGGACTGAGTACTGGACTGAGTACTGGACTGAGTACTGGACTGAGTACTGGACTGAGTACTGGACTGAGTACTGGACTGAGTACTGGACTGAGTACTGGACTGAGTACTGGACTGAGTACTGGACTGAGTACTGGACTGAGTACTGGACTGAGTATTGGACTGAGTACTGGACTGATTACTGGACTGAGTACTGGACTGAGTACTGGACTGAGTACTGCACTGAGAACTGGACTGAGTACTGGACTGAGTACTGGACTGAGTACTGCACTGAGTACTGGACTGAGTACTGGACTGAGTACTGGACTGAGTACTGGACTGAGTACTGGACTGAGTACTGGACTGAGTACTGGACTGAGTACTGGACTGAGTACTGGACTGAGTACTGGACTGAGTACTGGACTGAGTACTGGACTGAGTACTGGACTGAGTACTGGACTGAGTACTGGACTGAGTATTGGACTGAGTACTGGACTGAGTACTGGACTGATTACTGGACTGAGTAGTGGGCTGCGTACTGGACTGAGTACTGGACTGAGTACTGGACTGAGTACTGGACTGAGTACTGGACTGAGTACTGGACTGAGTACTGGACTGAGTACTGGACTGAGTACTAGACTGAGTACTGGACTGAGAACTGGACTGAGTACTGGACTGAGTACTGGACTGAGTACTGGACTGAGTACTGGACTGAGTACTGAACTGAGTACTGGACTGAGTACTGGACTGAGTACTGGACTCAGTACTGGACTGAGTACTGGACAGAGTACTGGACTGAGTACTGGACTGAGTACTGGACTGATTACTGGATTGAGTACTGGACTGAGTACTGGACTGAGTAGTGGACTGAGTACTGGACTGAGTACTGGACTGAGTACTGGACTGAGTACTGGACTGAGTACTGGACTGAGTACTGGACTGAGTACTGGACTGAGTACTGGACTGAGTACTGGACTGAGTACTGGACTGAGTACTGGACTGAGTACTGGACTGAGTCTTGGACTGAGTATTGGACTGAGTATTGGACTGAGTACTGGACTGAATACTGGACTGAGTACTGGACTGAGTACTGGACTGAGTACTGGACTGAGTATTAGACTGAGTACTGGACTGAGTACTGGACTGAGTACTGGACTGAGTACTGGACTGAGTAATGGACTGAGTACTGGACTGAGTACTGGACTGAGTACTGGACTGAGTACTGGACTGAGTACTGGACTGAGTACTGGACTGAGTACTGGACTGAGTACTGGACTGAATACTGGACTGAGTACTGGACTGAGTACTGGACTGAGTACTGGACTGAGTACTGGACTGAGTACTGGACTGAGTAATGGACTGAGTACTGAACTGAGTACTGGACTGAGTACTGGACTGAGTACTGGACTGAGTACTGGACTGAGCATTGGACCGAGTATTGGACTGAGTACTGGACTGAGTACTGGACTGAGTACTGGACTGAGTATTAGACTGAGTACTGGACTGAGTACTGGACTGAGTACTGGACTGAGTACTGGACTGAGTACTGGACTGAGTACTAGACTGAGTACTGGACTGAGTACTGGACTGAGTACTGGACTGAGTACTGGACTGAGTACTGGACTGAGTACTGGACTGAGTACTGGACTGAGTACTGGACTGAGTACTGGACTGAATACTGGACTGAGTACTGGACTGAGTACTGGAATCAGTACTGGACTGAGTACTGGACTGAGTACTGGACTGAGTACTGGACTGAGTACTGGACTGAGTACTGGACTGAGTACTGGACTGAGTACTGGACTGAGTATTGGACCGAGTATTGGACTGAGTACTGGACTGAGTACTGGACTGAGTACTGGACAGAGTACTGGACTGAGTATTAGACTGAGTACTGGACTGAGTACTGGACTGAGTACTGGACTGAGTACTGGACTGAGTACTGGACTGAGTACTGGACTGAGTACTGGACTGAGTACTGGACTGAGTACTGGACTGAGTACTGGACTGAGTACTGAACTGAGTACTGGACTGAGTACTGGACTGAGTACTGGACTGAGTACTGGTCTAAGTACTGGACTGAGTACTGGACTGATTACTGGACTGAGTACTGGACTGAGTACTGGACTGAGTACTGGACTGAGTACTGAACTGAGTACTGGACTGAGTACTGGACTGAGTACTGGACTGAGTACTGGACTGAGTACTGGACTGAGTACTGGACTGAGTACTGCACTGAGTACTGGAATGAGTACTGGACTGAGTACTGGACTGAGTACTGGACTCAGTACTGGACTGAGTACTGGACCGAGTACTGGACTGATTACTGAACTGAGTACTGGACTGAGTACTGGACTGAGTACTGGACTGAGTACTGGACTGAGTACTGGACTGAGTACTGGACTCAGTACTGGACTGAGTACTGGACTGAGTACTGGACTGAGTACTGAACTGAGTACTGGACTGAGTACTGGACTGAGCACTGGACTGAGCACTGGACTGAGTACTGGACTTAGTACTGGACTGCGTACTGGATTGAGTACTAGACTGAGTACTGGACTGAGTACTGGACTGAGTACATGACTGAGTACTGGACTGAGTACTGGATTGAGTACTGGACTGAGTACTGGACTGAGTACTGGACTGAGTACTGGACTGAGTACTGGACTGAGTACTGGACTGAGTACTGTACTGAGTACTGGACTGAGTACTGGACTGAGTACTGGACTGGGTACTGGACTGAGTACTGGACTGAGTACTGGACTGAGTACTGGACTGAGTACTGGACTGAGTACTGGACTGAGTACTGAACTGAGTACTGAACTGAGTACTGGACTGAGTACTGGACTGATTACTGGACTGAGTACTGGACTAAGTACTGGACTGAGTACTGGACTGAGTACTGGACTGAGTACTGGACTGAGTACTCGACTGAGTACTGGACTGAGTACTGGACTGACTATTGGACTGAGTACTGGACTGAGTACTGGACTGACTATTGGACTGAGTACTGGACTGAGTACTGGACTGAGTACTGGACTGAGTACTGGAATGAGTACTGGACTGAGTACTGGACTGAGTGCTGGACTGAGTACTGGAATGAGTACTGGACTGAGTACTAGACTGAGTACTGGACTGAGTACGGCACTGAGTACTGGACTGAGTACTGGACTGAGTACTGGACTGAGTACTGGACTCAGTACTGGACTAAGTACTGGACTGAGTACTGGACTGAGTACTGAACTGAGTACTAGACTGAGTATTGGACTGAGTACTGGACTGAGCACTGGACTGAGTACTGGACTGAGTACTGGACTGAGTACTGGACTGAGTACTGGACTGAGTACTGGACTGAGTACTGGACTGAGTACTGGATTGAGTACTGGACTGAGTACTGGACTGAGTACTGGATTGAGTACTGGCTTGAGTACTGGACTGAGTATTGGACTAAGTACTTGACTGAGTACTGGACTGGGTACTGGACTGAGTACTGGACTGAGTACTGGAATGAGTACTGGACTGAGTACTGGACTGAGTACTGGACTGAGTACTGGACTGAGTACTGGACTGAGTACTGGACTGAGTACTGGACTGAGTACTGGACTGAGTACTGGACTGAAATGAAATGGACGAAATGACTGATAAATGAAATGACTGACAAACGAATTGACTGATAAACGAATGACTGATAAACAAAATGACTGATAAACGAAATGACTGATAAACGAAATGACTGATAAACGAAATGACTGATAAACAAAATGACTGATAAACGAAATGACTGATAAACAAAATGACTGATAAACGAAATGACTGATAAACAAAATGACTGATAAACGAAATGACTGATAAACGAAATGACTGATAAACGAAATGACTGATAAACGAAATGACTGATAAACGAAATGACTGATAAAGGAAATGACTGATAAACGAAATGACTGATAAACGAAATGACTGATAAACAAAATGACTGATAAACGAAATAACTGATAAACGAAATGACTGATAAACGAATTGACTGATAAACGAAATGACTGATAAACGTAATGACTGATAAACGAAATGACTGATAAACGAAATGACTGATAAACGAAATGACTGATAAACGAAATGACTGATAAACAAAATGACTGATAAACGAAATGACTGATAAACGAAATGACTGATAAACGAATTGACTGATAAACGAAATGACTGATAAACGAAATGACTGATAAACGAAATGACTGATAAACGAAATGACTGATAAACGAAATGACTGATAAACGAAATGACTGATAAACAAAATGACTGATAAACGAAATGACTGATAAACCAAATGACTGATAAACGAAATGACTGATAAACGAATTGACTGATAAACGAAATGACTGATAAACGAAATGACTGATAAACCAAATGACTGATAAAACAAATGACTGATAAACGAAATGAGTGATAAACGAAATGACTGATAAACAAAATGACTGATAAACGAAATGACTGATAAACGCATTGACTGATAAACGAAATGACTGACAAACGAATTGACTGATAAACGAATTGACTTATAGACAAAATGACTGATAAACGAAATGACTGATAAACGAAATGACTGATAAACGAAATGACTGAAAACGAAATGACTGATAAACGAAATGACTGATAAACGAAATTACTGATAAACGAATTGACTGATAAACGAAATAACTGATAAACGAAATTACTATTAACGAAATGACTGATAAACGAAATGACTGATAAACGAAATGACTGATAAACGAAATGACTGATAAACGAAATGACTGATAAACGAAATAACTGATAAACGAAATGACTGATGAACGAAATGACTGAACTGAGAGCTATTGAACTGAGAGCTCTCAGTAGAGTAGCTCTCAGTAGAGTAGCTCTCAGTAGAGTAGCTCTCAGTAGAGTAGCTCTCAGTAGAGTAGCTCTCAGTAGAGTAGCAATACCAGTACCGGTACCAGTACCGGTACCAGTACCAGTACCAGTACCGGTACCAGTGTAGGAATAAAATTCATTATGTTTTATAAAATTTTAGTTTATTTAAGTTTTGAAGTCTATTTAATTCTGAATAATGTAAGAATCAGAATATATTTTATAAAAACAATTACAGAAAACAATATGGTATAAAATTTATATTTAAGTATGCAAAATATTTTAAAATCAAGTATCTACATCTACTCCCCCTTCAATAAAAGAATTATGTTTTTGTATTAAATTATTTATGTTGAATGTTAATTTTTGTTTTCGGTGCCGCAGTTATGTTTTCATCGTTATTTCTTTCATTATCAACAAAAGCGGGCTTTAAATTATCAATAGATACCGAAACATCCGAATTATCTTTTCGAATTTTAAAATATTTATCATTTCTCTCTACTACTTTGTAAGGCCCTTCATAAGGAGGATTTAAACCAAACTTTTGATTATCTTTAACAAAAACATACTCACAGTCCATTAAATTTGGAGGAATATAACTTCTGTTGTTACCATGATGTGAAACGAAGTTACGAGTTTGGGAAAAATGTTCTTTTAATTTTTGAAGAATGAAGCTAGAATTATTGTTCTCAAAATTTGTGCACGGTTTAACTACCTCACTAGGAATCCTAAGGGTTTGCCCATAAACCATTTCTGCTGGTGAGCATTTAAGGTCCTCTTTTACAGAATTTTGTTCAAGGCTATTATAGACGCCTTAAGTTGACGATGAAATCGTTCTACCATTCCATTTGACTGAGGGTGATATGCAGAAGTATGAATTTTCTGTATTCCAAGTATTGAAGACAGATCAGAAAATAAACTGGCGGTAAACTGGGCTCCCCGATCTACTGTAATTTTTAATGGAATTCCAAAACGAGAAATGTAGCTATGAACAAACGATTTAACTATGCTCTCAGACGATATGTTCCGCAAAGGATAGACTTCTGACCATCTCGTCGTTCTATCTATTATAGTTAATAAATATTTATATCCTTTTGAAACAGGTAGTGGGCCTACAATATCCATATGTATATGTTCAAATCTGCACTTGGGTACATCAGTTTCAACCTTCGGTGATTTTGTATGCATTGTGACTTTTGATTGTTGACAATTAAGACACTCTTTGACCCATAATTTAATATTTTTGCTCATCAGTGGCCAAAAATATCTCTTTTCTACCATTTTCTTAGTAGAACGAAAACCCGGATGAGATAAAGAATGTAACTTAACGAATATTTCTTTTCTTAAACTCAATGGAATGTATGGTCTTGGAAAAGTTCCTGTTATCTCACACAAAATTTTTTAATTCTTTTCGGGTACTTGAATCTCTTTAATATTGTATTTCGTCATATATGTAGAATTAATAAAATTACTTGAGATCTCCTGTTCCTGCTCTTTCCTCAAACACTCAAAACTAATTACATTATGACATATTAAATCTATTTCTGGTAATCTTGACAAAGTATCAGCAACTATATTGTCCTTTCCGCTTATGTATTTGATATTACTAGTGAATTGAGCTATATATTCCATTTGTGCAATTTGTCGAGGAGATCTTTCAGTTTTTGATTGAAGTATATAAGTCAAAGGCTTATGATCAGTAAATACTGAAAACTCATTTCCTTCCAAAAAAATATTTAAAGTGTTTAATTGAGAGATAAATGGCTAGTAATTCTCGATCAAAAGTAGAATAACGTTTTTCTGCAGAAGTTAATTTTCTAGAAAAGTACGCTAATGGCTCCCAAGTATTATTATTGAATTGTTGTAGTACCGATCCCACAGCTACACTTGAAGCATCAACAGCTAATGAAATTGTTGCTGTTTTATTGTAGTGATTCAGCAGTGTACTTCGGATAAACTTTTGTTTTACTATTTCAAAAGCCTCTTCAGTCTCACTTGTCCATTTAATATAGTTCATCTTATTCCTAATACCTACTGTTACTATATTATGTAATGGGATAAGACATTTCGCTAGATGAGGTAAACATCTATGGTAATACGAGTAATTAATCATTCGCAGAAATTTTTGAAGTTTCTTAATCGTCAAAGGCTTTTCAAAATTACTAATTGCTTCAACGCGGTTTTTTGAAGCTTGTATACCATCCTTTGAAATTTGGTAACTCAAAAAATTCATTACTTCTTGACCAAAAATACATTTTGAGGATTTAATATTTAATCCATACTTTTTGAGTTGTTCAAATACCATCCTAAGGTGTTCTAAATGTTCCATCTCATTTGTGCTTGAAACTAAAATATCATCTACATATGTAAAAACAAAATCAAATTAAAAAAATACTTCGTTTATAAATCTTTGAAAGGTTTCAGCCCTGTTCCTTAATCCAAAAGGCATTCTGACAAATTCAAACATTCCAAATGGGGTTGTAATTGCTGTTTTAGGAATATCTTCAGGTGCAACCGGTATTTGATGATACGACCTTACTAAGTCAATTTTTGAAAATATGTTCTTTCCGTACATGTCAAAATTAAAATCTTGTATATTAGGTAACGGGTACCTATCTAGAAGAGTGATACAGTTTAAACGGCGATAATCACCACAAGGTCTCCAATCATTAGCATCCTTTTTGGGCACTAAATGTAGTGGAGAAGCCACATGAGACATCGAAGGACGGCAAACGCAAATTTTTACTAAATATTCGAATTCCTTTTTCGCTACAGCTAGTTTAATTGGATCCAAACGCCTGGGCCTTGAAAAAGGTAGTGCCCCATTGGTTGTAATTCTGTGCAAAGTATTGTGCGCTACAACCTTTTCATAATTAGGCTCTGATGTAATTTGCGGATATTTATCTAATAGGGCTGTGAATTTATTCACGGAAGCTAAAACTTTTAAACAGAAAATATCGCTATATCCAGATAAACCTCCTGTCTTTAGTTTTGTCAATGAATCCTGAAGCTGCTTATTTTTCATATCGACTAAAATGTTAAAATGTTCCAGAATATTTGCACCAATAATTGGAGTATTGATATCAGCTAAAATGAATGGAAAGCGAAAATCTCTTCTTAAGCCAATGTCTAAGCTTAAAATCTTATTACCAAACGTGTTAATATTCGAACCGTTTGCAGCTGATAAAAGTATTTCCGAATTTTGTTCACAATTTTTGAAGTTTGAAACAAGTACGACAGATACACATGCTCCGGTATGAATAAGAAAATTTAGTTTATTGATCCGATCTTTTATAAATAGGCGACGAGATGGCGTAAAGTTTATCCTATCATCCGTCACCATCATGATAGGATTTTTTAATTTAAATTATTAGTATTAGAGCTATTTGTTTGAAAATTACAAGGTCGTATACATTTGTGAGCATTAGAGCCAAATTTAAAATGGAACCAGCATTTATCAAATTTTGAGCGTGATCTAATTCTAGAGTTTCGCCGAAAAGTTGAACAACTCCTATCTCTGGATCTAGAATTTCTAAGTTCAGAAACCTCCACCTTAAGATTTTCTAAATTTTGACACATTTCAGACGTAATTTTTGAAATATGTTGAAATATATCATGATTAATATTTAAAATGCTATTTAAAGTAATTTGAGATATTTCTTTACCGTTGGAAACATCCCACATTTTATCAGCAAGAGAAAGTTTATCTTCTATATTCTCTAAGTTTGGAAAGTTTCCGTAACCATAATTTGTATAGAAGTTTACTGCCTACCATAGAGACTGAACCAGATAAGTTCGACAAGTCTCTGTAAAATTCTGAAGGTTTTCGATCACCTATTTGCTTATCAGAAAACAATTTCTCCAATCTCCTTTCTTCACTGACAGAAAATCTTTCACATGAGTGTTTTTTAAGGAATTCAAATTAATGCGTTAAAGGTGGTTTTTGTAAAATATCCAAAACTTTTCTAATAACCTCCTGTTGAAGGGCGACAACTACATGTTGATATTTATCAGTATCATCATTAATTTGTTTAATATTAAATTGAATTTCGGTTTGAATAAACCAAGCTTCTGGGCAAGACGTCCAGCAAAACGGTAGCTTAAGAGAAAAATTATTAACATTGTGACTAGTTGGAAAATCGAAAACCCAATTGTTCATATTTGAGAAATTTTGATTCTGAGTAGTAGTAGGTGTACTTTCTGAAAGTGGATTAACTATTGAAGTATTCAAGTATATTGCTTCGTCTAGTTGTGGTGCTTCTAACAGAATGTTGTTTCGTGTGAAAGATCTAGCTAGAACCATAATATATATATGTATGTATGTTTAAAAAGGGGTAGTATTACATAATTTATTTAAAAACACACTAAATAAACTCAAATTAAAATAAAATTTTAAATTTAATTACAACGGATAAATTAAATTTAAGAGAATTCCAACAAAATAATATTGTTAAGACTGAAGTTAATATGTCCGATAAATAGGTATGTTAGTTATAGGGTATAATACACAAATATTTTGTAATAAAATTTGACTGACTTTGCCCACTGATAATGTGTATGTACATATATCAATAAAATTTAATTAAGTAATGCAAAATTATTGATTGTTGTAAATCTTAATTACACTCAAGGAATATTGGATTGTACTTATCTCGTTCAGTTATTTTGTATCTTGAGTATCGCCAAAAATTATTGCTATATATCCTAGTATTTTGATCTTGAAGATTTGCAGCAAATATGTATGAATGTATTTGATTTATTAATCTTCTATAGATCTTTATATTAAAACTCTGGTTTGATAAAGAAAAATCTTCTACGGATATTGCTATTAAAATTCCGTTCTTCTCGTAAAATGATTTAATTGAATAATATGCGCTTTATTTATAAGTATTGATGGTTTTGCAGGATCGCCAATTTTGTAGGAATAATATTCATTATATTTTATAAAATTTTAGTTTATTTAAGATTTGAAGTCTTTTTAATTCAGAAGTTTATAATGTACTGGACTGAGTATTGAACTGAGTACTGAACTGAGTACTGAACTGAGTACTGAACTGAGTACTGGACTGAGTACTGGACTGAGTACTGGACTGAGTACTGGACTGAGTACTGGACTGAGTACTGGACTGAGTACTGGACTGAGTACTGGACTGAGTACTGGACTGAGTACTGGACTGAGTACTGGACTGAGTACTGGACTGAGTACTGACTGAGAGCCACTCAACTGAGAGCGCTACTGAACTGAGAGCTACTCAACTGAGAGCTACTCAACTGAGAGCGCTACTCAACTGAGAGCTACTCAACTGAGAGCTACTCAACTGAGAGCGCTACTCAACTGAGAGCTACTCAACTGAGAGCGCTACTCAACTGAGAGCTACTCAACTGAGAGCTACTCAACTGAGAGCTACTCAACTGAGAGAGCTACTCAACTGAGAGCTACTCAACTGAGAGAGCTACTCAACTGAGAGCTACTCAACTGAGAGAGCTACTCAACTGAGAGAGCTACTCAACTGAGAGCTACTCAACTGAGAGCTACTCAACTGAGAGCGCTACTCAACTGAGAGCGCTACTCAACTGAGAGCTACTCAACTGAGAGCGCTCCTCAACTGAGAAAGCTACTCAACTGAGAGCGCTACTCAACTAAGAGCGCTACTCAACTGAGAGCGCTACTCAACTGAGAGCTACTCAACTGAGAGCTACTCAACTGAGAGCTACTCAACTGAGAGCGCTACTCAACTGAGAGCTACTCAACTGAGAGCTACTCAACTGAGAGCTACTCAACTGAGAGCTACTCAACTGACAGCTACTCAACTGAGAGCGCTACTCAACTGAGAGCTACTCAACTGAGAGAAAAAGTTTCTATAGAAAATTTTTTGTATCAAAAAAGTTTCTATAGACAATTTTTTGTTGCAAAAAAGTTTCTATAGAAAATTTTTTGTATCAAAAAAGTTTCTATAGACAATTTTTTGTTGCAAAAAAGTTTCTATAGACAATTTTTTGTTGCAAAAAAGTTTCTATAGACAATTTTTTGTTGCAAAAAGCTTCCATAGAAAAATTTTTGTTGCAAAAAAGTTTCTATAGAAAATTTTTTGTATCAAAAAAGTTTCTATAGACAATTTTTTGTTGCAAAAAAGTTTCTATAGACAATTTTTTGTTGCAAAAAAGTTTCTATAGACAATTTTTTGTTGCAAAAAAGTTTCTATAGACAATTTTTTGTTGCAAAAAAGTTTCTATAGAAAATTTTTTGTATCAAAAAAGTTTCTATAGACAATTTTTTGTTGCAAAAAAGTTTCTATAGACAATTTTTTGTTGCAAAAAAGTTTCTATAGACAATTTTTTGTTGCAAAAAAGTTTCTATAGACAATTTTTTGTTGCAAAAAAGTTTCTATAGAAAATTTTTTGTTGCAAAAAAGTTTCTATAGAAAATTTTTTGTATCAAAAAAGTTTCTATAGACAATTTTTGTTGCAAAAAAGTTTCTATAGACAATTTTTTGTTGCAAAAAAGTTTCTATAGACAATTTTTTGTTGCAAAAAGTTTCCATAGAAAAATTTTTGTTGCAAAAAAGTTTCTATAGAAAATTTTTTGTATCAAAAAAGTTTCTATAGACAATTTTTTGTTGCAAAAAAGTTTCTATAGACAATTTTTTGTTGCAAAAAAGTTTCTATAGACAATTTTTTGTTGCAAAAAAGTTTCTATAGACAATTTTTTGTTGCAAAAAAGTTTATATAGACAATTTTTTATTGCAAAAAAGTTTCTATAGAAAATTTTTTGTTGTAAAAAAGTTTCTATAGAAAATTGTTGTTGCAAGAAAATTGAAAATTTTTCGTTGGAAAAAAATTTTAATAGAACGTTTTTTGTTCCAAAAAAGTTTCGATAGAAAATTTTTTAGTTCAAATCTTTTGTTTCAAATAATTTTTTGTTCCGAAAAAGTTTGTGTAGAAAAATGTGTGTTCCAGAAAAAGTTTCCGTAAAAACCATGATGTCCCAAACTATATATATAGAAAATTATTTGTCCCAAAAAGTTTTTAAAGAAAATAAGTTGTCTCAAAAAAAAATTTTTAATAGAAAATTTGTTATGCCAAAAAAAGTATAGAAAATTATTGCAATAAAAAATGTTTACATATGTATATAATTTTTTATCGCCAAAAAGTATGTAGAAAATTTCTTGTTACAAAAATATTTTAAAGAATATAATTTGTTTTACAGAACACTTTTGTCGAAGAAAATTTGTTATTTGTATAAACTTATCCCCAAAATCGTTGTCCCAAAAAATTTGGTTTACAAAACTTTTATTCTAAATAAATTTCTACTTTGCTTTAAAAAGAGTTTCTTAAATACGTTTTAATGTGAACTTTTTTGGAACAAAAAATAGTGTAGTGCGTGAAATTAAATTTTTGCGGGAGGAAGTTTTTTATTCTAAATTTTTTTACAAAAAAAAAAACTTGTTTGTTATAAGCTCTTTAGTAAGTATTTCGTTTGTGTTTAAAGTCCTCTCTATAAAAAAAAATTTTATCTTAAAGTACTTTCTATGGAAAAAATTTTAGTCTCATATCATTCTTACATAATGTGTTTTTGTCACAAACCATTTGTTTAGTTCGTCTGCTTTTGGATCCATAACTCAAAAAAAATAATTTTTGGTTGAATAGTCTTCTAATTCGAAAAACAACATCATGACCTGCTAATTAGAATTTGTATAAGTGTTACAATTTTTAACCGTCAATTATACCATCCAATATAATACAGAATTGGTAATAAATCTTGCCAGTAATAATTGGCGGTTAAAGCATTTTTGTATTTGAAGTTTCTTATTTTTTTTTTTTTTTTTCTTTACAAGATTTTAAATTAGGTTTGAAATTTGCTTAGCTTAAGACCATCTCTTGTGTTGAAGCTTTAGCCTCTACTACTCTCGCTATGCTAAATGCTTTAACTTAAAAAGTTCACCAATTTGCGTTCAAGTTCAGGGCTGAAGATATTTTTTTTTTTGGAGAGCATAAAAAGAGCACAACTCTACACTTGTTTTAGTGGATGAGCAGGAAGAAAAACCTTGATCTTGAAGACTAGGTATTTTCAAGTTTGCTCAATTGCTCTCTCTTGAGCTCTTTCCCTGTTAGCTTGATGGTCTTGCTCTGTGTTAAATTCTTTCTTTTCTGTTGTTTATTGTGTGTTAGTTCTTTTACTGCTTTCTCTGTTAGGATGGTTCCTATTCTTATTTTGTTTTTTTTTTTCTTCTGTTGGTAGCTGTTGCTTCACTTAAGTTTGCTGGCCAGAAAGTCAGTAAACACACTAACATGTATTTGTTTTCTTAAGCTAAAAACGCCAATTATTTTTCTAGCACTTCTTAAAGCTGTGTATTGTGTGGAGACCTTGTCTAAAGGCATAAAAGAGACACATTTTACAGGTTCAAAGTCATTGCTCATGATGCAATTGTGGAGTTAACAACGGTGTTAAATTTAGCAAAATAAAAACATATTTTCATTAAGAAAAAAAAGAAGAAAGAAAGTAAAGAGGTTTAACACCAGCTCTCCTCCTGTGGATTATTAAAAATATTTTAATATAAAATAAAAGACTCCTGCATTTTTGCATTAGCTAGCAAAATAGTGGAATTATATAAAAATTTTAAAAGGTTTTTTTTATAAATAAACAAAAATAAAGTGTTTCTTTATATAAATAAAAACAAAAGCCATCAATTTAAACTATAAAAAGTGCTTTCTTCAAATATTAAATAAATATAAAAAAACTGTTAAGCAGAAAATTTTCAAGTTATAAAAAATAGAATTCAAAAAAGTTTGAAAAACATCAACACAGAGTTTAACAAAAGAAAGTTTTTTCTTTGATTTAAAAAGGTATGTTTACAAAAGAAAACAAAAAAAAAAACAAATAAAAACTAAGAAGTGAAATTCTTAAAAAGCAAACAAAAGACTTAAGCCACAAACTTAAAAAGATTTCACGGAAAAGAAAAATATAACAAAAGTTACCACAAAAGTTTAAAAATTAAAAAAAAAATACTGTAAATCTTAAAAGAAAATAAACAATTTTTAGCAAAAATGTGCATATAAAGTAAATGAGAGACATTTATTTCAATACATTGAAAAAATCTAATATAAGAGGTTTAATAAAAACAAAGAATTAAGACACAAACTTGAAAAAAATTTTGAGAAAATTTTCAGAATCGAATAATTTAAATTGGCTTGAGAATATTAACAGCTTTTAAGAAAAGTTTGAAGGTTAAGAAAATACAAGAAACAGGAAAATTCATAAAACTGTGCAAAATTTTTACAAAAATATTCTTTAACGAAAAGCAGAAGCACACAGAAAAATTTGTCGGAGACTATAAATTGTTTTTTTTTCAATTTTCTAACTATTTAGAAATTTAAGAAAAAATTTAAATTATGGCCATTTTAAATCGAAAACTTGTGGAAATACTGCTTTAATATTTTAAATAACACTGTACAGCACAAAAACTACCATAGTTCTAACGAGTGATTCTGGCAGAGGACACGAAACAAATATGGGTTTCATTTAAGGGAGAGTTAAAGCTCCGCCCCCCTTTTCTACATTGTTATTGTGACTAAGCATGGAAAATATTGTAAGCCTTACATTTAACGTATACTCGTAAGATGTTCTCAGCACTTTTGTGTAAAACACCGCGAGGAAAATTTTTGTGAAATATTTTAACCCTCTAACTCATCGTTGAATGGGTCCTTTCTTAACAAAAGGGCAAAAAACTTTCCTTCAGCAGCGACATTGTGGACTGAAATATTCTATAAAAATATTTGCCATAAAATTCTACTGGAGGTCTTTCAAGACACCCAAGCTTCAGACTTAACTCAGACGCTAGAAATCCTTGAAAACTTAAAATGTGTTTAAGGGTTAATTTCGTACTTATGTTCAATTCGTAGTCGGCATAGAAAATCTTGTAAGTGTTACGTTTAAGGTATAAGATGTGTTAAGCTTTTTTATGTACAAGACCACAACAAACATTTTTGTGGAAGATTATTTCTCGCTATATCGCCGCTGAAGAGGAGTTGTTTGCCCCTTTTCTAAGAAATATACAACAAAAAGACCCATAAAACGAAGAGTTAGAGGGTTAAAATGTTTTAGAAAAATGTTTGCCGTAATATGTTCTACAAAGTTGCTGAAGCTATCCTACACCTCAGATGTAAAGATGACATAGTTTCAAGTACCGATATGCTGCACGATCAGACCAAAAGGGGGGAAACATTAACCCACCCTAAAACAAAATACCGATGTGACCTTGTAAAACGATGACACACGTATATTTTTTGTTTTGTCTCCTCTACCAGAATCGGTTTACAGAGCACCCGTAATTTTGAACAAATTTCGAAATTGTTGCATAGTGTTATAAACACAACTTTAATTATTTTTTTATGAAATTTATTTGACATATTGTCATAATTTTATTTTAAATGAAATTTATTTGCTGGTATTTAAGCATTATCTATATGCAGCATTTCATTGATGCCTTACGAAATCGTCAGTAGACTTCAAAAACAATTTTGAACAGAATAAAAAATTATTTGCTGGGTTTTGTATAATTTTCAAAGCCTACTTTGCTTATTTTTGAAAATCATTTACATATTTGTGAATTCTCAAATGATTTTTGAAAGTCTGAACATAAGATAAAGGGTTTGCAACTGTTCAAAATTATGTTTGAAGTCTACTGACGATGTGGTAAAGCACCAATGAAATGCATATAGACAATGCTTAAGCACCAGCAAATAAATTTCATCTTTAATTATTTCTTTTCAATATTTTTTTTTTTCTAAATATGAAATAGAAAATCATTAAAATTTTCTCTCACGATTCACATTTACATAAATCTCTTCCCTTCTTTTTTTTTCTTTTTGTACATTTGCCAACACTTCATTGCAGGCAGAATCAAAAACATTTCCTTTGTGAAAAATTAAACAGTTTTATATGCCATAGAAGCCCGTTGATTGTAATGGGAAAACTAAGATTATATAATTTCCTTTATTGGCACCGATTTTTATTGTTGCATTATAAAATTAAAGATGGAGAAAAAACAAAGAATACAAAACTCTTGGACACAGGAGAGATTGTGTTAAAATCTTTGTAAATAATTAAGTTGTCTTACTGGCAAGCTGGTCTTTAGCAAAAGAAACGAAGAATGATTTTGTTATGAGATTTAAAGTTTTTCGAAACGGTTTTAGTGACAGCTTTGGCATTGATTGCAATGTGAGTGGTAATTTTATGTAATAAATAACGATTATGATGAAATCAATAACTTTATGCTTAGCATAAATTTATTGTTCTATTCTTTAGAACTACTTAACTTTATAACCATTAAGTTATGAATTTTTAATTCCAAGATATTTAATTATTTTGGCTTAAGTTTGTTAAATTAAATTATTCAATTAATATATTTTTATTTAGAAAGACATTCTAAGTCATGTAATAATTGAAAATATAAAGAAAATTTTGGCTGCACGAAAGGTTGAACTGACACCATGATGTTTCCAGAACAACCAAGATCTCATCATTAGAGTTCATGTCTGTTTAGACCTCACTGCCAATCCCTACAGCTGCTAAACTTAATTCTTAAGAACTCTAATGGCACATAGCTAAGAATGTACACTGTTCAAACATTTATACCATAGTATATTTATACCATAGCGATAGTTTTCAAACTTGGGAGTAAAAGAAATAACAAATATGTAGATTCAGTAAAGTATGATTTTGGCTCGAATACGAAGGGTTCCGTACGAATGACATATACATATAGGGAAGTCCTGCGTGACGAATGCTACATTCATACACGTTTTTAAATTAAAGTACAAACATTATTTAGCCTTTGTAAAAGAGATACCTTCAACTTATGCATAGTGTTTAGTGGGATTTAAAATTGTGCTATCGAATGGTATAAAACATAATTTTTTAATTGATATTTGTTGAGAATTAATTGATCACAAAGTTTGTTGACGTACGCTACAAAAAGTGGAAGTAGCTTTGAGAGTTAAAGTGTGTTTTCATAATTTCTAGCTAATTTTGCTAGAAAATGGAATTCACAAAAGAAAGAGGAATATAAGAGAATTCTAAAATAACTTATTTTCAGCCAAAAAATTTTCTTGTTTTTCATCAAAAACTGTAAACCCCTTGTGACGCACGCTACATTTGTTCTTAACAGATATAACTTTTTAATTGTACAATTTACAACAAAAATTTGTTTAGTGGAGTTGTAGATAATATTTTTATCTAAAAGAAAGCTTTTAACAAAATTTTCATATTCCTTATAGTTTACGAAATACTTAAAAAAAATATTCATTCCTTTAATTTCAAGATAGGTGGCCTTGGACGACCTGAAAATTCAAACTTAAGCTTACGGTCGATTTAGGGTTTTTTTTTGTTTTGACGAATTTTTCGTTTTTTTTTTTGGTATTTTCTCGATTTTTTTTTTTGGTTTTTTTAGTGTTAGTGTCTTTTGAAACTATGCCTTTGTAGCTCGCTTTTTTGAAAATGTTCTTTTAAAAACCCTACGAAAAGCCATGCACATTTCCATTGCAGAATTTTTCTCCTTGGCTTTTTGACGTTTACACACATGCCTAATGCTGAGAGTGCGAAAATGACAAAGAGAGATATCAAAAAACCTCTCAAATTTCAATTCGTGCCTTTTTTCTTACACCGTTAGCTTCTCAACAGCTCTCCTCTTTCTCTCTCTCTCTCTCTCTCAAACTAAAACGGCCTGCCTTTAAAGCCAAGCAGAAAAGCTACAGTGTAAATTCCGTGCTAGGGATTTTTTCGCTTTAGCGTTTTTTTTTCATTTTTACGATTTTTATTTTTGTTTTGGCTTTTTTTTAGGCTTAGGCGATTTTTTTCGTTTTGACGATTTTTTCCGTTTTTTTAATTTTTTAGTTTGTCGATTTTTTTTTTGACTTTTTTTATTTTGGCAATTTTTTTCGCTTTAGCTATTTTTTAATTTTCGATATTTTTGTTTTGATTTAGTGATTTTTTTCATTTAGGTGCTTGTCTCGTTTTAGCGGTTTTATTCATTTTGGCGACTTTTTTCGTTTTGGAATTTTTTTTAATTTTGGGTTTTCTTAGTTTTTGATGATTTTTTTTCATTTTTTCCTTTTGGCGATTTCTTCGTTGTTGCCGATTTTTATAATTTATGGCGAATTTTAATTTTTGGCAATTTTTTTAATTTCCGAAATTTTTCGTTTTAGCGCTTTTTTCATTTTGACTTTTTTTCGTTTTGGCTATTTTTTAGTGTTAGGGACTTTATCATTTAGTTTTTTTTTTGTTTTGTTTTAGCGCTTTTTTCATTTTAGCGACTTTTATTTTCGTTTTGTCCTGTTTTTAATTTTGGGGTTTCTGGGGATTTTTCGTTTTCAAGATTTTTTCGTTTTTTAGCGATTTTTTTATTTTTGGCGTTTTTTTGTGATTTTTGCATTTTGACAGTTTTTTTCGTTTTGGTTATTTTTTCAACTTGCGATTTTTTAGCTTTGGAGTTTTTGTTTGTTCTGGTGATTTGTTTGATTTTGATGCTTTTTTTCGCGTTTTTATTAATTTTGGCGATTTTTTCGTTTGGAAATTTGTTTAACTTTAGTTTTAGTGCTTTTTATGCCAATTTTTTCCTTGTAACAATTTTTTCGTATTTGGTGATTTACTAATTTTGGCGATTTTCTCTCCGATTAAATAAGTACCAAATTAACCAAATTAACACATTTTTGACCAATTTCTGCCGTACCATTTGAGTTTGGAGCTTGTGAGTCTGTAAGAATCTACAGTAGAATTTTTGTGGCAAATATTTTTGTTGAATATTTTAGCCCGCTACATTGCCGTTGAGGGAAAGTTTTTTGCCGTTCGTTTAAGAAAGGGGGCAAAATGACCCATACAGTCCCATTGAAAAGTAGGCGGGGTCACGCCCATACAAAGTAAATACACATTCGTTTACAACTATTTCTACGCAACCGATTCTTATGAAACTTTACACAAACAATAAGCTTCTGTTTAAATACTACATCAGGATTAAAAAAGTGGGCTGTGCCACGCCCATGCAAAGTAAATATTATTTTTCAACAACTTCTACTAACCCGACTCTTATGAAACTTTTGCATACACCTTTTGTTATCGTTACAATACAACATTAGGTTTAGAAAAGTGGGCAGTACCACGCCCATGAAAAGTTAATATTCATTTTAACTTCTTCTACTTATCCGCTTCTTATCAAAACTTGGCACTCACAATTAGTTCTTGTAAAAGTACATGATTATAAAATATGGGGGCAGTGGCACGCCTATTTTGTAGTCGGTTTTTTTTTGGCAAGAATTATTTCATTCGAGTTTAGGTTGTAATTTCATTTCATTGGTAACTTATTTCATTTTGAGAATTGAAGTTTTATTTCATAATGAAATACTCGCAAGTCCTAAAAATTGGCGAATTTTTTTTTTTTGTAAAGTGTTTTTCAGACAAAATCAACTTCAAACTTTTTTTATTGTATCTTTTTGATATCATCAACGCCTTCGTAGTTATTTACAAGTTAACATCGAAAAAAAATTTTTTCATTGGAAAATTAAACAACGTTTTCTTTCTTAAAGCTGACAAAAAACTCAAAGCTACAAAAACTTTACCTTTTAGCTATTATTGCTCTTAAGGGTAGATGTCTTATGAATAAAATAAGTCATATGTCATGAAAATCTATGAATAAATGTTTATTTTATTAGCAATTAAGTAAATATACCCCACCCATTAACGAAAGTACCTTTTAAGTATCTGGCTCTATTTACTTAATTCCTAATGAAATCAACATTTATCCATCGATTTTCATTATATATGGCTTATTTTGTTTATTGACACTTGTCCTTGAAAAAACACTTAAAAGAAAAAGTTTTTTAACTTTAGATTTTTTTATGAGCTTTTAGTAAAAAATTTTTTTTAATTTTGTATGAGAAAAACATAAAAAAGTCAAAGCTGCAAAGCGTTACTTTTCAACTATTGTTTTCAAAGATAGATGCCTTATGAACAAAATAAGTCATATATCATGAAAATATATGAATAAATATTGATTTTATTAGCATTTAGGTGAACGAAAGTACCTTTTAAGTGTCTGGCTCTATTTACGTAATTGTTAATACAATCAACATTTATCCATCGATTTTCATGATATAGGGCTTATTTTGTTCGTAGACACCTGTCCTTAAGAAAAATAAATAAAAGGAAATTTTTTTACAGTTTGAAACTTTTTATAAGCTTTTAGAAATAAAAAATGTTTCTAATTTTGCATGAAAAAGCACTTCTGATCAAATCAAAAAAAATCATAATAAAAAGGTTTGAATATTATTTAGCCATTAATATCCAAGAGTTTTTCTGATCAAAATGGGATATACTATTCTCGAGTTAGGGTGAAATATACTAATTTACCTATTGGAAATAGTAGTCATATGCCCATTAAAAAATATCTTTGCTTGATAGAAAAAAACTGAAAACGGATTTTAATTTAAGGCATTAAAATCTTTATATTTCAGATATTTTTTATTAAAACGGCATTTTATTTGCAGAACACGTTCTGCATATGATATGCAGCATATAAATGTTTTCTATGCTGGTGGTGAAAGACATTTTTTTAAATGAAAAAAAGACATCTTACATGTCTACGTGTCTACTGCTGTTAACGGCTATACAAAAAGAAGGCAAAAGCCGTCACGAATCTTAAATTCCTTCAGAAGTCTATGTTGCCGCTTTTGCATTTGCGCGGTTTACGGTGTCGTCGTTGTATTCCGGGGATTTTTTGGGACTTTGAGGAAATTTTTGTCCCAGTTTTTGGGAATCCAAGAACTGCTGGAATTTCGAGAAAATTTTTGTCCTAGTTTTCGGGAATCTGGGGAATTTCTGGGATTTTGGGGAGATTTTTGTCCTAGCTTTTGGGATTTTGGGGAAATTTTTGTCCCAGTTTTTGGGAATCCAAGAACTTCTGGAATTTCGAGAAGATTTTTGTCCTAGTTTTCGGGAATCTGGGGCATTTCTGGGATTTTGGGGAGATTTTTGTCTTAGCTTTTGGGATTTTGGGGAGATTTTTGTTCTAGTTTTTGGGAATTCGTAGAACTTCTTGGATTTCGAGGATATTTTTGTCTTAGTTTTTGGCAATCCGGTGCACTGCAGTTCTTGGATTTTGGGCAGATTTTTGTCCTAGTTTTTCTGGAATTTTGAGGAGATTTTTGCTCTTATTTTTGGGAATTCGTAGAAAAGGTTTGTGTCGTGGCTAATGGTTGGTTTCTGCTAAATTCTTGAGAAGTATCGCCTAAGTATCTTCTAGGCAATAGTGAATTTTTGTTAACGAATTGTCTTTGTTTTTCATGCAGGGCTTAAATTACTATCTTCATTTACTTGATGTCTTCAAAGAAGGTGAAATTTCTGTTTGTAAATTATAATTTTCTTTTTGGTGGGGTCTGACATAACGACAGAAAGTGGCTTGCCGATGGCATAAAGGCGAAGAATCTGATAGGCGGTAGGCCAAAACCGACACGAACTTCATTCCAACCCGGTGACACCATGCGTTCTTTTTTGTTAATCTCAAAATGAAATTCTAAATTCTTTGTATCTTCAGTTTTTCTTTCATCAAATCTCCTTTAATATAACTTTCAAGTTTCTTTCCTAAATCTTTTGTTGCTTTATCAACAACTGTTATAAAATTTCCATTAACTGAACTATTCATTAATAAAAAAGAATTCTAATTTTATTCAATATTTGAAAGTCTTTGTTTTTTTTTTACACCAAGTTTCTTTAGAAGTTCTGGTTGCTTTTAACTTATTTGTATTGATTCTCTGGCATTAATTTATCTAATCGAACTGTATCTTTTTATATATTTTTTTCTTTTTCTATTTCCTTTTTGATTAATCATGTAATTTTGATAAATTGCCCTAAATTGACTGTAACTATCGGTAAACAATTACCACCTTTTTAAAAGTTAATTACTTTAAATAATGTTAAACTTAAATCTGAATGTGTAGAGATAATGTGTTGTTTTTGTTTTTGGTAAAAGTTCTCACATCGATTTTTTCTTGTTATTTTTTTTTTTTTTTGGAGTCTTAAACAATCTCAAACATTCCAATTACTTTCCAAAACCAGAACATGTTGGTGTATGTGAGTGAGTGTCTGTCTGTATGTTTCTTTATGGCCATAAAACTGACTTCTTCAAAAAAAAACCATTGAATACTAAAAACTGCATAAAAGAAATAAAGTTCGAAATACAAAAACCTTGTTTAAGTGAAATTAAGGTCAAGCATAAAACACAAGCAACAGCCGCTAGAAAAAAAAGAAGAAAAATATATATTTTGTCTGCATTTTAATGTAAATTAAAGCTTTGAAAACATGAAAGAAATGTTTAAGAAAAACATTAATAATGCAGTTTGGTAGTGAAACAGAAAAAAAGAAGACAAATTCAAACAAACTTAATGTTACAAAATTAAAAAAAAGGGTTTGAAAATATGCTGGAGCTATAAATATGGAATTTTTCTAATTTTATTGATTTTTTAAGATAATAATTTGTTCCAAAAATTAAAATATTAAAATGAAAATCTTTAAAAATGTAGATTTAGAAACTTAAATCTTTAACTTAAAACAATAAAAATAAGAATTAAAATTTTTTCTAAGGAATGTTTGAAAAAGAAAACAGATTTAAAATTTTTTTTTTTTTCTGCTCTTTTAGTTTTTAAGGTTGCCCCAGCAAGCAGTCTGTCTTTTTAATTAATGCTGCTGTTTGTTGTCTTTAAACTCAAACACCTATATTCATAGAAATTAATTAAAGTTAATGTTAGTTAGTTTAATGAACGAATTTCGTATGGGAAAACCGGTTTTAAGGCATACATTAACTTTACTAATGGTTTATGAATATAGAGGTAATTGTTTTTCTGCTGCTGATCTTCTTTTTGTTATTATTTTATTAATGTTTATTATTTTAAAATGTTGGGAGAAAGATAAATTTTTAACTTTAAAATATTTTGGTCGTTAAGGCTCAAATTCACAGTCCTTAGGTAACAAAAGTCGATGGTTTAACTAACGATGTTTATATGAACGAAAGAATGCACTGACCAGACATCCCGCTTTAGGCGGGATTATCCCGCTTTTAAGAGGTGGATCCCGCCTGAAATTGTTATCCCGCTTTTTCGAGTTTTAAAATGTATAGTTCTTTTTTTTAAATTATTTCCAAAAATATCGAAAATGTTTCAACTGAGCAAAATAGATATTTCTTGTGTTGATCGAATAAAAACTTATTGCGTTAAAGAAACTTAAAATTGAAAAAAGTGCGTTTTTAGGCATTGCTTCAAAACTCAATACTTCAAAATGTCTAGTCCAAAGATACTTAATTATTATCGATCTGCAACCATACTAGGGCTTCCTCGTCAACAGCTGCGTACTCGTAGCGGTCAAAACGGGGCACTGTCTCATTGGTGCCCATGCCGGAAGATTAAATCTTCCTTTCAACGGTTTCTGTAGAAGTTGTCAGAACGAGGAGGAGGAAGAGACTGTCAAGCACCTCCTTTGGCGATGTCCAGCACTATTTAGAAATGGGCGTCATATTTGGGAAATCTGTCACTACCCGAACTAGCAGACCTGGGGGGAATGCGACATTAGGGGAATAAATTCATTCATACGGTACTCGGGTTGGTTTAACACCGACCCCAGCTTCTTAAATTTCCTACTATCCATCCCCAGCATCACAAAGGTACCAAAGGACCCAAGTGGGCCGGTTTTTAGGAACTGGCAACTTGTTCAACTTAACCCAACCTAACCTACTTAATTATTCAAGCTTAAGTTCGTTCAATTTAATTCTTCAATTAAATTATTTTTATTGAGAAAGCAATTTTAAATGCATGTAATAATTGAAAAGATAAAGACAAATTCTTGATTGTATAAGGGTCGAACTGAACACCATGATATTTCAAGATTAGCCACGATCAGAGCACTTGTTATGCCTTTCACAGTGTGAGGATGGTGAATTCAAGTAGGGTACGTAGTATTGAAAATTATTGATTATTGAAAAAATTAAATTGAACGACTTAAAAACCATAGAGTTTGGCTAACATTGACACTTTAAATTTAAATTGTTCCCATTAAAATGAAACGAAAGTCCAGAAATAGCCTTCAAAGCCCAAAGTTGAGGCAAATTTGGTGAAGAACACATGATACATAAAATGCTTAAGAACCGATGAAATAGAACAAAGTAACAAGTTTTTGGATAAAACAAGTTTTATCTCACAAAAAAATAACTGGGATATGGCTCGGCTGCAGAGAACATGCTTCTACGTCCGGGAAGCCGGCATATCAAATTGTTTTTTTAATTTGTATTACTTTTTCTTTTGAAATAATTTTATTATTAATTAGCGGAATTCCTTATCACAGGAAATTTGAAAAAAAAATTATTGAATAACGGGATTTTTGTTATCAAAAACGAAACTTATTTTTATTTTTTTTTTATGTATATATGGGCAGTTGGTGAAACTGATATTGATGAAACTTGCCATGCCTATTTTTTTATTTCGGAAAGTATATGTATCGAATTTGAAGACTTTTGTTTGGATAGGCACAATTTTATGCGAAAAAATGGATTTTGTTTGTATGGGAGGTGGGCGATGGGCGTGGATGATATTGAAGAAACTTGACATGCATCTTTTATTCATTTCGGAAAGTATATGTGCCAAATTTGGGGACTTTTGTTTGGATAGGAACAATTTTATGCGAAAAAATTTATTTGAATTGTATGCGAGTTGGACGATGGGCGTGGCTGATATGGAAGAAACTTGACATGACTCTTTTGTTTATTTCGGAAAGTGTATGTATCAAATTTGAAAATTGATTTGAATTGTATGCGCGTTGGACGATAGGCGTGGCTGATATTAAAGAAAAAAGCATCTTTTGCTTATTCTAGAAAGTGTATACGAGTGATTCCACGTAAATCGCCCTATGCAAGGAAAAAATAATTTTTTTTATTTTTAATAAAAACCTCTCAACTGATGTTTTTTAGAGCATGACAATTATAGAAAAAATTTAAAAATACATTATTTAATATTTTTTAAGCAATTTGAGGCACTTTTAAATGATCATACACGAAACATTTTGCTCTCCCTCTTTGTTTGTCCTTTCTCATTATTAATAAAAATCCTTATCTCTGAAAAGAATATACTTTTTTCGCTTTTTATTGAATTTAAAAAAAAAATACTCAGCTAGAGTATTTTGTTGTCTATAATAGAACGGATAGCAAATAATTTAATATGTTATTATTTTCTTATGATTTATTGTTATATTATTTATATTAATGAAATCAATAGAAAAAGTGAACAAAACATTCACGAAACGTCGGGAAATATGAAATAAAATTGGTTTTTTATTATCATAAAAACACGTTAGGCCCAATTAGCTAAAGAAAATAAATAATTAACATTATAATAAAAAGTTTTGTTTCTTCGAATTTTTTTAAATTCTCGTATTAGGTCACACCCGTCGGTCACACCCGTCACATTTTAAAAATAGTTTTTTGTTAAGAAAACTGATTTTTTGTCAAAAAGTAAATACGTAATACAGCTAAAAACACGTTGAACAGACAGCTATGCCAAAATTATTGTGTACGTTATAGTAAAAATTTTACAGAATTTATGCTGAAAGTCATAATTCTTTAAGACTAAGATTTATAAGGTCACACCCGTCGCAGCTTTCTGACGATCATTCTAAGCAGGAATCGTGTCCTTTCAGTATCTTTCCGTTATTTAACTACTTTAATCTTAATGGCTTTGCGAGTCGCAACCTTTTTTCTAAGTATAAAATTTTATATTCTTCATTTATAACAAAAAATATGTGTAAAGTGGTCACACCCGGCTAAATGGAATTACTCTAATTCAACTGCTATAAATATATAAAAATTGAAGGCTTTTGCTTCGATTGAAAAAATTGTATGAGAAAAAATCGATTTCATCTCTTCTTCTTAATTTAGTCAATAGGATAACTCCTTATACTTTTTTGCACAAAAATGTATGAAGCCATTTCTCTGTGGGCCAGCGAGGAGGTTAAATTCCTTAAAAGCTCTGTGTTGCCGCTTTGGTGTTGCCGTAGTTTTTCGGCGAAGTTCTGGGATTTTGGGGAGATTTTTGTTTTTTGGCTTTTTGGAAGCCGGGCAGTTTCTGGGATTTTGGGGAGATTTTTTTCCTAGATTTTGGAAACCCGGGGAACTGCTTGGATTTCGTGAGGAGTTTTGCTTTAGTTTTTGGGAATCCGAAAACCACGTTTGTATCTTGGCTAATGGTTGGTTTCCTTGCCAAGTGAAGGTGTCTCGGCTAAATATCAGGCGCTGGGCTATATTTTTGAGAAGCATCGTTTAAGTATCTTCCAAGTGATAATGGTGTTTTGTTGACGATTTATGTTGTTTTTTCTTCAAGAGGTAGAGGAAAATCCTTGTGGAGTTTTACATAAAATTGTAATTTCAAAATCCTGATACACGCATATGAATGATTCTCATTTCAAATGCCTTTTTCGTGTCCGTTAAAACTATAGTAAAATATTTCATAAAATAGACGCATAAATTTTAAAATTAAAATTTATTAAACTATAAAAAAATATACATAAGTTTGTTTTGTGTAAGACTGTCCATTAAGCACAAAAAAAATTAACATACTTTTTATAGTCTCTTCATACAAAAGTGTGTGTCCGTAATGCATGCTGCGTATTTTCTATGTTAAGAAACTATGAATTTTTCCAAAAACGACATTAAACTTACAACTGTTTTGAAATATTTCCATTTAATTCTCTTAGTTCACACATTAAATTTTTTAATATATTACAAATTATAATTTTTTTTCATTGTTGTAGGCCGCAATCTTGTGTATTGAGCGTTACGCTTTTTTACTCTGCAGTTACACGTTCAAGAAATTGCTTTCAAGTTGATCACACGTATTGCTTGTTAAAACTACTTTAAATTGATGCTATGACGTAGGCTGTAAGCAACTTGATAGTCAATTTTGTTTTCAAAATGCCGTCGTCAAGGAATCAACAACGAAACAGTAAAAACCGGTTATAACGAATTCTCGGTTGTAACGATCTAAGTCTAAAGTGCCGACATTTCGGTTGCCATTTTCATACAAAAATAATTCGTAATAGCGAATTCGTAGTTAACGAGTCCTCGTTTGTATCGAACTACGCTTATTACGAACTTGTCATAGAGCGGTTTTTTTTTTTTTGCTGTTTGCACAAAGTTTGTTATAGCCGAGTCTTTCTGTAATTTACTTACAATAATAGAGATCAGCTGTTTAAATTGAACGAAAAATTGAAACAAATCTTGAAAGCAAAATTGAAATCAAGTTGGTAGTCAATTTCCAATTATGTGAGTGTGTTAGTAAAAAAGTGTGAATGTATTGAAACTTGAAACAAAAATTGAAACAAAACTTGAACGTGTAACCTCCAAGTTAGTACGATTCATTACTCAATTTAATTATTAAAATTTCATTAACAACATACACTAAAATAACAACGTCGGTTTGTACTTATCAATATTTAAAAGTTTTGTAAACTTTGTTAAATAGTATTATATTGCAAAACATGTCAAAAAAATGTATTGAGTGTTACACATATTTTTTTAATTTAATTGAAAATTGTGAATTTGGTATTTGGAGGTTATGTTAAAATACATCGACAATTATACAATTGAGTTGTATTGAATTGAATAAGGTGTGTGTGTTCTGAAAAAAAATATTGAGTTCATAAGAAAATGTATTGAGCGTTACTTTAGCATTATTCGTAAATATAATTTATCTATAAATCTTAGGACGTTAACAAATAATTAACAGCAGTTGAAGGTTAGAAACGATATATTGGGTGCCCCTGTGGCTGAGTGGTAGCGATCCTAGCCTGTCAGTCCAGAGGTCGTGGATTCGATTCCCGCCATATGCCCTGGGTGTTTCCGCAGAAAAGCTAATCGCTTCGCGGGTTGTGTTTGTTAATAAAAACTAAATAAATTTAAAAAAACCTTATTTGCTTAAAAATTTCTAGTTTTCTTTGGAAACATTTTGCTTCTACAGCACTGTGTGTGGGTTGTTATATTTTCGAAGAATGTATTAGGTAGATTGTATTTTGCTAGGAATTATTATTTAAAACTTATATAACTTTTGACATTCTTAATCGATTTTATTAAAATTAGTCTTATTTGAAAGAAGATTTGGCCTACTTTTTGCTTATGTTTGTAAAGAATGATTTTAAAAACTAAAATTTGTTAATTTTTCCATGTGAACCCAAGTCAAAATTGAAAAAGTGGTCATAGCTTTTAATTTCATTCTGCAATTATTATAATTTTTGTTTTTATAAAGTAGATGTATAGTGCTTTCAAGCCCTATTATCATTTTTTGTAGTGTATTTTTTCGCAAAAATCATTTCCAGAACAACAGCGAAAGCAAATGTAACGCTCAATACACAAAAATCTTTTAAAAAAAATTATAAAATGTAATTTTTTTCAAGATCCCTTGAATGAGGCGAAAACTAGAATATGAATCCAACCTTTTTCATATTTCTATTAGTTACATTGGTAAACAAAAAAATGTACGTTTAGAATGAGAATCATCCATATAGTAAACTCTACAATGGCCTATGTGGTGCATTTTTTCGTAACATGTTGCTGAACATTTTTTTAAGACTATTGTTAGTTTTTAAAAACTCTGGCACTCCTTGTAATTAGTTAATGAAGAGAAAGAAAGCTACTTAAAATTTTTAAATATAATTTAAGCAGCATGTTCTTGGACTGTACTAGCAACTTTTTCTTAAATTATTTTAATTCTTATCAAAGTAATGTTGGCTATTACTTTGGAAAGTCTTTTTTTTCTATAGAAGTTTAGGTAAATGTTTGTTTTTTTATGTTATTTATCTTTATACTATATATTCTTTTTGATATTGATAGTTTCTACTTCATTTTATTTATATTAATATTAACAATTCAAACAAATTTTATTTAAAAAAACTCTTAAAAATTTTAATCAAATTTCTAAACACCACAATCACAAAAGTGTTGTCACCGTTTTTGCCTCTAAATTACAACTTCTCAGGAATTTAAATATTATTTCTATAAATTTTTATTAATCATCAAATCTGTTGTTTCCAGCTGGAGATTTTAAAAAAGAAGTCTTCCAAAAAAAGCCGTTAAGTAACACAATTTCTTAAAGTAAAACAAAACAAAATCTTAAAAACGTATTTTTATTTGCCTTTCTCTGATATGAACTTCTTTTTGAAAATATTTTCGTTTTCATTTTGTATAATACTTTCGTCTTAGATCATCATGATTTTTGTTCGGACATTTTAAAAGGGGCTGGTTTTTTAACTCTTAAAATATGCTTAATCATGATTTTTGTATATGATTAAAAAGGTTTAGAAGCAAACAAAAAAATTTTGTTGGTTTTAATTTGTAAAGTGGTTTAGTAAAAAGTAGTGTTATGGAACAACATTTTACATAGTTTTTTTTTTCTTGAACGATTATTAGTGATATAGCTTATGTTCTTATTAATTGAACAAAAAGCTATTAACACTTTTTTTGGTTTAATCAATTTTAGAAAATGATTTTGATTTATTGATATTTTTAATTTCAGAAAAATCATAGATTAAAGTTTTAGGCTGGGCGTGTGTTGATTATCTAAGTTTGTAGCTTAAGTCTTTTGTTTGTTGTGATCATGCATTAGTTAGTTTTTGTATGTATATAAATATAACGGTTTTTAAGCTATCACACACAATGTTAATAAATTAAAAAGCAATTTGTTGATTTAAAAAATTAACAAGATTTATTTACAGCCTTAAAATGTCTTCATACATATTTCTTTAACAAACATTTTTGTGCATCTCTCTTTTATATTTTTTTGTTTTGTTTACTTTCTTATATTGTGTTAATAAAGAAAGTAATCATTATTTTTAGTTTGGGTTTTTAACTTTGCATCTTTTTTTTCTTACTACTGTTCATTTTTGTTTAATTTTATTTTTTAAATTTTTTATGCGTTTTTTAAATCATTTTGACTGTTCCTCTTTGTAATTTCTTGCTTATATCTTTGATTTGTTTATTAATAAAAGTGAAATTTATTTACAAAAAAAACAACGTTGGCGTTTTTTATGGTTGATGATTAGTAATAAAGCAATTTTTTTTTGTTTTCTTAATTTTTTTGAGTTCAAGTGGTGGTACAGCAAATTAAAGAAATTTGTTAAATGAAATTTTGCCAATAAAGTGTTAAAACGAAATGTTATGATATGTTATGTTAAATAAAATAAATTAACACAGGGCAAAACAAATTTTTATTGCACTAAGTTTATTAAAAATTTTTGATGGATAAGACATTTCATAAATTTCCAACATTAATTTCATATTTATTGAATTAGTACAAGGCTTGAGAAATCTTTTAAGTCTTATGTTGAAGGTAAAAGAAATCTTCTGCACAAGTAACATTTTTGTGAAAAATTTTAACCCTTCAACTCTTTATTGTATGGGTCTTTTTGGCCTTTTGTTAAAAAAGGGGCCGAAAACTCCCCTTCCCGGGCAATATAGCGGGCTGAAATATTTTACAAAAATGTTTTTTGGGGAATTTGCCATAAAAATGCTAAACATATCTTATACCTTAAACGTAAGGCTTACAAGATTTCCTATGCCGAGTTCTAATTATGCATGAGAGTACGAAATTAACCCTTAAATACATTTTAAGTTTTAAATGATTTCTGGTGCTTAAGTTGAACGTGGAGCTTTAGAGCCTTTAAAGACCCAAAGTAGAATTCTGTAGAAAATTCCAGCCCGCTAAATTGCCACTGAAGGGGAGTTTTTTGTGTTTTTTTTAAGAAAAGCACAAAAAGACCCATACAGCGAAGAGCTAGAGCGTTAAGTTTATTATGGTTTCTACATAAAAATGCTGTACACATCTTATACCTTAAACTCAACGCTTACAAGATTTCTTATGCCTATTCTAATTGTGAATGAGTAACAAATCAACCCTTGTACACATTTTATGTTTTGAAGGATTTCTGGTGCTTAAGTTAAGTTTGGAGCTTAAATAGCCCATACAGCGAAGAGTTAGAGGGTTAAAATGTTCCACAAAAATTTTTATTGTGGTGTTTCACATAAAAGTTCTATACATATGTTATACCTTAAACGCAAGGCTTGCAAGATTTCCTATGCTTATTCTAATTGTGAATGAGTAAGAAATTAACCCTTGTACATATTTTATGTTTTCAAGAATTTCTGGTGCTTAAGTTAAGTTTGGAGCTTGAATGTAGTTAAAGGCTCATAGCAGATTTTTATAGCAAATATTTTTGTAGAGCATATTAGTCTATTATATCGCTGCTGAAGGGGAGTTTTTTGTACCTTTTTCAAGAAAAGTACAAAAAGAGCCATACCGCGAAGAGTTAAGAGGGTTAAAATGTTTCACAAAAATATTTATTATACTGTTTTACATAAAAATGCTTAACATGTCTTATATCTTAAATGCAAGATTTACAAGATTTCCTATGCCGATTACTGATTGTAAATAAGTACGAAATCAACCCTTAAACAGATTTTTAGTTTTTAATCATTTCTTGCGTTAAAGTTTAATATGAAGCTTGGAAGTCTTCAGAATTTTATGGCAAATATTTTTGTAGAATATTTGAGCCCGCTATATTGCCTCTGAAGTGGATTTTTTTGCTTATCTTTAAAGAAAAGTACAAAAAACCCCATACGAGAAAGAGCTAGAGAGTTAAAATGTTACACAAAATTGTTTGTGTTGGTGTTTAACATTAAAAACGATGAAAACTTCTTTTACCTTAAACGTAAGGTTTGCAAGGTTTGCTTGACCGAGTCCTAATTTTGAATAACTACGAAATTAACCCTTAAACATAATTTAACTTTTGAATGATTTCTTGTTTTAAAGTGGAATCTGGAGGTTTTATTTTGAAAAAATTTTATTTTTTTGTACACTGTTTTTTATATATTTCAAGAAAATATATAACATGCTTTCGAAAAAAGTTCAGCAGCATGTTGCAAAGAATATTACCAAATCAAGTTAATAGATAAGTTCAGCAATTAGAACTCTCTATGAGCTTCAGGTACTTTATCTTTACTAAAAAACATTAGCAGCATGTGTCTCACATTAGCAAAATGCGTTATTTTCATACAGCTGCTCTTAACTGCTTTTGCGCAGCAAATTATTGAAATAAAGTTTCGAAAATTTCGCAATATTTAATTAAGTTATAGCAAATGATATTGAAAAAGCTCTTGGCAGCAGGCAAGACTACTTTTAAAAAATTGTTGGTCTGCAAAGATTAGCATACGAGAATTACTTGACGCCAGCTATAGTTTGCTTAAAAAACTAAGCAACATATTTCAAGCATCATTTGGAATAGAAAGTGCACAGCTAGCTGTTACTGCAAATGAGCAAGAAATATTTTATAATAATATGTTCCTTTCTACAATTATAGCAAATGTTGCTAACAAAGCTGAGACACATGCTGAAAAACAAATTTTTTCAATAAAAATCCGGTCAAAATACATATAAAAAATTGGTATGACTTGTTCATGAAAAAGTGTTGCAGTAGTAGTATTGTATTCATCTTGAGAAAAACATATAAAATGAATCTGCAACATTTTAAGTTTTCATGCGGTGACATTTATTTTGCATGGAATTTACAGCAAAAACATGGAGTTGTTTACAAACGTAAGAAATTGTAGCATATTTTCAAGGGCTAGCTAATATTGATTATATTTAAAATTTTTTCGTACGAAATAATCTATGTTGCTCAACATTTTTCACAAATTTGACAAAGAGTACTAGGTTTAATGCTTTTTTCGAATTTGTGAATCAATGTTAACATATATTTTTTCATAGGAAATATTTGAAATTTTACTAATGTTATTTGAACCGCGTTTTTGCATAACTTTTCGTTTTTATCTTCTTAAAGTATGCTACAAATGCCGCTCATATTATTTTTCATGTTGACTCAAATGTTGCAGATACATATCATATGTTTTTCAAAAAATAAACAGATTACTACTATTGCAATAATTTTTCTTTAACAATTCATGCCAATATTTGTTAAAGGTATTTTGACAGCATTCCGCGTGATGTGTTGTACAGAGTACCACTGGCTTTAAACAAAAAATCATTTGAAAAATTGGAGCGGTAAAATTAAGGCTGCAAATGATGGTAAGCAATACAATGCTAGAAAGACGAAGCCTACACACATATGTTTCTTATAAGAACTGCAACATGTTGCTAAGCTAAAATTTAACAAAATATTCATTCAGGTTGCTTTTCTAATTTAAAACAACTTAAAATATTTTAGAAAAAGCGTCCATTGTGTTTTCTTTTAGATTTTTAAAACTCCCAAAAACACAGCAACAACAACAACATTAAAATGTGAAAGTGTTCTCATTTTCTTTAGTTTCCATTTCATTAACTGTCACTTCACTCTATTACTGCTGCTAAGCACTATTATCTTTCTAAACTAGATATTTATAACTGTGATTATTTCACTATACAAAACTATTAAAATGCAACAACAACAAATAATAATATAATAAAAACTTTTTCTTTTTCTAAAGCAGTACAACATTTTCGTTGTCATTATTGTTTTAAAATATAATTATTTTAAATTGAATTAATTTTTTTCACAAAAGCTTAAAAGAAAAATCTATTGTTTAGCTTTCAAGTGTTCTGGTTTCTTACAATACACCATTGTTTTGAAACATGTTTTCTATATCATACAATTTTCTCGAAAAAAAAACTGCCTTGTAATGTTGCGAGCAAAAAAAAAGACAAACAAAAAGTATGTTATTACAGTATGCGCAAAAAATCACATTTATGTGATAAAATTTTCAAAGTTAATAAAACCTTCTGTTTAAATGAGAGTTTTTAACTTAAATGCTGCTAAGATAATTTTTGAAATTTCCAAAAAATCCAAAAACAATAACGCCAAACTTCTATTTATAAAAAAGTTTATCAACACATTTGGAAAGTTTTGCGTTTAAAAATTTGGCTTAGCTAGCAACATGTTGTTAAGGTAATTTTCAAAATTTTTGTAATAATATCTGTTTAAATTTGTTAATATAATGGGAACTTGTCATACGCATATATTTACATAGAGATTTTTACAGGATAATGCTAATTCTATAAGACTATTTTATGTTTTTGAGTTATTTGCCATACTGCTGCTTTTTTCTATATAAAAATATTGTTAAACATGCCAACTTCAAAGAAAACATTTCGTCCAATTCTTAAAAATATTTTAAACTTACTTCATAGTAGCATATAAAAAGGCTCTATCAACATGTTGCCATGTTATGTTAACTTCAGATGTAAAGCTTTTCGAATCTCTCAGCAGCATGTTGCTAAGATTTTCTTGTAATTTTTAAATAAAGTCACTTCAGGTATATGAAGCCAATGAAAATGTTCAATCTATATTTAAAAAAAAAGCTTTATCAACATGTTTCTAGATAACACGAAAACATATACATAACTTTTAATTTATTTTGGTGTCTATATTTTACCTAATATAATGTTAATAAAAGCAAAGTACTTACTCAAACCAACATGTTGCTAGAAAAAATTTTCAAAATAGTACGTAGAGGCAAATATTTAATGTAGACATTTTTATTCCAAAATATAAAATCAAATTAAATTTATAAAGATGTTACTAGAAGCTAATGAAAATTAATATACATTTTTTTTAAAATGTCGCAAGTCCTAAAAACAGCTAAAATTGTTCAAAAATTTCAGAAAAATTATAACTTGTTTGTTGCGACAATGATTCTCAACAAGTTGTCCTTATACATATACAAAAAAAAATTTGCAAGTTTTAAAAACAACTAAAATAATTAAAAAATTCGGAAAAAATATAACTTGTTTGCTGCCACAACGTTTCTCAACAAGCTGCTGAGCAAAGTGGCTAAAGTTATATTCGAATTCTTTTAGCTTAAGCTCAGTACTCTGTTCAAATTTGTGAAAAATGTTGAGCAACATTGATTATATTAACTAGCACTTGAAACTATGCTACAATTTTTTACGTTTCTAAACAACCCCATGTGTTTGTTGGAAATTCCATACGAAACAAATGACACTCATACTATTTCACATGAAAACTAAAAATGTTGTAGGTACATTTCATGTGCCTCCTCAAGAAAAACAGAGTACTACTCACGCAACATTCTTTCATAAACAATTCATGCCAATTTTTTTAGATGTATTTTGACAGCATTTCGCGTGAAATGTTGAATAGAAAAATTTTCATAACCTTGTGTTTGTTTCGAATGCTTAAAATATCTTATTCATTTGGACTTATTGGCTTTTTTTAACTTATAGCAACATGTTGCTATTAGTTTGACTATAATTTTTTGTTATTTAGTTTATTGGGTGCACTGTGGCTGACATTTAACTATGCTGGCGCATTAATCCAGAGTTTGCGAGTTCGATTCCTGCTAAATATTCTCGGTATTTCCGCAGACAAACCGAAGCGTGGTAAAAACTAAAATGAAATTTTATTTTTCAAGATTTCTATTTATTTTAAAATATTGTCTTGCTTTAATTTTATCAACATATTGCCGAAAAAATACCTCAATATAAACACAATATTTTAGTTGACGAAATTCTAGACAAAGTTTTAGAATTTATTTTGTATAATAATACATAACTTTAAAATCGGAAACATGTGGCTAAACACTTTTTAGTACAATTTCTAATATAATCTATATACACTCATATCTTCAAATAAATGTTTAGCAACATTGATTATTTCGTTTTAAAAAATTTACATGTAGCCAGTATTAACACACAAATGCCACTCATATTATTTCTCATGGAAACTTAAAATGTTGCAGAATCATTTCACATATTTTTCTCAAGACGAACATAGTACTACTTCTGCAACATTTTTATGAACAATTCATGTAAATTTTTTAGATGTATTTGGACAGAATTTCATGTGAAATGTTGATCAGAGTACCAGCCTTTATATAATAATACATAACTTTAAAGTCGGAAACAGGTTGCTAAATATGTTTTGGTACAATTTCTAATATAATCTATATACATTCATATTTTCAAATGAGGCTGATTAACATCTTTGTCAAATTCCCAACCTATTGCAGGAGTTGTATGTTTTGTAAATGTTGTTAGTAGATTCCATATAAACACTTGTTTAGCAATATGTTTATGTAGAATTTAACAACAATATTTGTTACAACATACAACTCTGAATTGGTCAAAAAAACTTTAAAATCGTTTATATATTAAATGAGGTTTCAAATATGTATTGCATGTTGATGTTGTAAATGTTGCTGGCAATAATGTTATAGTTTTTCAGCCTCTTGTGTCTAAATGCTGGTAAACGTTCAAAGACGCACTTTTCTTGCTACATAAAGTTTGGTTGTATCTTAAAAGAACTAAGTATGCACTGTTTCTAATATGTGTAGCAACATGTTACTAAACATTTTTGTAGTCTTTACATTTTCCATTTATTTTGCAATACAAATTTTCCAAGGCATGTTGCTTTCATGTTATTTTCTTTTTGTTATCTTTTCAATAATTTTACCATTAAATTTCAATTCAATTGGAATTTTCAGAAAAAAATGTCTATGCTTAGAATAGAAGAGAGAGAAAAAACTAAAGTTGATTGAACTTCATTAAGTGTAAAGTCCTAGAGCATCCAAAGCAACAAAAGCGTGGAAAAATAACAGAAGAAAATATTAAAAAAAATTCTAATATAAACTGCCGGTTGTTATACTACAAGCAATTGAAGCCACTGAGAATAATTTTTATACATTTAAGACAGACTAGATTAAACAAGTGCTGAAGTTCAAATTCCGATTGGAACTCTTATAACTTTGCTTGGCATTTTTATTTTTTTTTTTTTTTTGCTTGGCTTATTTTAATCTTCATTGAGTTTTTGTATCAGTTGTAGAACAGGGCTTTTATTTTTGCTTTCACTTTACTTCAAGAGTAACAATGTTCTAATTGTTTTAACCGCCACCGTTACGTTTGAATGCATTTTATAAAGTGCTTCTTTTTTTCTAGCTCGAAGTTGGAGTTGTTTGAAGAGTAGAGGAAGATGTTTGTAAGTAGATGATAAAAAAAAAGTACAAGCTTGGTTTTTAAACTTTTTTTTATTAAAATTTTCTGGCTGTTGCTTTCTAGAGTTTGGCTTTCTGTTTTAATATAAAAGCCGCTGTTGTAGTTTGTTATTACAATTATCCATGTTTTCAAATATGTACTGGATGTTGCTTTTGTAAATGTTGCTGGCAATAATGTTATAGTTTTTCATACTCTTGTGTCTAAATGCTGGTAAACGGGTGTTATTGTAACAACGTTCAAAGACACACTTTTCTGGCCAAGCCATAGTCTTACATAAAGTTTGGTTGTATTTTAAAAGAACTAAGTATACACTGAGATAAATTTTTAAAAAATACAGCACAAAATTTAAGAAAAGTTGCACTCACACATTCCTTTGCCAAAGAATGAAGCTCAAGCATTTTTATTTAAAATTTCTCTACGAATCAATAATTTCTCTCAGTGCTTGTCTTTTTTAATGTTAGATCTAAAGTTTCCCATTTTTTTCTCACAGTGTCTGTTCGTTTTACTAAAATATTGTTATTGTCTTGTAGCAGCTGTATTTCTCATTTTCTTGTTGTTTAAACGTGTTGTTTTTGTAAGTTTCTTAGGAATTTCTTAACATCTCATGCCCTGTGTTTTCTTCTTTTATTTCTATTAAAACCCGCAGTCTCAAAGCTGTTGTTTCTTTGTTTTTCAAACTTGCAATATTTTAAGTCTATCCAATAGAAGGGTTCTTAGAGTTCTGTTAGCATAATATTTAAGGTCATTAAAAATATTTTTTTTGCCCAAAGTTTTCATCTAAATACGTTTGATATGAAAATGTTTTTAGATTTTATGCTAATCTTGTTAAAATAATCATAAATTTCTACAAAGTGCTTTTAAAGTTATAAAAAGTTTAGCAAAATTGTAGTGCACAAGTTTATTAAGATTGAAACTAATAGTGAATATCATAAATAAAGTAAACAACAAGTTGCAGGCAACATTGTAAGGCTATTAATATAATAATAATGTTGTTGGCATTAAAGAAAAAAAGAAAACAAAATTATTTAACAAAAGAGTGCATCAGTTTAAGCAATATTCCCACCATTATCTTTTAAAGGTACAACAACATTGTTTGCAACATGTTGCTAGAAAAGTTTTACAACTTTAGAGTACAAGCTTATGAGAGAAAAAATTAAAAGTGTAATTCCAACTAATATAGTAATTATATTTTCAATAAAATAAACAATATACAGCAACATGTTGCTGATTTTGAATTTTATAATTTCGAAATATTTCATATTACGTCTCTATTATACTAGAACCACCTGTTATTTCTTGTTTTATAAATTTTAAATAAAATATATTTTAAAATTACTAAGAACAATACTGGCAACATTTGTTTAAGTAGCGATGCATACAGCATATTGCTGAAAAATTTCGAAATATTTTACAATATCCATTTGTGCTTAGAAAAGCATGAAAAGCTATACTTCTAGCGATTTTGTGATGTTATTAGAAAAAAAACATTGCAGCAACATGTTGCCAAAAACAAATTTTATGCTAAACAGTACATAAAAATATGAAACTATGTGAATGAATAATTTTAAATAGCAAAATTGTTTGCAAAATTTTTTTTGTAAAACACTGCTGTCAACATTTTTGCAAAATAATATTTTATGCAACATGCTGATGAAAAAAAATTTTTTTTAACAAATTAAAAAAAGAATCTAAAAGCTATGCTAGAAGGGATTAAGTAATATTTTTGAACAAAAACGAATTACAACATGTTGCTTAAACTAAATTTGAAAACTTAAAATATAAATAATAAAAAAAGGAATAGGGTAATTAAACTAAGATTAAATAGTTTCTGTGCCATCAAATGCTACTTTTTACAGATTTTGACTTTTATACATGGCAACATGTTGATAAGCTTTTGGAAAAATAAAAAAATATTTTGTTGCCCGATTTTTCTATTTTTTACAATTCTTTTCTTTTTGTCAATCTGTTGCTGATACTAAGCTGATATGTATTTCTAAAAGAAAATATAGCAACATGTTTCTAATATATTGTTTAAAAAATTTTTTATGTAGCAATAACCACTAAAATTGTGCTATTTAAGCAAAAAAAAAAGAGTTCAAAAAACATATTTCTCGGAACATTATAACCTGCAACATATTAGTTATCGCACAAGGAACAATTGAGAATTGTTTCGGGTTAATATTTGAAATGTTGCAGAGAAAAAATTAAAATTTTTTTTAGATGAAAAACTAATTTAAAAAAAAAATAAATTTTTATAATATTCTAAGCATCATGTTGATAAAATATTATTTTTAAATACTATGTTGCTTTCTGCAAAATAAAAAAGTTGGGCAGAAACCAGCAGACAACTGCATACTATTAGTAAAAATTAATAAAAAATTTTGGACTTAAGGACAAACACCTCTAGTGATATTTCGTTTAGAGAACCAAAGCAACAAGTTGGTGAGAATAAACTTAAGCTTGCTTATCTTAAATTGCAGTATTTCGCATTTAAAGAACTAACAACAATATGCTACTAAGAATAAATTTGAAACATTTTAAATCTAAAAATATTGCAAAACAATTAAAAGTTCATTATTATTACCCTGAGACATACTCAGTTTTATGTTGAGAATTATATTAACAATAAAAGCATCGAAAAATTTAATTTTGTTAATTTTTCAATATTTTGTAGTGTTTTATAATCGAAATAAGTACTAGCAGCATGTTCATAGCCTGAAATTCTTTTTTTTTTTACCAATTATGGTAACGCTTTATATATGATGTAATATAAGTGTACATTTTACTATATTATATTATCGCAGCATGCTGCCAGCAGTATGTTGCCAGCAGCATGTTGCCAGGAATTAAGCAAGTTAAGTATAAAAATATTCCAAAATATGTAAGCAATTGTATCCACTGCATGTTGAGGAGCATACTGACAACAAAAGTTTTTAAATGTCTACATTTTTTCTCTTCTAAAGAGTACCATGCTCAACATTTCATGTGGAATGCTTTAAAAATACATAAGTATAAAAAATTTACCTAGCTTTGAAAAAAAAACATATGAAATCGTTTGTATTTAAAAATAAACGAACACAATCCAGTAAAATTCAGTAATAATTTGTACAAAATATTACAAATTATCAAGTACTCAAACACAGCTAATATGAGCGACATTTGTTTCGTATGGAATTTAAACGATTATAAATGGGGTTTTTTCACAAATGTAAGACAATGTCATATTTTTTGTATAAAAAAATTAATTTTGCTCTACATTTTTCATAAATTAATCCTGGTACTCGGCTCAACCTTTCACATGAAATTCTGTCAAAATAAAAGTAAAAAAAGTTGGCCTGAATTGTTGAGGAAAAAATGTTGCAGAAGTAGTACTCTGTTCATCTTGGGAAAAGCATATGAAATGAATCTGCAACATTTTAAGTTTACAAACACAAGCACATGGGGGGTTTTTTTACAAACGTATGAAATCTTAGCAAGCATAGTTGTAAGGGCTAGTTAGCATTGTATACATTACAAATTTTAAACACAATACCAGGCTTTATTTAATATTGATTACATGTCAAAAAAAAATTTTTTAAGAAAAAATTAATGTTGCTCAACAGTATTCACAAATTAAGCCAGTGATGCAGTCAAAAGACATATTCAAAAAATTTGCATGAATAGTTCATGAAAAAATGTTGCAGAAGTAGTACTCTGTTCATCTTGAGAAAAACATATAAAATGAATCTACAACATTTTAAGTTTTCATGCGATATAATATTAGTAGCATTTACAACAAACACTTGGGATTTACAACAAACACATTGGGTTTTGTAAGCAACTTAAGAAATTGTAGCATAGTTTCAAGGGGTAATATTGCATTTAAATTTTTCCTAGGAAATAATCAATGTTGCCCAACATTTTTCACAAATTTGAACAACATACTAGGCTTTAGGGCAGCTTGACACTATGCTTCAGCTAGCAACATATTTTATAAATAAGCTACCGTTTACATGTCATAGCAACATGTTGCTGTTAATATCTTGTATTAACATGTTGCTGGCAGCATATAACAAATGTGTTTTGGCTTTAATTAGGTTACTTTCGTTATTACTTTTCATTATTATTTCAAGCATTAATATTCCACTTCTGAAACAATTACTGATTTTCATTTTCTTTTTATATATTAAAGTATAGATGAAGTTTTTTTAAACAATGATTTTCTTTTTATATCAATAAATTACCTCTTTAAAATGCGAAAGATAATTTTTTATGCTTCTAATGTTATGCATTTCGCTTGGTTTTATTTTCAATATTTTTCCAGAAATATTACTTTAATCTAATTTTCAATTTTTATTAGAATGCAGGAAGTGTTATGCTAAAAATCATGACATACAACGCTTACAAAAAGTCGCTATCAATATGCTATTAACTCTAATTACTACCATAATTTTATGTTGAGGTTTTTGTAGCCAGTTTCCCAGTCTGCAGATAATTCTTGTAACCGAACACATGGAAAATTCTTTAACAAATCTTACAGGCTTAATGTGTGTTGCTTAAAGTATTAGGAGAAGAAAAAAAACAGTATTGGTTCAAATGAAAGATACCCAAGGCAGCAGCAGTATTGGCATCATCTTCATGTTAGTCATATGCTGAGTGTGTGTGAGTGTGTTTACAGAGTATCAATTACAAATAACAACACAAAAGTCTTCTCTTTTCTTTATGTTTTTTTTTTTGTTTTATTCTTCAAAATGTATTTCAAACATAAATATGATGATATTTTTATTCCTTTTTATTTTTGGCTTAATTGAGTTGAAGTGTTTGCTTTCGGTGTAATAAAGTAGTTTGGGTATGACGGAGAATGTTTCCAGCTAATGCTCTGCATATTCGATTTCGTACAATCAAGATCTTGATGAACATGATGCTGAAGTTGCATAAAGCAACACAAGCTGCTGCTGCTGCTGATACGGCTGCATCTCAACAAATGCAGTCTTAAACACCATTATTATTGAATAACGAGTATAAGTCAAGTAAATTATATGCCGTTATTTGTTAAGACTTTTTCCTTTTTTCATCTTTTTTATTGCTGCCTCATTCTAGCTGAAGTGATGGCAACAATTCAAGGAAAATCGCTCGCCAGCAAATAACACAGATTCTACACAGAGTTTCTTTTTATCTTTTTTTACACTTTTTATTTCGTAAACCGTAATAAGAGCACAATATCAATGTAAAACTGGCCTTACTGGTAAATATATTCGTAAAAATATTTTCCACTTTAGCATCAACTCTACGAACGAATGCTGTTACCCAGCAGGTATTACTTACGGGCTGTTGCCTATTTGCTTGGAAATAAAACAAAATGTCTTTTGGAAAACTTCAACTAATAATATTCTGCTATAAAGCATTCTCATCATTCAGTCACAATATCTGTCAGTTAGGCGTTTACTTGGTTATTAAAATTTTAAGTGGCCACATTTGTATGCTTAAATCAACTAAATTAAGAGCATCAGCTGGATTATTTTCCTTTTTTTATTTCTTCTATAAATCAGGAAAAGAAGCCAGCAACATTTCATTCAACGTTAGTTTTCCTCAAAGATAAATAACGATAAAAATTTCTTCCTTAACATGATTATAATGTTAAACTTGATTTTTCAAAGGGTACAAACTTAGAAAAATATTTTGTAATTAATAAAAAAAAAATAGAAATAGAAATAGAAAAATGAAAATTTTACAGATTTATGCCAACTTAAGGAAATATATAGAAGATTTTCTTTAAGCAGGTGTAAAAGCCTAAGCAGACAGAAATCAATAGACGTTTTTAATTTCTAAAATATATTGCTTAAAGCAGTTTTATCTCAGCACAAAAACCAGAAATGTGTGCTAATAATTTTAATTTGTCTAAAACAATTCTTCTTAATCTTTACAAGAACATGATCTTAACATATTGCTTTGATTTTACAGGTGCGTTATAGAATGCTGCAACATATTACAAACAGAATTTTAAGTAACTTTACTTTACTATTAATGAAATTATTTTTAACAATTGCAAAAGATTTCCTGCAGAGTGCTTAAATTCTCAGCAAGTATTGAAATATTATTAAGAAAAACGTGTTATTCTGTTTATCCTTTCATTTGAAATGCTGTCAAAAGTTCATATAAAAAAATTGGCATGAACTGTTCATGATAGAATATTGTGAAAATATATGAAATGTATTGGCAACATTTTAAGTCTTCATGCGAAATAATATGAGTCGCATGGAGTTTATAACAAACACAAGTGGTTTTTTTTACAAACTTAAGAAATTGTAGCATAGTTTCAAGGACTCAATATTTTTCAATGTTGCTGTAGATTTTTCACAAATTTTAACAGAGTACTAGGCTAAAGCCATAAAAATTTGGTACATAATTTGCATACCAAGTTTGAGCAACATGTAGCAATATTTTTCCAATATGTTTAAAAAATATTGGCACAATTATGAGTTGTTTATTTATTTGCTTAAAGTTTACTTCCCATATGTTGCGAAATATTTTGTTACGAAAATGTTACAAGTTAAGTGTGCATCATCAAATTTGAGCAACATGTTGCAATATTTCATGAAATGGTAAAAATTTTGTCAAAATGAAATGTATAGTTTCAATATTTTTGCTATTAATATACTTCTCAACTCAAATATGTTTATAGTCTACACAGAAAGAATTTAGATTCAGAAAATCCAAAATGTTGCTCAACATTTTCCACAAATTTGAGCAGAGTACCACGCTTTATATGTTACAAGTGAAGTTTGTATCTACAATACAAATTAAATGCATAGTTTCAATATTTTTGCTATTAATATACTTCTCAGCATGTTCCTGAATAGATTTTTAATCTACACTGACAGAAGTTAAATTCATAAATCCAACGAAAAAATTCCGTTAAGCTATTTTAGGAATTCTGATGCTAATATTTCTTATTCTGATGAAATTTCACGAATATTTGTTCAATTCCCAACCTATTGTAAGTTTTGTAGATGATATAAATGTTGTTGGTAAGTGCCACATAAACATGTTTCTAAGCAAATGTTTATGTGGAAATAACCAGAAACATTTATACAATCTACAACACATACAATACGTTGTGAATTGGGCAATTGTAAAAGAATTTAGTTGAAATTGCGTCATTAGTTTTCATAGTTTCGCTAGAAAATTTAATTGGACTTATGACAACAGCGTTTTGTCATTTTAAGTTTTGAAAAAATGTTTTAAGCGATATTTAAAATTCTAATAGATAATTTTAATCGCTACTTAAAAAATCAATCGAAACTTTAATCGATACTTCAAAACTTTAATCAAAAGTTTAATTGAAATTTAATTGAAATTTAATCGAAATTTATTCAAATTTAATCGATACTTAAATCGAAACCTAAAATTTGGTTAATAATTAATTGATAATTAAAATTTATCGATACTTAAAATTTAATCGATACTTTTATGGATCATTTTAATCGATACTAATCCGATAATCCACAATTAAAATTTAATCGATATTTAAAATTTAATCCATACTTTAATCGATGATTTTAATTGACTCTTTAAGCGATACTTAATCGAAACTTAGTCGAAATTTAATCGAAACTTTAATTGAAATTTAATCGAAATTTAATCGATACTACCGATATTTAATTAAAAATTCTAATCGATACTTAAAATTTAGTCAATAGTTAATCGCTAATTAAAATTAGTTCGATACTTGAAATTTATTCGATACTTTAAACGATAATTTTAATCGATATTTAGCCGATAATTAAAATTGAATCGGTCATTAAACTAATAATTAAATTTTATCCATACTTTAAACGATAATTTTAATTTATACTTAAAATTTTAATCGATACTTATTCGAAATTTAATCGAAATTTAATCGCAACTTTAATCGACATTTAATCGAATTTTAGTCGAAATTTAATAGATACTTAATCGATATTTAATAGAAAATTTTAATCGATACCTAGCATGTAATCGATACTTAAAATGTAATATTGGATTTTATTTATTTCAGAGTTTTGCAACATGTTTCCAAGATACATTTTATAAATCCTTTTTGTTTTAACGTGTGAAAACATTTTTAGTTCTTTCGTTTATAATATGAAAACATGTTGTGATATTATATCTAATAAAACTTTAATATCAGCTACATATTTGTATTTTATACAAAATAAATTCAACATTTTGCATTTAATTTGGTTAAAAATGCTTAAGATTTTGGAAACTGAAAGCAAAATTTTTATGTTTTTGTTGCTCATATTTTTATCAACATATAGAAGCTGAAAGCAAAGTTTGTATATTTATGTTAGTCATATGTTTATCAACATATTGTTTAATATACTTTTAAGTTGATATATGAAGCAAATAGAAATTAATATAAAAAAATAGATTTGTTGTAAACAGTTTTTATCAAAAGTGGGCAAAATTGAATATAACAATTGTATTTTTAATGATAATATGCATCTCAACATGTGTTTGTCAATATGTTTCTCATTACACTTTTAAGTTAATATTGACTTTTATATATTTTGTAATTTTATATTCGAAGATATATAAGATATTTTAACTATCAAGAACTTGGTCATAATTTTGATATCAGTACGTTTAATGGCCGACATTTTAGGATATGAACTTGGCCTTATTTTTACGTTTATGTCTGCTTTTGTGCGGATCCGTATTTGAGTTTCGTTGAAACCATTTTAGAAAATTTATTTCTATAACTCCTTATTAGTTTAGGGAGGGGAAATGTTCCCTTTTTCCCCTTCCTCGGATCTGCGAATGCTTAAGACGAATATACGAAAGACCTCTTCTTATTTAAATTTTCATTATATCATTCTTTCTTTCTTTCTTTTATAATCTCAAAGTGTATTTATATTTATTATTTTTTAGATTTCAGCTGAACTCTTATTTCAATCCATTTAAATTTATGCCCTCATTAAAACCCTTAAATGACTAATTTTTCTTACTACATTCCACTAGAAACGATTATTGGTATTGATTTCAGGCCATCAATAAAGTTTTCTTTTTTAGCTGCTTAAGAAAAATGTATTCCAAAACTCATAAAATAGTATTTTTTGTTTGGTATCATCTTTGTTAACACCAACGTTAAGGTGTTTCTTAATGTTTCTATTACAACATTCTTAAATCATTTTTATTTGCGTTTTATCTTAATTGCTGTCAACCTACATGGAAATTTATGAAAATTACTTAAGATTTTTCTATTTAATGTGTTGAAGGTTCATTTTTGAAATTGATGTTGATATATATGCCCACTTTTCTTGCTAATAATGTTATATATATTTAATACTCTAATGTTACACTATAGAACAAATAATTTTTTTATTTTTTTTTTTTTTTGATAATGGATTCTGGTAAAGGATAACAAAAATTTATATAGTCGTATGGGCGCTTTGCGAGTTTACATCTGCGATTCAGTTACACTGACTCGGCATAGGAAATCTTGCCATCCTTAAACTTAAGGTGCAAAATGTGTTTAGTATTTTTATATAAAATACCACAAGAAACATTTTTGTATAATATTTTAATCCTCTAACCCTTCGCGGTAGGGGTCTTTTGTTAGATTTAAAAAAAAAATCCTCTTTAGCGGCGATATAGCGGGCTGATTTCTAACGTTAACGTTGAAGCTTGGGTGTCTTTAAAGACTTATAGTTGAATTTTTTTGGCGAATATTTGTGTAGAACATTGTAGCCCACTATATCACCCGTAAAGAGGATTTTTCAGACCCTTCTTTAACAAAGAGGCAAAAAGACCAACACAACATATAGTTAGAGGATTCATTTGCTCTAAAAAAATATTTCTCGTGGTGTTTTGCATAAAACTGTTGAACAGATCTTATACCTTAAACGTAAATTTTACAAGATTTCATATGACGATTACTAATTGCGATTGAATACGAAATTAACCCTTAAACACATTTTGAGTTTTTAATGATTTCTGGCGCTTAAGTGAAGTCTGTAGCTTTGATGTATTTAAAAACCTATAGTAGAATTTTGTTGCGAGCATTTTTCTAGAACATTTTAGCCCGCTATATCACCGCTGAAGGTGATATTTTTGCCCCTTTTTTAAAGAAAGAGACAAAAAGACCCAGTTTAGCCGATACACCTTCACTAAGCAAGGACACCACCCTTACACATTAAAACGGTCTATGAATTCCCAAAAATTGTAGAAAAAAATTTCCCCGAAATCTCAGAAGTTCCCCGGATTCCCAAAAACTGAAACAAAAATCTCCCTAAAATCCCAGAAGTTTCCTGGATTCCCAAAAACTTTTAGAAAAATCTCCCCAAATTCTCAGAAGTTCCCCGGATTCCCAAAAACTTTTACAAAAATCTTTCCAAAATCCCAGAAGTTCCCTGGATTCCTAAAAACTTTTAATAAAATCTCCCCAAAATCTTAAAAAAGGAACTAAATACATATGTATGTGTGACACTCAATTTAAATCATGTCGTACATGCTAAAATGATTTACTGTCTTTTCTTGTTCGTTGTTCTACACACATTTGACTTATTACTTACAAGCCTGTGATTTGTAAATCACTCTTGTTTTTGTATGGTGTAATGACTTAGCATGTAACGTTCAAGTCAAATTAAAGCAGAATTTGGAACAACATAGTGTGATTTAAAAGGTGTTTCAAATGGCTTGTTGCAGACCTTTAGTGTGTACATAGCATTATTGTGGGACAGGCAGTTAATATCGTTTTTGGAAAAATTCATAGTTTCGTAATGTGGAAAATCAACAGCATGCATTACGGCCACGCTATTTTGTATGAAGAGAGTATAAACAGTATTTTTGTTTTTCGTTTTTAACACATAATGGACAGTCTTACACAAAAAAAACGTATGTACATTTATTAATAATATATTAAATCATGCTAAAGCAGTTTTCATTATAAAATGTATGCGTTTATTTTTTTAAATATTTTACTATACTTTTAACGGATACGGATTTGAAATGAGAATCAACCATATATTTTTCGTGCCCTCTGCCTCAATCAGTCGTTAAATTTATTATTTTTTTTTTTGTTAGAAAAAGAAAAACCAAACCTTTAATATAAAAGAAGAAAATTTTTTATCTATTTCTTTTTGTTTTTTGTATTCTAATTCTTGTCTCTGTTTTAATAAACAATTTTTTTTTCTTCCTGATTACAGGCTTTTGATTATTAACACCTTATAGCGTTTGGTAAAACCACTTCAACTAGTTTATTACACACAAAAAAGGTATGTTGGAACATATTGAATACTATATTTAGCTTTAAAATAATTGTAATTTATTTACGAGTATATGTCTATGCATCTATGAGCAGTCATAATGCCGGTAAATCAAACTATTAAAGGGCGCTTTGATTAACATTTGCCAGCCATACATACAAACGTAGTTTTTGCACAAAGCAACGAACGTTTGACTAGAAATATGTTTTTCCTAACTTTGGAATATAACAAAAAAGAAATACAAGTTTATTAACTTTAGCTAATAGTTTACAGGTTTCTTTTTTTGCAGCTTTTAAAGCATTACAACACTATTTTTATTTAAAAAAAAACACATATTTTTTATTAAATAACATCCATCTATGACTTTTAGAAAACAGCATAGAAATGCGTAATAGCTGAAGAAATACATGCATGTGAGAGTTAGCTGTAGACAAACGACATTAGCCCAGCAGGTGTTGAAAACTTACTACCATTTCTTCTTAGATAGAAATCTATACATACGATTTTTTTCTACTCTAACTGCTTTAAAGGTTTGTTGTGTTATAGCGCGTGCAGTTACTGGCTTCAACTTCAAGTCATTTTCAACTCAAATGTATAATTTTGTTTGTTAAGCAATTTTTTATAGAAATTTTATACTGTTTTTTTGCAACTTCTGCCTTTATATTCTATTTTTTTATACAGAATTTTTTTCTGTTCTTACTAGCGGAAGTTAGAAATTTTCCAAGTGTTTAAATGCATTAAGGTTTAAATATGCAAAATGTCTATCTTTCAAAATTATGCTTCCCCTTTTTAAAACAATTTTCTTTTAAAGCAAATAATATACAGAGAGAATTTCCTTAAGGTTAATGTTTTTAATGGTAGTATTGCCACATTAATACAATTATTAAGATCTTTTTTTCAATGGCTTTTAGATAACACAGCTCAATGTGATTTAGTTTAAAGCCAAGTTTTGTCCAGTATTAATGAAGAAAACAAAAGACTAAAGACCCAAACATTTAATTTTCATAACACTATACAATACACAACGTTTTGATTTTGATGTACAGTGTTATAAACAAAGGCAAAGACCTCTCTAGTAAGTAACTTTCTCTGCTTTAAAATTTCATTAAAACTGTTAAGATTTCAAAAATAAAAAGGTATAAAGAAGAATACAACAAATAAATAAGAAGAAAGCAAACAATAACAAACAATATCCGTAAGCTTGGTTTAGCTAAATTTTCTTTCAACTTAATTTAAAACTTTCATATTACACGTAATTAAAACATTTAAAATTTTAATTTAACAAATTTTTTAACAAAAACTTTAAAATTAAAAAAATTTATGATTTTCGACATTTCGAACTAAATTTCGAATTTTCGAAAAAGTGGAATAAACGCTTAATATCCATTTATTTCTTTTTATGTAGCGAATAAGACCATAGGCTTTTAAATTTTTTGAGATTTCGAATATTCTAATTTAATTTCGAATTACATATTTGAAAACTTTTTACTTGTTGTAAGCTTTGCTCTTCTAAATGCCTGCATTTCTTTAACCAAAATGTTTGAAAAGTTGTCAAGCTCGTATGATTATATTAAGAGTCCCAGCAAACGAAACTTCGAACTAAATTTCGAACATGAAAACTTTTACCGTAAAACTAAAGTTGGCTTTAAAATTATATTTCTTTTAATTATAACATTATTTCTACCAATTTTCTTCATATATATATGTTTCATCTAGCATTCGAATACTCGAACTTCATTTGGAAACTTAAAAATATATTACTGAATATATTAATTTAGCCAACAAAATGCATTTATTTTAACTGGATCATTATTGCAGTGAAGCTTCTTAACATTTTAAAAATTTATATTATATTCGAATATTTGCTTCAATTTAAAAATTGTAAAAATTTTACTAAACAATTAAATTTTAGTTGAAAATCATATATTTTTATATATTATTTATTCCTTTGAAGTTTTTTATGCTCAAGCAATATTTTCCAGCATTCTAAAATTCTAGCTTAAATTCGAACATAAAAAATTTTACTGAACAACCGAGTTCGACCTTAAAAGTATGTTTCATTTAATTGTAACATCATTGCTAATAATTATCTTCATATATAAAAGTTTCTTCTAGCATTCGGATATTCGAACTTAGTTTCGAAACATAAAAATATATTACTGAATATTTCAATAAGTCTTTAAAATTTATTTCTTTAACTATTAATTATTACAGTGTTTTTTTTTTGGAAATTTAAACAGTTTAAGTTAATTCGAAAGCTCTGAATTAATTTCTAAAGAACTTTTACTATACAACTAAATTTTACCTAAAAATTCTATTTTTTGTATATTATTTATTCCTATGAATCTTCGTTATAGTTAAATGGTACTTTCTAGCATTTGAAAAGTCGAACTTGATTTTGAAGTTAAAAAATTTTACTGAACAACTGAGTTCTGTCTTAAAAGTATATTTCTTTTAATTGTAACATGATAGCTAACAATTTTCTTTTTATTTAAAAATTCCTTTTAGCGTTCGGAAAATCGAACTGAATTTCGAAACTTAAAAATATAGAACTGAATACTTCAATTTAGCCTACAAAATGTATTTCTTTTAACTGTACCATTATTGCCGATAATTTTTTTTATTTAAAGAATTTTCGAATTATTCGAATATTCTAACTCAATTTCGAAACTAAAAATATTAGACTAAACAACTTAATTTGACCCAAAAATCTTATCCTCTTGTATATAAATTATTCCTATGAATTTTCTTTATATTTAAATCATATTTTTCTGCATTCGAAAATTCGAACTTAATTTCGATCATAAAAGATTTTACTGGACAACTGAATTTGACCTTAAAAGTATATTTCTTTTAATTATAACACATATTTAAACGTTTCTTTCAGCATTCGAAAATCCAACTTACTTTCGAAACTTTAAAAATTTATTGCTAACCATTTCAATTTAGCCCACGAAATTTTGTTATTTTATTTGTATCATTATTGCAGTGAATTTTCGCAAAGTTTAAGCAATTATTATAATATTCGAAAATTCGAAATTAAAAAAATTTTGCTAAACAACTTATTTTATCTTTAAAAAGTTATTTCTTTCTTGAAATTCAAAAGAATAGTAATTTATTCTTTTGACTTTCAAGCAATTTTTTCCATTATTCGAAAATTCGAACTTAATTTCGATTTTTTCAAATGGCCATAAATCAATTGAGTTTCTTTGTAATAGTAATTCCTTCAATATTACTAACATTTTTAGGCTTTTTTCAAACATTTTCCAATTAAAAACTTGTAAAATTGTAAAGATTCTTTGAACATTTTCTAACAAATCTATACCCTGATGCACAAAAATATGTAAATTATTTCATTTGAATACATACATGTCTATCAATAGCCTGCCATGACAATTGATAGGGAAAGACAAGTAACGTGCATCTATGTATGATCTGCATAGGAAAAGAAGTCTTAAGAATTTGTTAAATTATCACAACATACCATGTCATGAAGATTTCCTACAAGACGGCAATATAGCTACTGTAGAAAGCTTCCAGTAGTAGAAGAATAATAAAGCAAAAACACAAAAATTAAAAAGAAAACCAGTAGATAAATCTGCAAGGCAAAAAATAGAAGAAAAAATCAAACATTAGTTCATTACAAAAACAGAAGAAAAAAATACTAAATATTTTTAAGTCAAACTCATTTGAGCAACATCATTTAAATAAAAATGACATGTACAGTACAGGCAATAGCAAACATATTTAACTACTGGTAAGAGGGAAATTTTTTTAGCACAAACTATTGATTGTAGGTTTCAGCAGACATTTACCAAAGATGAGGATCTTTTTAAAGTTATTACATACTTCAATATTTCCACAATGACAACAAGAAGAAAATCTTAACTCTTTTACCATAAATTTATTTGAGTTCAGTAGTATGAAAAAAAATTTATGTTAATAGTTGGCTTTTTAGAATTTGTAATCCATACATATTTCAATGTCAAAAGTTTTGTTTGCAACCAACATGTGAGTCATTTTTTCGCGAGTACATGTTATTGCTGTCTTTAATATTGACAATGATTTTTTTTCAAGTCATGTTTGGCTGTACTTAACAACATTGTAGATTTACAATAGTAAATATACTTCCCTTTCACACACAAATATTATTGTGAGAAATGATGAGTCTAAAAGCATTGTGTGTATTTTTTTTATGATTTATGATTAAGGAAAGACACCAGACATTATGAGATATTGCTGCAAAAAAAGATGTGATAAAAAGAAAACGACTCCCACATTTGATTTTGCATTTCATATTTGTTCTTCAAAGAGTGCAAAGTGAAACCAAATAAATAAATATAAATATCGAACATTCGAAATTATAGTTGGTTTTTCTATTTCCTCAGCAAAAATTTATATATCCTTTAAATAAATTATGTATATATACTCTCTTTCTCTCTTTTTCTATTTAATTTCGAAAATTCGATATTAATATCAATACTTTTTTCCGCTCAAAACAGCTGTTAAGTGAAGCATACTTTTTTTAGTTTATATTTCTCAGTTTCTGCAATTTTTCATCCGGTTATATACCATTTTCTATTAAATTCGAAAATTCGCAATTAATTTTCTTCTTTAAAAAAGTGGTAAACTATTTCAAATTGGTGTATTGTTTAGTTTTATTTGTTAGCTAGTTCCTTAGACTTCCATAATCTTATTTAACAGTTATATTTCTAAGCTTATGATATTTAATTTGGCCTTATGAACTTTTTATCAATTTCGAAAATTCGAATTTCTATGAAATTTTGTTTCCTTTCAAAAAAATTTTAAATTTATGTAGACATTATTTTAATTATTTACATTTGTTAATTTCTACGATTTTCAATTGCTTGCTACACTATTCTTTTTTTAATTTCGAAAACTCGAACTTAATTTTATAGATTCTTTTTTTCCAAAAGTAATAAATTATCTTGCCATTTTACTCTAATTTGTTTTTTTTTATTTCTACGATGTCTTTAGCTCAGTTTTTTGCATGTTTTTCAATTTCGAAAATTCGAACTTAGTTTTGTTATTGGAAAAAATGTTCAATATACGTAAATTATTTGCGTTTGTTAATTTATACGATTTTTTTTATTGGATCCTCTAGTATTTTTCCTTAACTTTGAAAATTCGAACTTAATTTTACATATTAGTTTCTTCTTAAAAGTGATAAATTTTCTTAATAATAGTTTTTAATTTGAATTTTTTTAATTTCGACCATGTTTTTAAGTCAGTTTTTTGCATTTATTTCAATTTCGAAAGTTCGAACTTAGTTTTTCTTCTAAGCGACAATTTTCAATTTACATAATATTGTCAACTGTATAATATAGGCCTAATAGGCTAGCATTTTTTTGCTTACAACTAAGGATGTAACGAATACCGATACCGATACCGATATATCGGCGATACTTCAGATTTTCCGATACATCGGTATCGGCGATATTTTACTGTCGATACGACGATACTTTTAAAATTTTTTTTTCAGAGTTTTTTTTTAACAAATAATTTATATTTATTCAATTTTACCATGAATTAAATTCACTTTGTTATTTTTTAAATCTTATTAATATCAATTTTAAAAACTATTAATATTTTATGCTGTTATTTTGTCAAAAAAAAATTATTTATTTTTTGTTAATTTTACCATGAATTCAAATTCAAGTCGTTGTTTTTTAAATCTTATTTCAGCAAAAAAAAGACACTCCAAAGAAGTCATGAAAATGTAGAATTCGCGATCCGAAAGTATTGCAAATTCGGATAATTTCTAATTAGTTTTACATATCCTTGCCATTGCAAGAAGTTCTGTTTTTCGATTGCCAATCACCGAATTGGAAGCGATTTTAGAACACATTTTTTTTCGGTGTTCTGTAATGATTTTTCCTCAAGGAAAAAGGATAAAAATTACACATTTTCACAATTTTTTTTTTGCGAATTTAAACTCAAAACTTTATTTTCATGTAAATTTAGGTGAATAAATATAAACTTAGAAGATTTTTAATAATTAAGCTATTAAGTTATTTAGAAGAATATTAGTTGATAAATGTCCTTTAAAAAATCGATTTTTTAAAAAGCATGGCGAGTATTTTTTAAAATTATAAAGGAATGAAAAATTTTTTCTTGCTTTTCTACTAATTATCTGCATATTTTTAATATAGATTTTTCGGAAGCAAAGAAAATGTTTCTCCTTAAAAATTACTTCCAATTTTTTATACTGGGTTAAAATCAATTTTGAATATTCTCTCTTACAATGTAATTTTGTATAATAAAAAAATTGCACTTGAGTTTTGTTGATCTAAATATGTTGATCGAATATTGAACTCAATTTTAATATTCGTATCGGTATCGGAATCGGTATCGGCGATATTTATTTTTAAATATCGGTATCGGTATCGGATCGGCAAAACGGCGTATCGTTACATCCCTACTTACAACTGCCATTTAACTTGTTGGTTTATTTATATATCTCCATTTTTGAAAACTTTTTCTTTCAAATTAATGTGGTTTTTATAAAAGTAACCACTTTTTCCCTTTGCCTCAGAAAATCTTAAAGCCTCAGACAAAATTTGGTTTTCTATAAATTTTAAAATAGTTTAGATTAAAATCTTCCATAAATGACCTCCAGTCTAGATTAATCAACACCAAGCCAGGCAGTATTGAAAGAAACTGCAAGAAAATTTTTCCAAACTCATTGATGAACCCCAGGAAAAAGAGAAACAGCATCAACCACAACTACAAAGTAGCACATACGCTTATTTGACACGCAAATTATAAAAGAAGGAAAACAACTTTAACTACAGCGTAGTAGACATGTAAGCCAACCGTGGCCAAATGGACAACACAGATAAAAACATGAATGATGCCAACTTAAAACAAAGAAAATCAATACAATACTTTAGCAATTTGGTTCTAAAGGCCATAGAGACTTTTCTAACCACATAATTCTTGACCAAACAACCAAAGAGAAAAAGAAAATTGTGTGCTTTTCCAAGCCTACAAAGACTTGTTCTATTCCTTAAAAAATGAATAGATATTTTTGTTAAACAATTGTTTCTACGAGGGTGGTTCAGAAACCTGCTGATCTTAGTTGTTACAAACATACGCTCTTGTAGTGCTCTCTAGAAACTATTCAAAGTTTATATTCTCTTTAACTAGAAAGATGGACTGTTTTATGGACGGTTCTTTCTTTGAAAAAGGATATTAAAACTTTTGACTATCACGGAAAATAGCTCATTCTGCCAAGAGTGGTCTGGTCTACCCTCGTATATTCAACAATCATTTCTATTTAACTGTTTTTCTTAACTTTTCTCCTCTTAGCAATTACATTGTAAGCGGGTTTTCGTTAAAATGTTTTTTGGTGTTTTTAGTTAAATAAGGAAGTAGAAAATATAGTACATGTCGCTTCGCGAGAAGCAAAAAAATATTATAAAAAAAATCTGGAAAATTTACTTGACTTCTTCTAAGCACTCAAGACCAACATATTTAGTATGTAGCAAGAACCTCATTTTCTTAATATGGGTTACGGCTTTTCTCTAATGTCCAAACATTAGAGCTGTAAATATATTTTTATCAAATTGCTCTATAAACCATATTAAGCAATTGTAGAAAAAAAACAAATAGTTTTACAACATTATTTTTATTGTAAAAGGTTTCTTGGTAAATTACTTTACAATGGTTGATCAGGATTTTTGTTCTATAGGTTTTATTTGCCCTTTTTATCGGCTTGTTGGCATCTGAAATAGTGCAATAATTATTTGCATAATGTTAAATATTTACATGTCTTGTTAACAATACATGGTCATGTCTGATGATGATTAAAGCCTATTTGGTTTTTTTCTTGTAATCAGACAGACAGACAGACATTTTTTGTGTCTGCAAAATGTTTTAAATGGTGTAAGAACCCTAGTCGGTTCTAAGTTTACAAGAAACAATTTTATTCGAAAAAAAACAGAAAAAGAAAATTAAAACTGAAAGAATAGCAAGGTAATGTAAAGGAATTTATTCTTAAGAAAATAATACAAAAACAACTACTGATAACACCAGAATAATGCCTCACAACATTTTCTATGCCGAGTACAAATTACGAATAAGTACGAAATTAACCCTTAAAAACATTTTAAGTTTTCAACGATTTTATGGCCAATATTTTTATAGAACATTTCAGCCCGCTATACTACCGCTGAAGGGGAATTTCCGCCTCTGTTTTAAGAAAGGGACAAAAAAACCCATACAACGAAGAGTTAGAGGGTTAAAATGCTTACAAAAATGTTCGTCGTGGTGTTTTACATACAAATTCTGAACATGTATCTTCCCTATTTTTGTGCGAATTTCTTAAAGTTTTTCCTAATTTCGAATTTCGAAGTTAGTTTCGAATTTTCCAAAATCGTTTATATTGTAAAATTACATTGAAAACTTAAATATTTTTCTTATCCTTTTCGAGATTTTAACCGTATTTCGAGTTTTCGAACATTGTGAAAATATGTCATGACATTATATAGACAACTCAAAAAAATGTTAAATTTGTGTTTTAACTATATTTGCGAACTTAAGTGAGTACAGATATTTTTTTGTTTGACATATTCGAAAATTCGAGCTTTATTTTAATCTATCAAACATTGCTAAAATTTTAGTTTTTGATTGAAATTGCTTAGAACTAACTGCCAAATTTTGCATGCTTTTTAGTCTACTATGTATGTTTGTGGACATATCCTTTGATTTCGTATTTCGAACTTAGTGTTGAATTTTCGAAAATCGTTTATATTTTAAAATTACCTTAAGCACTTGAAAATTTAAAAATTTTTCATATATATATATCAAAATTTTAACTTAATTTCGAACTTTCGAACATTGTGGAAATTGAAAACTGGAATTGAAAATAAATTGGAAATAAAAAACTCAAAAGTTTTATTTTTTATAATTTTTTAATTTTGTGCCTTAACCCGATTTTCGAACTGAAATTAATTGAGATAATATTTCTTTTGCCATATTCGAAAATCCAAACTTTATTTCAATACTAATATAAGCATATTGGTCTGCAACTGCCGATTTATTATGTATTTTTTAAGTATTCTTTGTAAGTTTGCCAACATTTTTCTTAGTTTCGAATTTTGAACATAGTTTTTAATTTTCGAAAAACGTTTACATTGTGAGATTATAATCAGAACTTGAACATTTTAGATTTTTTTGTTAAATATTTCAAAACTTGACCTTAATTTCGAAGTTTCGAACATCGTGGAAATTGTGGTCTTATATAGAAAACTGAAATATGTTATATGTATTTTTTTCAGCTTAAGTTAGTTGAGATATTTTTTTGCCATATTCGAAAATTCGAACTTCAGTTCAATCTATAAAACATTGCGAAAAATAATACTTTTTAACTGAAATTGTTTTCAACTGAAAGTTTATGTATTCTTTTAAGTATTCTTCGTTTGTTAACATATTTCTTAATGCAGAATTTCGAACTTAGTTAGTTTCGAATTTTCGGATACCGTTCATATTGTGAAATTATATTGAAAATTTGAAAATTTTAAGAAAACTTGAAAATTCTATCTTTTGTCGTATTTACATCAATGTTTTTATATACATATTTAAGTTACTGCGGAAAAATATTGTTTATTTTCTTTTATGATTCCATTCTTTTTCAGCTCTTATTTGTTTTGGGACATAAATCCCTGGTCTAAAACACATTTATTAGTGTTTAAACATTTAAATTTTTTTTTACTTTTTTCTAAAATCTTTTTAGACCTTTTGAATCTGTTTATCTAAAATATTTAAATGCGAAAGTGAGTTTAATGCCCAGCTCAAACATGTCTTGTGTTCTGAATACTTTATATTTATTTGCACAGTATTTTTTTGCTGGCATCAGACATTTAGTTAAAACCAACTTAATGAAATCATTATGAATTGTTTAAAACGATGTTGACAAAAGGTAAGATGTTCTCAAAAGACACCATGTTTTGCCGAAAAAAAGTTTAAATGAATAGGAAATGCAAAGAGGGAGATAAAAAATATGTTAAGACATAATAAAGGTCAATACGTGAAAAAACATATGACACTAGCCTGCAAAGAAAATGTCCTTAAAAGATATATGGAACTCATAAGGCAATAAAACTGTTGCATCAATACCAAGAAAATATTAATCAAAGCTTTAACCTTGTTTGATAAAAAGTTTCATTGGAGATTAACACTATGAAAATGTTAATCAAAGCTTTATCGCTGCTGGTCTGCAAAAAAAACTCGGTCCTTCAAATAAAAATACATATTTCAAGATAGGTTTTCATGCAAATTTTGACGTTTTTTGATTAACATTTTCATAATATTGATGTCTAATGAAACTTTTAATCAAACAACGATAAAGCTTTGATTGATGAAACATTTGTGTAACGTTATGGTTTCCATTAAAGCTAAAACTTTTAAGCTCCTTTTTAAAACACTATTATTATCGTCACTGGTACCAAACTAATAAACAATGTAAAAATAACAAACAATGTAATGGAATTTTTCAACGTAATTTTCACCATTTTCAAGATGTCCGAGCATTAGGTTCCCACGACAATACAATCTGATGGATAGAAAAGTGGGCAGTGCCACGCCCATACTAAGTAAATATTATTTTTCAAATACTTTTACTTAACCGATTCCTATAAAACTTTGCACACACATTGACTTGCCCAGACAAAACGATTTAATGATATCAAAAAAAAAGTGGGCAGTGCCATGCCCATTCAATATAAATATAATTTTTCAACTACTTCTACTTAACCGCTTCTTATGAGACTTTGCACATATATTAAACTCCTCTGACAATACAATTTAATGATAAGAAAAGTAGGCAGCGCCACGCCCATACAAAGAAAATATTATTTTTCAGTTACTTCTGCTCAACCGATTTTTATGAAACTTTGCACACAATTTGAGCTACCCTGAGTGGGCAGTGCCACTCCCATATAATATAAATATTTGAGATTAAACGCTTCTTTCAACTTAAAATAATTTTTAAATTTATTTTCAGTTTTTTTTATTATTTTCCCATCTTATTAATTTAAATTGTTCTTTTATAATTCAATAACACGCCACAAAGCAATTGTGCAACATAAATGATAATTTTTATTATATTCGGTTGTTGTTGTTGTTGTGTACCATGAAATAATCTTCTTGCGCTGCAAATGATAACTTTGGCAGGCACAAGAAAAAGGTATATTTCTGTGCCAAAACAGACAAAAAAAACAAACCTTCAATACAAAAATAGTTAAATGCCATATTGGTCTAGCATAGACATTGACTAATGGGTGTCCCTGTGGTAAATTGTAGTACAAAAGGTGTCTTGTAAACAGCATCAAGTAAAGCTTGTAGCTAAAATCCCATCATCACCTTTACCAAGCCCTTACAAGGAGAGACACACCATTGTTAATAGGTTTCTTGGTCTTTACTTTAAGTTATTTTAAGATACTTGGGCTTAGGCTTGAGTTTTTCTGCTGAGTCACTCACTATACACACTTAAATCTGTTTCTTTTACTATAGTGAGATATAAAATGATATTAGGTGTCCATTTTGCTTTTTTTTTTTTTTTTTTTTTTTTTTTTTGAAAGATGAAAGAAATCTAAAGAAAACAAAATGATCAAATGGAATTATTATTGCATTAAAGCATTTTATTTAATATGAGTTTGTCTGTAGTTGTTGTAAAATTATTATTAATTTGCGAGATTTTTCAGGGTGAGAGAGAGAGAGAGGGAGAAGTATTAATAACTGTGGCAAAACGGTACGTTTTCTCTTATAAAGCGCTACCCTGCTTGAGCAATTAAGCTCTTAGGAAATATATTGTGCATTTAAAGTGAGTTATTGTATGATTATAAATGATTAAAATTAATCATTTAAAATGATTTACTACTTTAAGACTCTAAGTGGCATTAAATATAATTGAAAGCTTTTGAAACCCAAGCTTTACTAAAAACATTAAAACTTTGCTGATAAAGATATCAAAGCAAAGAAGATTTCTTTAAGGTTTATATAAATTTCATAAATAAATTAAGTCTTAACATCAATTGTCTTTTAATTATTTTATAACTTATTTTTCTTTTTCTCTTTTATTTCTTTCCAGGTAAATTGTATTGCAAACCTCTTATTTGCTTAATTGCCAACACACTTTGTTGTCTGATTCCCAGCACAAAGAATTAATTTGACTTAGAGGTATGATTTAAATCTATTAAATAACTTTGCTTAAGTTTTTTTACATAAACTTCCTTTAATTAAAGAAATTAAAGTTGACGTACTCCAGCACTTCCCAGTCATAATTTTAACACATTTGCGTACGTAGTATAAAACACTTGAGGGCATTTAAATAGTACTGAAGCTAAAAGTAATGAAAAAGATAGTAATCAAATAAAGACAAGATAATAAGCAGAAACCAGAGCACCACCAGGTGGTACAAGATTGATGGTAATAATCAGAGAAACAATGTAGTCCCGGTAAAACGAGCAAATGAAATAATAATTATAAAAGATATACTATATTTCCTCTAATGAAAAATATATCTATACATATACATAAATACTTCTCAAAATTTATTAATTACCAGAGTCCCGAGAAGAGGTTAAATCGTATTAAGCGGGTTGAGAAGAAGAGGTAAAAAAGGGTTAATGTCCAATTTTCTCAACAAATTCGGCAAAACAAATATCTCAAGAACTGCGCCACCTATCCAAGATTATCTATACAGAAAAAATTATCGAGCCGTAACTATTTTCAATAAATTATATTTTCTCTAAAAACAATTTCTTAGGAAAATATTTAAAAAAAATTCTATGGAAAAAAATTGTGTCCCAAAAAATTTGTGGCAAGAATCGTTGTCCCAAAAAAACCTTTTCCCAAATAAAAAATTTTCATAATGAACTATTTTCATAAAGGCTTTTTAGAAAAGTTTTCACAGAAAACATTTCCCAAACAGGTTTTTTGTCCTAGACATCTGGACATTTTTTTATATAAAAAATATACAGTTATGTCCTTAAAAATAGGTTCATAGAGAAAATTTCTTGACTAAATAAAATATTAAAATATTAAAATATTTTTTAAAAATTATGTTCAATAGAAATATGTTTGTCCCAAAACATTTGTGTTAAAATTTTATTTTTTAATTTTAAAGGAAAACTTTTTATCTTAAAAAGTTACCCTTGAAGCATTTTTTAAAGAGTTTCCACAGAAAACTTTTTGTGCCAAAAATGTCTCAAAACTAAATTTAAGAGATAACTGCTTGGCCAAAATTTAATTGAAAAATGTATTATTTCAAAACTGTTCTAAAGAAATTTTTTGTCACAAAAAAGGTCTCTGTTTCTTTTAAAATTTTTTCTATACAAACTTTTTTGTCCCAAAAATATTCTGCAATAAATTTTTTTATTTTAAAAAATAGATCTTTGGATTATTACTTTAAAAATGAGATTTTCTCGAAAATTGGTCTTTATGAGGTTCAATAGACAATTTTGTGTGACAAAAAGAGAATGCAAACAATTTATTGCTTTTAGTTTCTGTAGAAAACTTTTTGGTCCAAAAATATATTTTTCCTAAAAGACTGAAGAAAACTTGTTGTCCCAAAAAAGTTTGTATATAAACTTTTCGTGTTATAGACATAAGTTTCCTTAGAAAGTTTTTCGTTTAAAACAGAATTCGTAAACAAAATATCTTGTCCAAAAAAAGTTTCTATAAAAATTTCTTTATCCCCAAAAAATATATATAAATTTGTGTGTTATAAAACGTTTGAATATTATTTTTTTTAAGTTTATATAGAAAATGTTTTGTTCCAAAAGAGTTACAATAGAAAATTTTCGTTCGGAAAGAGCATCTATAGAAAATTTTTTGTTCCAAAAACAGTTTATATAGAAAAGTTTTTGTTCCAAAAGAATTTCTATAGAGATTTTTTGTTCTAAAAGAGTTTCTATAGAAAATTTTTTGTTCCAAAAGAGTTTCTATAGAAAATTTTTTGTTCCAAAAGAGTTTCTATAGAAAAATTTTTGTTGCAAAAGAGTTTTCATAGAAAATTTGTCGTTCCAAAAGAGTTTCTATTGAAAATTTTTTGTTCCAAAAGAGTTTCTATAGAAAATTTTTTGTTCCAAAAGAGTTTCTATAGAAAATTTTTTGTTCCAAAAGAAGTTCTTTTTATTCAAAAGTCTCTACAGAAAATTTTTTGTTCCAAAAAAGTTTCTATAGAACATTTTTTGTTCCAAAAAAGTTCCTATAGACAATTTTTTGTTCCAAAAAATTGCTTTTCATAAAAAATGTTTTGTGCCAAAAATGTATAAACTATGTTTGTTGCTTCCTGCAGCGCTCAGTCTTTAATTAACTTCCAAAACTGACTTAAATTTTATGCAGGGATGCAACAACTTACGGCGCATCACGAGCACGTTCGTGTATTCTAGAACCTCAATTGATTGACATACTTTGACTTTACCAACTTCCCATTGCTTAAGACGTTCGCAGAAAGGTCTATATTCATTGCCTTTAAAATGAAGCCTTTAATACTTTTCGCATTCTCGTAAATTGTGATGATCACCGCCTAAACCACTGATATTAGCTAATATCAGCTGGTGTGGATCCTGGCAAGGGGATATTCGTTATATGCATCAAAAAAAATTATGTCGACCTGTGCTATTTTCTATTAAGTTTTCCTTTTTAACCTAAATTTTTTTTCCTCTAACATTTAAAGCAATTTTCTATAATAAAATAAAATACTTTTGATTTCTTTTTGCTCTCTTTCTAAAGATTAAAAACAACAGGAAATTACCTTGAACAATTTGCCTGCCATTATCATTCAGTATTAAATAGGACTAAAAACCTTTTAAAACAAGAGAGAGTGAGTTACTTATCTTACAACTTAAGTATTTTTAGACATGATCTTGACATTTGTTGGTAATCTAGTCTTTAAATGTCATTAGATTTAATTAGTTTTTCGGACAAAGTCAAGATTAAATTGAAATAGTATTTTTCATTTAAAACGAGTACATGGATCGTGTGCTTCTTTTTTATTTGCTATTTTAAATGATTTAATGATAATTATCATGTCAAAGCAACATTATTTTAAAATGCAAATAGGATGCATATATGCAGCCATAAAGTGGCATTAACTGTAATGATGATCATCATTATTATGATCATGATGTGATGGAGATGTTGCTTAAGACTCTTTTCTTAAATAGAGGATGTTATGCTTAAGAAGAGAATGTCATGATTTTAATGTTTATTTGTAAGTAACATATTCAAAGATTTCGTTTTATAGGATAAATGGCAAAAAACAAGTCACCTGTTGTTTAGGGAAACACATACATATTTTGTTAAAAGAATGAAGCACAGAAAGGGGGTTTCGTCCCAAACGAAAATTATTTCTAAAATTGTAATAAATTTCTTTAGATCTTTTGCATATTTTACTGAAATTTTAGTCTATATCTTTAATATCTACCGATTTTCGGCATGAAAAATCATTTTAATTTTTCTTTTTAAAGTAACATCAGCTTCCGCATATTTCTTGGGCTTGTTGGTGCCTAGCAAAACTATATTTCTTGTTATCGCCTAAAAACCTAAAATTAATGACTTTGGAAAACCAACACCACCACGTTATACTTTTCAAAAAAAAAAAAACAGAAAAACAAGTAAACTCTTTTATATAAATGTCTTTTGGCACGTTTTTTATTTTCTCATTCTTTTAGAATTTTTTTGAATAAATTTTTTTTTCTGCTGATTTTTGTAAATTCTATTGCATTTGTTTCATTTTGTTTTAAGTTTCAGTTTTTAGACGTGAGCTATTTAAAGTCACGATTTTCTTTATATTTCGTGATGTAAGACAAGTAATCATTTCATTAATAGTTTACTTAGACATGCATGACACCATGGTATGTTTTTTTTCGTTGCCTTATTAAGTATTGCAGGTTACAAGGATGTAAATTAATAATGAACCTGAAAGGACAAAATTGTTAGAAGAAACATTGCCAACATTAAGCATGAATAAAATGTGACTTTAAAATGCCTTATGCATAAATTGTTTTTTTAGTGAACTAGTATAGATTTTTGAAAAAAGAAACAAACAACTAAATAAATTCACATGACAAAATAAATTTTCAATTAAAAAGCTGAAAAAAAGTTTAAAGACCTGTTGCTTGATTAATTTACACAGAAAAAGAACAAAAAATTTCAAATATTTGCTTTTTACCTTGAAGATATTAATTCAAGATTTGAGTTTAAATTATTAATTAAAATTAGTTTTGCTACGAAAGGAATACAAGAAAAGCTACATAATGATAAAGAATTTTTTCGATAAAAATAAGATTTACTATAGAGAAATTAAAAGTAAGATTTCATAGAAAATTGTGTGTCCGAAAAAGAACTGCAAGAAATTTTTCGTAAAAAAAAAACTTTTTTCACAAAATTTTTTCTCCCAAAAAGCACTTAAATAATTTTTCTTCCAAAATAGTATTACAGAAACTTTTTTGAGACAAAAAGGATTTACAGAAACTTTTATAGGACAAAAACTTTTTTGGGACATAAATTTTTTTGTCCCAAATAATTTTATATATAAAACTTGTATACCTAAAAGGTTTCTATGGAAAATTTTATTTCCAAAAAAAATTGTATATTAAACTGTTTGTGCCAAAAAGATTTCTGTATGCAATTTTTTGTTCAAAAATAAGTTTTATGGAAAGTTGCTATTTAATTTTGTTCAAAAACTGGCTATGGAAAATCTTTTGTCACAAAAAACTTTTCTATGAGTACATAAATTTGTATAGAAAATGTTTTGCCCCAAAACAGTTTCTATAGAAGAAAATGTTTCTTAAACTGATTTTATAAAAAAGTTTGTCCAAAAAAAATTCTATTAAAAGTTTCTTGTCCGAAAAGAGTTTCTATGAAAAATTTATTGTTTAAAACAAATTTATACGGACAATTTTCTGTTTCAAATGTGTTTCTTTTTTTAAAATTTTGCCCTCAAAAAAATTTTTTGAGAAAATATGTACTTTGTTCCAAGAAATTTCTTAGTGGGAAAATGAATTTCTAAAAGACATTTTTCCCAAAACAGTTTCTATAGAAATTTGAAATCTTAAACAGTCTCTATCAAAAGCTGTTTGTCCCAAAAGAGTTCTTATTGGAAATCATTTGTTTAAGAAAAAATTTATATGGGAATGTGTTTGCCCGAACAAAAATAAAATTGTTCCAGAAAAGTTCATATTTCAAACTTTTTGTCCCAAAAACTTTTTGTAAAAATTTTTTGCCTAAAAAAAGATTCTATGAAAAAACTTTTTCCCAAAAGAGAATCTATGAAAAACTTTTTGTCTTAAGGAAAATTGTTAATGTAAATTTTTGTCCTAAGCAGTTTCTATCAAAACTTTTTTTCAAACGATTTTCTATGGATATTTGTTTGTTTCAAAAAAAATTATTTGAAAAATTGTTTGTCCCAAAGAAAGTTTCTATTGAAATTTTTTGTGCCAAAAAGATTCTATAGAAAATTGTTTGCCTACTCTTTAACTACCTTCTAAAGATTTCTATAGAAAATGCTGTGACCCAAAAAAAATTTTGTATGAGAACATAATTTTTAAAGGAAATTGTGCCAAAGTAGTTTCTCTGAAAAAGTGGCTGTTTCAAAATATATTTCATTGAAAATTTGTTGTCCCAAAAAAGATTCTGTGTTCAAAAATGCCTATAAAGAAATGTCTGTTCTTTATTAGAATAAAAATTTTGTATAGTAAATTTGTTGGCACAAAGCAAGTGTTATAGCAAAATTTGGCCCAATCAGTTTTAGTTTCTATATACAATTGTTGCCCCAAAAAATGTTTTATCCGAAACATTTTTGTCCCAAATGAGTTTCTCTGAAAAATAATTTGTTGCAAAAAACTTTTATCGCTTAGTTTTTTGGGCTCAAAAAAGTTTCTACGACAAATTTCTACATGAAATTTTTTCGCGAAATAAAAATTCTATACCAATTGTCGTCCCAAACATTTTTTACAAAAAATTTTAGCCAGCAAAGTTTCTATTAAAAATTCTTTATTCTCAGCTGTCTTCAAAAAAAAGTTATAGAAAATTTTTTGTCGAATAAAACTTTTCCATGAATAATAAATAGATTTCAACACAAAATTTGTTTGTCTCAAAACATTCCTAAAAAATTTTTATTCCCAAAAAGTTTTAATCGAAAATTTTTGTACTAAAATAGTGGTTTCTTCAACAGCTTCTAAAGACACTTTTTCCCAAAAAGTTTCTATTGCAAATTTTTTTGTCCCAAAAAGTTTCGATTACGTTTTTTTGTCCCAAAAGACTTATTAAAGCTTTTTTATTTCAAATATATTTTTATAGACACACGTTTGACTCAAAAAAAGTTTTATGAAAAATTAGTTGTCCCAAAAAAGTTTCTATGGAAAAATTTTTGTCTCAAAAAAATGTTCTAAAAAAATGTTTTCCCTAAAAATTTTGCTATGAAAAGTTTTTTGTCAAAATACGTTTCTATTGAAAATTCGTTGTCCAAAAGCAGTAAAAATTTGTTGTGCCAAAAAAATTTTTTATACAAAACCTTTTTTGTATAAAATTTTGTGTTCCAAAATGTTTCTGTATAAGTTTTGTTGTATCAAAAACATTTCTATAGAAAAGTTTTGTCCCAAACGAGTTTATAAAAAATGCTTGTCTAAAGTCTGGTACTCTGTTTAACATTTCACGCGGAATGCTGACAAAATATATCTGGAAAAAGTGTTGCAGAAGTAGTACTCTGTTCACTTGGAGAAAAACATATGAAATGTATCTGCAACATTTTAACTAAACACGCGTAATAATAGGTGTGTTTGAGTACTTTTCCAGTAATGTTTACCCAGTAACACAATGATAGAGAGTACAATCAAATCTACTCTCTATTCAAAAAATATTCAAAAAAGTTGTCGAACAACACTTTGTAAAACTTGCAAGTAATAATAATGAACAATAAACAACGCAATAAACTTCAACTGTTTAAAAATATTTTCAACAATTTATATAAAAAAATTGTCACATAAAAACTAGAGAGCATTAAATTCAATATTTTTCATTTTATTTACATTTCAAAATGAATTTTATTTATTTATAAACATGTTTCTATGTTGCTACTTTTTACTAGAAAAAATTTTACCAGTAAAATCCAGCAAGTTCTTAGCAACAAAAATGTTGCTTATACTCTCTCGTTACAAATGTTTAAAAGTAAACGAACGCAATCCAGTACAAATAATCAATAATTTGTACAAATCGAGTACTCAAACACACCTAATATGAGTAGTACTTGTTTCGTGTGGAATTTATAAGAACATATGGATTTTATTTACAAACGTAGGATAATGTAAAATAGTTTCAAGGGATTGATAACATTGGTTTCATGTCAAATTTTCGTATGAAAATGTTGATCATCGCTTTTTCTCTTTCTTTTTTTTTGTGTTAACACTGTATATTCAATTTGGTTGGCACACTTCTTGTTTTTGCAAGCACCTGTTACTATAAATTTTCTCTAATAATATATTTTCCTCCGAAAATCTACTCATTAAAATATGAAATTCATATAAATCATGGCAGACTATCAATTGCTTGAACCTAGCAAAAAAAAAGAAAGAAAAGAAAGTTGTACGTTAAGTCTTTTGAGGCAACTAGAAAAAAGTAGTTGTAATTTTTAACGCAACAAACAACGTTAGCAATATTTGGCAACAAAGAAGAAAAAAATCACATGCAACATTTGAACTCTAAAAGATTTTAAATAAAATAAAAATTAAACAAGTTTTTTTAGTTTCTGCTTTTTTTTACTAAATGACATTTAGCCGTTTAGTTTTTCTTATTAAAGCCTGTAAATTCAAGTGGTTTTTTGTTTTGAGTCTGTATAATTTTAAGCTGTTTAAAGCCATAAGTTTATTATTATATTTTACTTAGTTTGTTTGGTTTATTTTGGCCTAAAGCGTTTAAGTCAGTGTAATGTAGGTTAATTTAGTAACCGGTTTTTACATTGACTTTGACTTTAAAGTTGAAAATTACACTTTTTTCATTTCTTTCTCCCTATCTTTGTAATTTTATCTCTCTTTCCTTTGCCTTAAAACATTCTTTTTTTGCTGTGTGACAATAAGAAGTTTTATTGCTTTGGAATGGAGTAAAACTTAATTTTGCTGCACTTGTTGCATTTGTTTTAGATGTTAAGAATGATAAGAGAAGTAAAAAATCAGCAAAATAAGTCTGAAGAAGCTTAATCAGTTAAGAAAGTCAGTCTCATACAGAGCAAAAAAAAGCTCTTTCTTTTTATGGCTGTTTAAAGATACGGATGACAGTCGCAAGACAAAGTTGTGACGTTTTTAAGACATTTTTATGTCTTGTTGGGTATCAAGAACGCAACATGTCACTGAAATAAGAAAGAAAAAATCACAAACGGCAAAACCTTAATTGGTAATAAAGAATAAAAAAAGACACGTAACATATTCAATGAATTTTAAATGTGTTGTTCAATGAAAATCTTGCTGCCGGTTGGTTATTGATATAATGAATTGTAGCATTTAATTTAAAAGGCATTAAAAATACACCCGCATTGGACTACACAATATCATTTTAGATGAGATTTTTAAAAGTTTAAAGAAAAGAAATTAAAAAACTGCAGTTACAAAATATACAAATCAATCATAATTAAAATAATTCACACAGTTAAGTTTAGGCTTTCAAAACAAAAGACTTAAGATACAAACCGATTTTTAAGGCATAATTTATATAAATATTTATATACTAAAGAGTCAGCACTAAACTATTAAAATCAAGCACTGTTGAGCCCAAGAAACAAAAGACTTAAGTCGCAAACAAACCCCCCTAAAACCCTCTACTAATTACTTTAACAATAACAAATATTCATTAAACATTTTAAATGAGAAAACTTTAAACTCAAAATACATCATAACTGTAACAAAATATAATTGGATAAGAGGTTTGTACCTTTTTCATATTTGTACATTTAGGTGTTAGAAAAAGCTACGAATGCCATTTTGGTACTTTTTTTCCAATCTATTTATCTTCGAAAGTAATAAGCATAGAAATTTTATTTAAATTGTGTTCATCTTTTCTTAAGAAACCCTTAAATAAGTTTTGGTACTTTTTGGAAATCCGAATACATAAAGAATAAAATGTGCACCTCTTTTTGCACTCTTGTCTATATAACGATATAGATTTTAGCCATATTTGGGCATATCTTTAGTTGTAGCTCATTTGGACCATATGGAAATTGTAAGGAAGAATCCACACACTATTCGAGAATATAAGTCGCATTTTTCAATTGTATTTGTGAATTTTTTGCTTTTTGGAAAACTACTTTTTTGAATAATATACTTTTTAAGAAATATACTTTTTTGCAATACATCCTTTTTGGAAAAGGTACCTTTTTGAAAAATATACTTTTTTTGAAGTGTTGTAGATTTTAGAACAAAAATTTTTTAAGTCTTGTTCTTGAAAAAGTACTTTTTTAAAAGGGTACTTTTTTTAAAAGGACCTTTTTTTTAAAAGGTACTTTTTTAAAAGGTACTTTTTTAAAAGGTACTTTTTTTAAAAGGTACTTTTTTTAAAAGGTACTTTTTTTAAAAGGTACTTTTTTTAAAAGGTACTTTTTTTAAAAGGTACTTTTTTTAAAAGGTACTTTTTTTAAAAGGTAGTTGTTTTAAAAGGTACTTTTTTTAAAAGGTACTTTTTTTAAAGGTACTTTTTTTAAAAGTACTTTTTTTAAAAGGCACTTTTTTTAAAAGGTACTTTATTTTAAAGGTACTTTTTTTAAAAGGTACTTGTTTTAAAAGGTACTTTTTTTAAAAGGTACTTTTTTTAAAGGTACTTTTTTTAAGGGTACTTTTTTTAAAAGGCACTTTTTTTAAAAGGTACTTTTTTTAAAAGGTACTTTTTTAAAAGGTAATTTTTTTAAAGGTACTTTTTTAAAGGTACTTTTTTTAAAAGGTACTTTTTTTAAAAGGTACTTTTTTTAAAAGGTACTTTTTTTAAAAGGTACCTTTTTTAAAAGGTACTTTTTTTAAAAGGTACTCTTTTTAAAAGGTACTTTTTTTAAAAGGTACTTTTTTTAAAGGTCTTTTTTTAATGTATGTACTTTGTTTTACAAGGTACTTTTTTCTTAAAGTTACTCTTTTAAAAGGTACTTTTTTTAAAAGGTACTTTTCTAAAAGGTACTTTTTTAAAGGGTACTTTTTTATAAGGTACTTTTTTTAAAGGTACTTTTTTAAAATGTACTTTTTTAAAAGGTACTTTTTTAAAAGGTACTTTTTTAAAAGGTACTTTTTTAAAAGGTATTTTTTTTAACAGTTACTTTTGTTAAGGTACTCTTTTTAAAGGTACTTTTTGTATAATGTATTTGTTTTAAAAGGTACTTTTTCAAAATTTGCATTTTTTAAAAAGTACTTTTTTCTGTTAAAAATAAGTTTTTTTACCACCAAAAAATTGAGTAGCTACGGCCGGCAGTGGCTTTAGTACAGGAGTGTATCTTAATTCTTTTGTTTTAAACAAAGCTTGACATTTATAGTGAACCCTTAATGCTTTTTTGCCAAATTTGCTATTATTTGATATTCAAATTTTTATTTAATTAATGCTATAAATTTGTATTCACAAATTAAGTTTATCTTTTAATTAAATGTTTATACCCTTATAATTTTGCTCTAGTACTTAATCAAACCATTATAAATTTAAATAACAATTACTAAAACGAAATTTGCATTTGTATAATATTTTTTTTTTATTTAAAATGTTAATTTTTTTTGCTTACACTATAATTTGTGTGTGTGTGTGTTTTTAAGCCACAAACAACGGAAATTGTTAAGTGAAATAAAAAAAAATGCTGTTGGAGAAAGAAAGTGGAGCAGTTTAACAAAACAGTAGCAATATAGTTTCTTTGTTATCTTTTACCTTTTTTTTTTTGCTACTCTGTTTCTTTTTTAACAATGGCATTATAAATATTGTTTTTAACTTTTGTTAAAATAGATAAATAATAAATGATTAGTAACAAATAAAATGCTACATATCGCATATGTATCAAGGTGTTCTCTTTTAGCAGATATTAATAAAACCAAATAGTATAGAATATTTTTATTTTTTTTTTTGTAATTGTGTGTTAAATAAACTATGTTTAAATAGAATAGACTAAATTTTTGTTTGTTTTATTGCTTTAAAACAATATTTTTGCTTAGCATGAAATAAATAACGGTAAAAAGAAATCTAGGTCGGTGTCTTAATTCAATGGTAGTATTTACAGTTCAACGTTTGCTCAATGGGGCATATAATAGTATTTTAATTTTGATTTAAAAAGATCTTTATGGGTATAATAAAAGCATAATGAGGCATAAAAGTTTTTTCTTTCATGTCAATAACTTCAATGCTAATGAGATTTAAAAAAAAATTGTTACACTTTTACAAAATATGTAATTAAAAAATTTTATGGAATAGAAATAAAAAGTAATAGATTTAAGAATATGTACTTGAGATTATATTATGAGTATATAAGAGACTACGGCCTTTTACTCAAAAATATTTTTGCCGACTTTTATTTAAATGTTTCCTTTCCAATCAGCAATTGTTTAAAAGTATAAATCAATTGTTTATACCAGCAAAAATCAAATATTCGAAAAAGTATTTACAAAATATTAAAATGTTCGTCTTTAATGTAAAGATATTTACAGCGTCATCGTTTCCGTTAATTTTGGATCTAAAAATTTTTCTAAAATATTTTAAAATATATACAACCAGCATAAATTACACTGTAAAACACCAAAAAAAAATAGCATTGTAATAGCGACTGATTATGGCAGTAGGCACCAAAAAATACATGAATAATTCTCATTCTAACGTACATTTTGTGTTTTTCTTTTTTATTTCCCAATGTAACTAAATGAAATATGAGAAGGTAGGATTTATATTATACTTTGCACCTCATTAAATGGATCCTGAAAGGATATTATATATATTACGATTTTTTTACATTTTTGTGTATTGAGCGTTACATATGCCTTCGCGGTTGTTGCGGCAATGATTTTTGCGAAAAAAATACACTACAAAAAATGAGTAAAGGTTTTGAAAGCACTATACATATACTCTCTAAAAAACAAACACTTATAATAATCGCAGGATGAAATTAAAAGTTATAACCACTTTTTTAATTTTGACTTGGGTTCTAATGGAAATATAAAAAATTTTGTATCTCTTAAAACAATTCTTTACAAACATTTATACATAAGCGAAAAGTAGGTTAAGTCTTCTTTCAAATAAGACAATTTTTAATACAGAGTGATTCCACGTAAAACGACCCTATGCAAGGAAAAAATAATTTTTAATTTAATTTTTAGAGCATGACAATTATAGAAAAAATAAAAAACTAAATTATTTAATATTTTTAAGCATGTTGAGGCAATTTTAAATGATCATTTATTTCAGATTTTTTTTCCTCCCTTTCTCATTATTAATCAAAACACTTATCTCTGAAAAGAATATACTTTTTTCACTTTTTATTGAATTAAAAAAAATACTCAGCTAGAGTATTCTGCTGTATATAATAGAACGGATAGTAAATAATTTAATGTGTTATTATTTTCTTATGATTTATTTTTTATTATTTATATTAATGAAATCAATAAAATGTTTTATTTCTTCGAATTTTTCAAATTTTCGTATTAGGTCACACCCGTTACATTTTAAAAATTGTTTTTGTTAAGAAAACTGGTTTATGGCAAACAGTAAATACGTAATACAGCTAAAAACACTTTAACAGACATCTATACCAAAATGCTTGTGTAAGTTATAGTAAAAAGTTTACAGAATTTATGCTGAAAGTCGTAATTCTTTAAAACTAATATTTTTAAGGTCACACCCGTCGCAGCTTCCTGACGACCATTCTGAGCAGGAACCGCGTTTTTTCAGTGTCTACCCATCATTTAACGACTTTAAGCTTAATGGCCTTGCGAGGCGCAAACTTTTTTTAAGTAAAAAATTTTATATTCTTTATTTATAACAAAAAATATGTGTAAAGTTGTGACACCCGGCTAAATGGAATTACTGTACAATCGAATAACAATGTCAAAAGTTATGTCAATTTCAAATAATTATTCATAGCAAAATACGACCTACTTTATAGACTCTTAAAAAATATAACAGCCCACGAAGCAGTAGAAGCCAAATATTTAAAAAAAATCAGAAATTTGTAAATAGATAATGCTTTTTATATCGTTTCTATCCTTCAGCTGCGGATACCTTTTTTTAAGGTCCTGATATTTATAGATAAATTATATTCAACATTTATTTACGTAACGCTCAATACATTTTTATACGAATTCAATATATTTTTTCAGAATGCCAACTATGTTTTGAATTCAATACAATTCAGATGTATAATCGTCGATGTATTTTAACATAATCTCCTTAGGTATTTACTAAAAAATTTCTATCAATTAAAACAAATATCGATAACGCTCAATACATTTTGGATACAAACAATGATTGATTATTGAAACGTTTTGGAGTATAATAGTTCACAAAACTTTTAAATATTTCGAAGTACTAACCTACGCTGTTGTTTTAGTGTATGTTGTTAATGCAATTTTAATAATAAAACTGGGTAAAGAAGCTTACCGAAAAGCGTAACATTCTATACAGAAATCTGTGGATAACAACAATTTATTTAAAAAAAATATAATTTCTAATATTTTCCAAAAATTTTATATGTGAAATGAGAGTAGCAGATGCAGATATTCCAAAAACTTTATATTTTCTTAAAGTGGAAAATCAACAGCATGCATTACGGACACGCTATTTTCTATGAAGAGAGTATAAACAGTATTTTCGTTCTCTTTTTTACACATAATGAACAATCTTACACACAAAAAACGTACGTACATTTATTTATAATTTACTACATCATGCTAAAGCAGTTTTCATTTTAAAATTTATGCGCTTATCTTATGAAATATTTTACTATACTTTCAACGGACACGAAAAAGGCATTTGAAATGAGAATCAGCCATATAAGTGTATCGGAGTTTTGAAAGTTTACATCTAACATTTATTTTTGTGTGACTTAATATGGGTATTTTTGTATGGGTCTTTATATTCCTTTCTTAAAAAAGGGATAAAAAGATCCTCTTTCGTTTTCAGCGGCCACAAAGCGGCCTAAAATGTTTTACAAAAAGATTTGCCATAAAAATCTGTGATAGGTCTTCAAAGACACACAAACTCCAGACTCAGCTTGAATTTCAGAAACTATTCCACCCCTGAAATAAATTCAAGGGTTAATTTCGTGCTTATTAACAATATATACTCGGCATAGGAAATCTTGTAACCATTAAATCTGAGGTATAAGAGGTGTTCAGCAATTGTATGTAGAACACCACGAAAAACATTTTTGTCGAACATATTAACTCTCTAGCTCTTCATTGCATGGACATTTCTGTCCCTTTCTTAAAATATGGTCACAAAATTCCCTTTCACCGGCCACAAAACGGCATAAAATGTTTTACAAAAATAGTTGCCATTAAATTCTATTGTAAGTCTTCAAAGACACTCAAGCTCTAGACTCTACTTGAAAACCACAAACTAAAAAAATAAAATGTGCTTAAGGGTTAATTTCACAATTAGTACTCGGCATACTAAATCATGTCAGTCTTACGTTTAAGGTATAAAATGTGTGTAGCATTTATATGTAAAACATCACGAAAAACATATTTGTGGAACATTTTAACCCTCTAACTCTTCTTTTTATGGGTATTTTTCTCACTTTCTTGAAATATGGACAAAAAAAAACTCGCTTTCAGCGGCAATCTAGCGGGCTAAAATATTCTACAAAAATCTTCAGCATAAAATTCTAGTGTATATCCTCAAAGTAACTGAAGGTCCAAACTTAACTTGAATGCCAGAAATCATTCAAAATCTAAAGTGTATTAAGGGTTAATTTCGTACTTAATTTCACAATTAAAACTCGGTATTGGAAATCTTGTAAGCGTTTGCTTTGAGCCGTAAGATTTGTTTAGCTTTTTTATACCAAATACACCGAGAAATATTTCCGTGGAATATTTTAACCCTCTAACTCTTCTTTTTATGAGTCTTTTTGTATATCTTTTTTGAAAAAGGGACATTAAACTCATCTTCAGCGGCCACAAAGCGGTCTGAAATGTTTTACAAAAATATTTGCCATCAAATTCTACTATAGGTCTTCAGAGACATTTATGCTCCAGACTTAACTTAAACGCCAGAAATCATTCAATCCCTTCAATGTGTTTAAGGGATATTTTCTTACGTATTCACAATTAGTACTCGATATAGGCAATCTTGTAAGCTTTACGTTTAAGGGAAAAGATGTATCCAGCAGTCTTATATAAAATATCACAAGGAACATTTTTGTGGAACATTTCTGCCAGCTATATTAACGCTAAAGGGCAGAGTTTTGTCCCTTTAAAAAAAAGCCACAAAAAGCCCTCACAACGATGAGTTAGAAGGTTAAAATCTTTCACAAGAAAATTCCTGGTAGTGTAATTTAAAAAAAATTATATTGTTGTTTAGTGTTATTTGCTTCTTTATTTAAGTATATTGGCAACAATTTAGTAAACAATTTCCATTTATTAGAATGTTAAAAAGAGAAAAACTTGCAATTTTCTTACCTTCTTTTGCTATAAATATTTAATTTGAATTTCAAAAATCATAGTGATTTAAGGCCATTTTGACCACAGGCAAACCAAGAAAAAGAATAAAAATAAAAAAACACATACCACAATTGCTGCTGCTGAATAATGTAAGAAATAAAGAAAACAATTTCAGCATTTATTCTTCTTTTTCTTTTAGCACAATTGCTTGAATTCCTAGAAATCTGCCACAACTTCCACATCCACACACACACACACAGTGGGCCTTCATTAGCATTAAACTAAACAAACCACGCATAAATGTTATACTAAAGAGTTAAAGAAAATTGCGGTTGGTTGAAAATAGGAAAAATAATATTTGCTACGAAAAAGACGGCTCGCCACATAAAATGCTTAATCTTTTGTAAAAAACTATACATTTAAATCTTACAAAGTATTTTGCTCTAACCCAGCATTGTTTTGTTTTCAAATTTAGCATAAATAATTGTGTGGTTAGCCCGGAATCTTATGAGAATATTTGATTGTTTTTATCATTTGCTTGTAAATATCATAAAATTATGCGTAACGAATATTTGCTTTTTTCTTTCTTTCAATCTTTCAAAAATAAAAAATAAGATAAAATATGTATACAGAAATCAATCATGTTCAAGACTGGACAAACAGCAAATTAAAGTTTGCAAAACAAAAGACTTGGGAAACAAACTTGCTAGGAAAATTGATTTCTCATGACAAAATTCTAAAAACTCAATAACATCTGCCTTAGAATTACAAAAAATAAAGCAGCTCTTTTTTAAACAAAAGACTTAAGCAACAAACAGTTATTATTTTAATTCTTTAATATAATGCAGGAAATGTTGTAAAACTATGAAATATTAGTTATTTAATGCTTTATGTTGCAATTATTTTCTTAAACAAATTTTTAACCATTAAAATTTTCCTTAAAAAAAAGTAGTATTTTTTACTACTTTTTTTAAAGCGTAGTAAACAAAACGAAATATCAAAAAATCTATTAATTAGCTACTAGGGTAATTGATAAATATTTAATTTGAATCTAATTTATTAAAAAAGTTGTGGCATCAAAATAAAGTAATATATTTTACTACCTTTTTTTAAAGCCTGAAAACGAAACAAAATTGCAAAGAAATTCATGAATTACTAGAGTAAATGACAAATAATTGAATAAAATCTAATTTAATAGAAAGTTTGTGGCATCAAAAAAAGTAGTATTTTTACTGTGTGATTTGAAAAAGTATCTTTTTTATTCAAAAATCTTAAAACTAGAAACTCCATTCAATGCTTATTAGGAAACAAGCTGAAATATGCGAAATTATTATTATAAGAAAACTATATAAAATGTCCTTGTATAAGAGCGTAGTATTTTTAATACATTTTAAAAATGTTATCAAATCACACCTAACATTAAAAATCATCAAAATCATTTTCAAAGTTTTTAGATTTTTAATAAAAGTCTTATTTTTTCACTTTATGGTTTTAAAAAAGGTAGTACTTTTACTATCTTTTCTAAAATGTTAACAAAAAAGTAAATAGCAATTAGAAGTCCTAATACTCAAATCTTAAATAAGAATTAGAAAAATCTATATATCACATTTTCTAAGTAAGGCATTAAAAGAGTAGTATATTTACTACTATTTTAAATAATCCCAAAACTGTGTTTTTTTGTTTAGTAAATTTTAGATTCCAATATAAAAATATATAAAATATGTAGTATTTACTATCAAAAAGGTAGTGTTTTTACTACTTTTTTGAAAATAGTATATTTACTACTTTTTTAGTAATAAAAAATTTAAGATTGTTAAGCTCTTTAATGTTATATGCTAATCTTGAAATTAATATCTTACTAATTTTTTTAGAAAAGCTCAGATACTACCATTTCCACAAGAAATTTTTAAAAAGTAGTATATCTACTACTTTTTTCAATAATGGAACAATGTAAAATTCTTTGACTCCCTGTTGAAAATATATTTTAGTGAAACTTTTTAAGTTTCAAAAAAGTAGTATTTTGCCAACTTATTTAAATGTTACCAATACAATAAATAACACTCAGAAAAACTAAAAGTTAGCTTACAAAAATGTTCGTAGTGGTGTGTCTCTTTATCCCTAAATTAAAAAAGGGCAAAAAAGTCATCTTAAACGGCAATTTAGCGGGCTGGAATGTTTTACAAAAATATTTGTAATAAAGTTAAAACTTAGTACTTCTTACTACTTTTTTCAAATTTCCTAAAAACCTACTTGAAACTAAAAAGATGTTTAAAACAGTTCCTAATTATCACTTTAAAGAAAAAAATTATTTTAAATAGTAGTATTTTTACTCCTTTTTTAAATTTTCCCAAAAACGTACATAAAATCTAATATATCTTTAAGACAGTTCCTAATTATCACTTTAAAGTAAAAAAATATATTTTAAAAAGGTAGTATATTTACTAATTTTTTTAAGATATTCAAAATTGTACATGAAACCAAAAATATCTTTAAGACAGTCCCTAATTTTCAATTTAAAATAATAATATATAAACATTTTTAAATGGTAGTATTTTTAGTACTTTTTTAAGTTTCCCAAAAACGTACATGAAACATAAAAGATCTTCCCCACAGTCCCTAATTATCACTTTAAAATAAAATATATAAACAGCTAAAAAGGTAGCATTTTTACTACTTTTTTTAAATTTTCCAAAAACGTGCATGAAACCAAAAATATCTTTAAGGCAGCCCTTAATTATCACTTGAAAGTAGAAAAAAATACATTTTTAAAAGCTAGTATTTTTAGTACTTTTTTTTAATTTCCCAAAAAAGTACAAAAATCCAAAAAAAAAAATTTTGACAATCGGTAATTATTACTTTAACACTTTATGGTTTAAAAAATACATTTACACTTTAAAAAGGTATTATTTCCACTACTAAAGAGGCACATAAAACCAAAAATATCTTTAAGACAGACCCAAACTATCAACTTAAAGTAAAAAAAAAATTTTAAAGCTACTATTTTTAATACTGTTTTAAATTTCCTTAAAATGCACATGAAACATAAAAGATCTTTAAGACATTTATAATTTTAAAGTAAAAATATATATTTTAAAAAGATAGTATTTTTACTACTATTTTTTTAATTCCTCAAAAATGTACATGAAACTAAAAAAAATTATAACACAGTCCCTAACTATCAGTTAAAAATAAGAAAATATATATTTCTAAACGGTAGTATTTTTACTACTTTTTTTTATTTAAAAAAAACATACATGAAACCAAAAAGATCTTTACAGCAATCAATAGTTATCACTTTAAAGTAAACATTTTAAAAAGGTAGTATATTTACTACTTTTTAAAATTTTTCTCAAATGCTCATGAATCCAAATAAATCTTTTGGACAGTCCCTAATTATAAATTTAAATTAAAAAGAACTATTTTAAAAAGGTAGTACATAGTTTTATTACTTTTTTTCAAATTTCTTAAAAACGGACATGCAACTAAAAATATATTTGCAACAGTTCCTAATTATCACTTACTTTAAAGTAAAAAATACATACATTTTAAAAAGGTAGTATGCAATTTTAATGTAGTAGTTTCAATATTTTTTTTTTAATTATTCTAAAACGTTCATAAAACCATAAAGATTTTTAAAACAGTCCCTTATTATCACTAAAAAATATAAAAAATACGTTTTGAAAAGGTAGTATTTTTACTACTTTTTTAAATTTCCCGAAAAGGTACATGAAACCAAAAAGATCATTGGGACAGTCTATTTATAGTTTCAAAAAAATACATTTTAAAAAGGTAGTATTTTTACTACTTTTTTTAATTTCACAAAAACGTGTGTAAAACCTAAAAAATCTTTAAGGCAGCCTCTAATTATTACTTAAAAGTTAAACAAATACATTTTAAACCGGGAGTATTTTTACTACTTTTTTTAATTATGCAAAGCCCTTAAAACATGTTTTGAAAACGAAATATTGTAAGTTTAACGTCAAAAGAATATTATATAATACACAACAATAAATTTGTTTTGTTTTATTTTATTTTAACAATGTTTAAATTTAATTTATAAACATGTCCTTCTCTCTCTAAAAAGCTTTATGAAAGTGTTTAGAAAAGTGTTTAAATTAAGAATAATCGATTATAATTTTTATAATATTTAAATTGCATATTTATCACGCTGCAACGCAACATGGGTTCTAAAACGATTTTTTCTTTTAACCCGGAAATTGTCATTCATTTTATATTAAACCACAAAAAAACTTTATTTATAATTTGTGTTCAGTTGGCATTGCTGCTGACCTGACTCAACAATAATTTAAGCATTTTTCAACAGCAATTTTTTGTTCGTGTCCGTCTTGCTATCAACACTTTCATGACTGTATAATGTTTTATAAATATGTATGTGCTTATATACTTTCTTGTGCTGGTCATGACAATGTTTGAATAAATTCTTGAGCTAACATAAGAACAAAAAAAAACTATTTAAAAAGAGGAACAATAAATATTTGTGTAAGACAGAAATCAGCAAGAATATCTTTTATGGTTTTTACCCTAAACGTGTCTAGCATGACGAAAAGATATTTATAGTTTTATTTATAAAAGACAGGCAGGAGTATGAAGTCATGTTATTTATTAGATTTGGTAACGAGAAATATTTTAAGCAATTCTATTAACTCGTTTTTTTTTTCTACTACTAAATTGAAAGTAAAAGTGAACAATTAAATTAAAAATATCTAAGTCAGTGAAATGGTTTAAAATAAATTAAGTTGAAAAGAAATGAAATAAAAAAGGAAGGCAATTTGGAAATTTAAAGAGATATTTTTTGATGTTTCAAAAGTTTTCATTTTCGAAAATCTTTAAATTGTTAACAAACTTATATAGTTTGCCTCAAGACCCTAATGCGATTTATCTTATTTTGTTTTTTTTATAAGCATCTGCTTTTTCATATCATTTGAATTATTCCTAACATTAAGTTTATCTTCCAACATATTATAAAATGTATCAAAAGAGAGAGAGGGAGAGAGAGAGACAGAGAAAAAAAACTTGAGAAGCTATGTAGAAAAATAAAATTATTAGTTGAACTATAAGTTCATGTTGGTATGCATCTGTTTTAAATTTTTCTTACTTTGAACATCTATTTCTTGTTTTTATACCTTTGTTGCAATTTCATGTTCCACCTCCTTTTTTTAACACTTGGCTACAAAAACACACGGGCAATTGTAAGTAAAGGAAACGAAAAAAGAAGCAAATAATTCTTAGCATTATTGTAAAGTCATTGAACTAATTTTTTCCTCTAAGAAGCAATAGCAGAAAAGATGAAACTGGAGAAAAACTTATAAAAAATTATATAAAAGAAATAAATGAAACAAAAATCAATGCAAAAAACTAATCAATGAAAACCAAAAGACTTAAGCAAAAAGCTTTGAGGAAAATTTTTAAAAAGTCCAACCACAAATTGAAGAATATGTGCAAAAATTTTTTATTACTTTAATAATTATGAGATTTTTTCAACAACTAGCAATTTCAAAAAGGTAGTATTTTTACTACTTTTTCTTAAAAGATATAAACATTTTATATCTTTACATCTGGCTTTCAATCAAACTAGTGTATTTATTTCAACAATAATTTTTATAAAACTTAGCATTTTAAATAAGTAGCATTTCTACTACTTTTTTTTAATTGACCATTAAATCCTTAAATTTGTATTTACTCCATTTAAATGTGGACTGCAATCAAAAAGCCTTAATCATTTTGTTTTTCATAAAAAAATTTATTTTAAAAACTGTAGTATTTTTACTACCTTTTCTTAAAACATCAAACCACAAATCATAAAATTTATGTAAACAGTTGTTAGTTAGTTCATTAATAATTATGAGATTTTCCCAACAACTAGCAATTTCAAAAATCTAATATTTTTTCTTCTTTGTTTTTAAATTGTATCATTTTTACTACTGTTTCTTAAAGGTACCGAAATTGAACATTAAACGCAAAACAATTAAATTTTTTATTTGACAACCTTTAATCTTGGCTTCCATTTAAAAGTCCTTAATCATTCCTTTCATAATTTTCATAATGACTCTCAATTTAAAAAAGGTAGTATTTTTACTACTTTTTCTTAACAAAACAAACCAGAAATTATAAAATTTATGCAAACAAATTTTTACTTCTGTAATAATTATGAGATTTTCACAATAAGTATCAATATAAAAAAGGTAATATTTTTACTACTTTTTCTTAAAAAAGGCGCAAAAATGTTATAGCTTTTAATCAAAGTGCTGTATTCATTCCCACAATAACGTAGCATTTCTGCTACTTTTTGTTGAAAAGTACCAAAATTGACCATTAAACGTTGTGTTTGGTAACTTTAAATATGGGCTGCAATCAAAATGTCTTAATCATTCTTTTCATAATTTTTATAACAACCTTAATTTAAAAAAGGTAGTATTTTTACTACCTTTTCTCATAACATCAAACACCAAATCATTAAATTTATGCAAAAAGTTGTTAGCTCTTTAATAGTTATGAGATTTTTCCAACAACTAGCAATTTCAAAAAGGTAGTATTTTTGCTACTTTTTTTAAGTATATAATAATCTTATTCTTTAAATATGGCTTTTAATCGAACTGTTTTTTTTAATTTAAAAAAAAGGTAGAATATTTTAGCCTGCCATATCACAGGTGAAGGTTAGTTTTTTTGCCCTTTTTTTAAAAAAGGGACAAAAAGACAGCTACAACGTAGAGTTAGTAGGTTAAAGTGTTCCACAAAAATGTTTTTGTGGTCTTTTACATAAAAGGTTTTTTTAGCTCATTAGAAAAAGTCGTATTTCTACTACTTTTTTCAAAATAGCGAAAATATTTTAAAACATCTATTTCTAAAGTAATTTCTGTTTAAACAAGTTTGAATATTTACTGCATTTTTTAATATTTTATAAAATATCAATATTTTTTTCCTTAAGTGGGTCACTTTAAATAAGGAATATTTTGGCACTTTCAAACACATTATTCATATTAATAAGTTTTATATTTACCTTTAATATTTTCATAATAAATTTATGCCAGTTTGTTTGCCTAGACAGTTTTCTATATAAAGACTTTTTCCAAATGTTTACAGAAAAAATTTCCCCTTTAATAAATAAAAACTTGGAAGGAAAAAGATAAATAAAATGCATTGTCACAAGTGAAATTGCAAATTTTTCCTAAGCCACCACTAACCAGCAAAATAACAAACATTTTTTTGGTATTTTCTAAAATCGATGAAAATGTGATGTAGATGGCACCATCATTTGTATAAAAAAAAATAAGGAAAAAAAAGTGCAAGAAAACAGAAATATTTTTCTTAGCAACATAAAGGCACAAAACCATAAAGAAGGGCATGAACTTTTCATTTAACATTTGTTATATGTAGAGTAGAGAGACAACAAGCAAACATTTATTTTTAATGGCCTAAGCATTAGCAGCAAGCAAAAAACGTTTATGGTTGAGTTAGCAAAGGCAATAGAAGAAGAAAAATATTTTAGCGAAACCTTTAACATGGTTTTTGTTACTTTTAAACATGTTTGCCGTGGCAAGGTTTATGTTTAACAATGGTCTAAAGAAAATCCTTAGCAATTGCTATAAGAAAAAAATTTATTTTTTAGCAAGGCTCCAAAAAGAACAAACAAAAAAATTAGAAAAAAGAAGTAAATGCTCTAATGCCTTGGCGACTTGTTTATGGCTGTATGGTAACACTTAAATTTGTGTCGCGTGCAACAAACATTAACAATAAGTTACAGAAAACAACAGCAACAACAATAAGAGCTATAAAAACTTAAAATTTTCAACAATAACAACAAGAAAAAAGCCTTAGAAAAAAACAAGCCTAAGACAGTTAACAAAATCTTTGAAATATTAGAAGTTTCAAGTTTGTGGCTTAAGTCTTTTGTTTTGCATATTGACCATTTTTATTTAACGACAGCAAGCAAACATGTAAAAATGTTGCTTCAAATATTTCTTTTTAAGGAAAAATATTTTTATAAGAAAACGTTTGTGGCTTAAGTCTTTTGTTTGTTGAAGAACACTATTCAAGGGAAATTTTTTGAAGATTTCTTTTGTATTATAAGAGAAAATATTATCTAAATGACTTTTTTCTGAACTAAGTAAAAATATGGTATACAATATTTAGGTTTTTTTGTTTAATAGTAACAATTTTGCAGCATTTAAAAAAAGTAGTAGAAATACTACACTTTTCAAAAAGCATTAAACATTTGTATTAAATGAAATATAAGAGCAATTTGTAATATGTTTTTCATATTTTAAGTCTTTAAAAAAATAGTCGTAAAAATACTACATATATATTATATAATTTGAAAATAAAGGAACAAAATTATATAATTTATATAAATTACATTATATTTATACAAAAATTATAAATTATATAATTTGAAAATGAAATAACAAAATTATATATTTGAGAGTTTTTGAATTATTGTGTGCTATGCTACCGTTTTCAAAATAGTAGTAGAAATACTACTATTTTTAAGATTATGTCTTGAAAATGCAGAAACTAACCACATACAATAGCTGTAGGAAAGTTTTTCGGTTATTGGGTGCTTATGTTATCATTTGGAAAAAAATATTAAAAATACTACACTTTTCATAAACTAAAAATTATTGCTTAATGATTGCAAAATAAACAAACTGACACCATATATTATCAACGTTACGGTTCTTTGTTTGTTATGTGCAATTTGCAACTTGTTTCAAGAAAGTAGTGAATATGCTACACTTTTAGGGACTACACATTTTTGTTTGTTGGTGGAGAAAACTATTCAAGGGAAATTTTTTTTAAGGTATCTTATGAAATATAAGTGAAAAAAATTGACTAAATGACATTTTTGTTAAGTAACTAAAAACATTATTTAATTTGCGAGCATTTAAAAAAAAGTAGTAGAAATACTACACTCTTCAAAAAGTATTAAACATATGATGGAATTAACAATTTATATTAAAATAAATAAAAGAAATATTTTTACTATGTTCCGTCTTATTTTAACTCTTTGAAAAAATAGTAGTAAAAATATTACACTTTTCAAAATAAAATATTATGGTCTATATGATTTGAAAATAACTGAACTAACAACATAGATTATATATTTGAGAGTTTTTGATTATGTTACTGTTTTCGAAATAGTAGTGGAAATACTATAATTTTTAAGATTAAAAGCTAAGGCTCATATGACTTGAAAATGAAGAAACTAACCACATATATTAGCTATAAGAAATATCTTCGGTTATTGTGTGCCTATGTTACCATTTAGAAAAAAAGTATTAAAAATTCTACACTTTTCCAGACTAAAAATGATTGTCCAATGATTGCAAAATAAACAAACTAATAACATAAATTGTCAACGTGACGGCTCTTGGGTTGTTATATGCAATTTGTAACTTTAAAAAAATATTGTAAAAATGCTACACTTTTAGGAATTAAAAATTTTTGTTTATATTATTCAAAAATACAAGAAATAGCAACATAAATTAACGGTATAAAGACTATGCTACCGTTTTGAAAAAAGTAGTAGAAATACTACACTTTTTACGATTAAGGTTTACAAGTTATATGATTTCAAAATGAAGAAGCTAACAAGAAAAATTAGCTATGCGAAGAATTTTTTCTTGTTATGTGCGATTTGTTAAATTTTTGAAAAAAAGTAGTAAAATAGCACACTTTTAAGGAATAAAAATTCTTGTGTATATCATTGTAAAATAATCCAACTAACAAAATGAATTATATCTATTAAATTTTTTGCTAACAATGTCACTATGCTAGCGTTTAGAAAATAGTAGTCAAAATACTACACTTTTCAAGGTTATTATTAATAAGTTGTTATCTATGTAAAGATTAGTTTCTTGTTATGTGGTTATGTAGGCGTTTTGAAAAAAAGTAGTGAAAATAGTTACTACATTTTTCTAGATTAAAATTTATTGTTTATATAAAAATTAATGAACTAAAAATATAAATTTGCTACAAAAAATAAATAAAAAATAAGAAAATGAAATGTTCATTTTAAAAAATTATATCTTGAAAAGGTAGTAAAAATACTACTTTTTATTTAAGAAATAAACTTATTATTATTATGTTTATAATTTTTAATTCAATATCAAGCAGGATACTAATATTGACATTTTGGTTGTTTTTACATTAAATTAACATATGTCTATATTTCAAAAAGTAGTAAAAATACTACCCTTTTTAATAGAAAAAAATTTATATTTATAATTTCTTATAACTTACTAAAAAAAACCTGAAAATGTTTTATTTCCCTAGTTGTATACATATTTTACTAGCTTCTCACAGTTAAATTTAGCACCCTTTTCAAAAAGGAGTAAAAGTACTAATTTCTTTTTACCAAAAATTCTGGTCGAATTTAATGGCGTTTTCTTTTCTACAAAAAAATTTTGCATTGTTTGCACTTTACAATAAAAATTTTCTAATAAAATAATTTTTCGAGGAAGTAAATGGATTAGAAATTATTGTATCATTCCTTACGAAGGTAAATTATTGCTTTAAAGGAATGCTAAATTGCGATTTTTTAATAAAAAGTAAAACAATGTTAAATTTTTCCAGAAAAGAAAACGCCATAAGTTTGTTAAAATCTTTGCAATAAAGGGAATGAAAAAGTATTATTTGTGTACAATTTGTATTTTTTTTTTCAAAAAAGTTGTAAAAATACATACAGCTTTTTGTAAACCAAAAATTTTTGAATTTAAGCTTTTAATTATTAAAATTCAACTATATAAAGTGCTTGTAATATTTTGGAAATTTTTTTTAAAAAGTAGTAAAAATACTGCCTTTTCCATATATACTACCTTTTTAAAACAAACGATTTTAAAGCACAATTTTAATATATAGCAAGAAAAGATAAAAGTTCAAGTATTTTTATGACCTGAAAAAATTTTCGTGCCTAAAAAATAGTAGTGGAACTAACTTGTAAGCCAAAAGTTTTTAAATTTAAGCTTTTAATGATTAAAACTCCACTATTTAAAGTGCTTTTATTATTTTTAGCACATTTTTCTAAAAAGTAGTAAAAGCAAACTTTTAATATGTAACAAAAAAGGTAAGAATTCAAGTATTTTTATGACCTTAAGCAAATTTGTTGTGCCTAAAAAATAGTAGTAATAACTTGTAAACCAAAAATTTTAAATTTATCCTTTTAATTATTACAATTCAACTATTTAAAGTGCTTTTAATATTTTTGGCACATTTTCCGACAAGTAGTAGAAATACTACCTTTTTCAAAAATACTACCTTTTTAAAACAAACGATTTGAAGTAAATTTTAAAAAGAAACTAAAAAGGTAATAGTTGAAGTATTTTTATGACCTTAAAAAATGTTCGTGCCTAAAAAATAGTAGTAGAATTAGCTTGTAAGCCAAAAATGTTTAAATTTATGTTTGTTATTATTAAAATTCATCTATTTAAAGTGGTTTTAATAATTTTGCCACATTTTTCCAAAAAGTAGTAGAAATATTACCTTTTCCGAAAAAGTAGTAGAAATATTACCTTTTTAAAACAAACAATTTTAAATCAAAATTTTAATAGTTAAAAAAAGGTATTTTTATGACCTTAAGCAAATTGTTGTATATAAAAATTAGTAGTATAAATAACTACTTTTTGACAAAAGTGTAATTTTAATATTTCGAATATTATTATAATTATCTTACAATAACAAACTGCAAGTTTAAATATTTTTGTCATTGAAAAATACAATTTCTTACCATTTCCAAAAAGGTAGTATGCATCATTTACATTACTAACTTTTTGAATATAAATCTTTAAAAACTCTTTCTTTATAACTATTTCTTTATTGCAAATTTCTTTGAATTTTAATTAAAATTTATCATTTATTATACTTTTACTAATTTATCCTCTTCACTTCGTTTATTACTTTTTATTGACATTTCTTTTTTATAGCACATTTTTCTTTTACGTTCCATTGCCTTACAAACACCATTTTCAAAAGTCTTATTTTTGTTGCTCATGTCTTTTTTTTTTGTTTTGTTCAATTTTAATTACCATTCACGGCACATTTTATAGGTTTTTGTTTATGTATTATTTTATTGTTATTTTAACTTTTTTTTTATTAAAACATGGACAATATTAAAATTTTTAACACGTGACTTTTTAACATAAAATAGGTGGCTAAATCTCAATGACAGCTTAATGAATTCACACGCATGCTCTTTGATTTAAAGAAAAGAAAAAGTAAAACATAGTGTCTGATAATAGATTATTTATTAATGGCAGAGGCCTGTTAATTTCCATAAATTAAAGACTTGGCGAAAATGAATTGGCAAACAATGATTGAGGCAAAAAAGCCGAAGTTTTTATAGAAAAAATATGTAAACCATCCAGGGCGTGACAGCAGTAGTCAAAATAAAAGAAAGGCTGAATTTATTACACTGTTCCACAAAATCAACTGATTCTGGTAGAGGGCCCCAAAAAAATATACACGTGTATCGGTGTTTTGAAAGTCTCCCTCTTAAATGAATCCCACATGTAAACTTTCAAAACGCCGATACACGTGCTATATTTTTTGGTGTCCTCTAGCAGAATCAGTCGTTAGAACCTTGTTATTTTGAAAAAAATTATTTTGTTGTACAGTGTAATCAAATTAAAATCAACCGCTCAAAGAAATGGTGAATTTATTATTAGTAAAATTAATGCCAAATAGATTTTAATTTGACAGTTGATGGCATTTAAGACTGTATGTCGCCTGCTTTACATTTTCAGCCTTCAAGTTCCTGTCTTAAGTCTTTCGTTTTTTTTTAATTTTTAGCTATTTTTATATTTAACTGTGTCATTCTTCTCAGCATTGTCGGCTTTAGTCACTTTTATTAAATTTCACACCTTGTTTTGATTTCTGTCTTAATTTTATTTTTAAGTATATGTTTGGAATTCTTTTTACACTTGTGCTAATAACCTTAATCAATAGCTTAGCATTACTTGGTATACTTGTTTTCCAGCTTTCTTACCCAACTTAATGCTAGTTAAAGCAAAACAGTAATATAATCTAAGTTAATGAATGCAGTATTAAGTCTTGTAGGAAACCATACACAGAGATATTGTTAAATGATTTGTATGTTAATGGTTTGAAAAGCAGCAAATAAGATAGAAATAAAAGTCTATTATAAAAAAATGTGCTAAAAATATACCGTATCGTATTAAAAGCAAGCATATTCATGATTACACTTAAAAGACTTAAGAATTCAGATAACCCAACACTGCACAAATGATACAAGATGCTGTTCTAGACACAGCTCTTGTTTGGTTTAAGTTTCAAGAGAAAGAAAGTAGTGACAATGATAAGTTAACCCACGAAAAGTAAAATAAATTCAATAAAAGCAGAACTCTAAAGTAGGCTAAAACCGAATAATAATTAAACTTTTAAATTAGTGAATTTCAAAGTAGCTTTGCAATTTTTACTTAAGTAAACCTTCTACAAAACTCTGCTCTACTACTTAAAAAATAGTAAAAATACTACTTTTTTAAACAAATAAATTATTATCTGTGTGATCTTTTTATAAGAAAATGGAAACCCAGAATACAATTCTCAAGACTTTTTCTTAAAAAAAAAAGTTGTAAATCTCTACTAGTTTTTAAAATATGGTACAAAACATGACCTTTTTAGGGAAAAGAAAAGATGATTCATAAGGAAGTGAACTTTAAAATAGTTATGTTTTCTTATTTAGTAAAATTTCCACAAAATTCTGTTCTAATATTTAAAAAGTAGTAGAAATAGTACTTTTTGCAACACACAAATTTTTATCTCTATGACTTTTTTTATTAAGCAGTGAGCAGCGTAGACTCTAATTTTTGAAACTTTTAAAGAACAAAAGAAAATAAATTTAAAAGTAATTGTATACTACTATTTAATTAAGTAAAACTTTCAGAAAACTCTGTTCTACTACCTACAAAGTAGTAAAAATACTACTTTTTTGAAACAAATAAATTTTTATCCGTATGACCTTTTTATTACGAAACCAGTCACGAGGAATAAAATTTTTAGAATGTTTGCATGTTTTTCAAAAAAGTAGTAAATCTACTACTATGTATGAAAAACTTATACCAAAATATAGCGTTTAGGAGAGCGAAAAAATTTGATAAATTGAGCTTCAAAGCAGTTATGAATGTATATCATTATTAATTACGTAAAATTTCTAAAAAGTAGTATAAATACTACTTTTTTAAAAATGCACAATTATTGTATTTCACACAGTTAAATAAATATATAATACGCTAGTGTTTAGGTTTTCAGAATGTTGTACTCATTTTAGATACAACTGCTGGCTTTTTCCAAAAAAAAAGTAGTTAAAATACTACCTTTTTCAAATGTAAAAACTATTATTTATAGAAGCTTTTATCATATAATTACCAACAAAAAGTTCTACCTTTAGGATTTTTTAAAACTATTTTTTATCCTTGAAAAAGGTAGTAAAAATACTACCTTTTTTAAAAATGATCAATCATTGTGTATCACACAAATATATAGGAAGAACTATTATTTATGGAAGTTTGTATCAAGGAGTTGTACTTTTAAGATCTTTTTTTATAAAATTAAATTTTCTATATTTGAAAAAGGTTATAAAAATCCTACTTTTTTTAATGTTCAATCATTAGGTATCACACAAATAAATAAAAAAATAAATATGGGATATAATGCACCAGTTTTAATGGTTTTTGGAATGTTGTACTCATTTTAGATACAACTGTTAGCTTTTTTCAAAAAAGTAGTTAAAATACTACCTTTTTCAAATGTAAGAACTATTAGTTTTAGAAGTTTTTATCAAATAATTAGCAACAAAGTGTTCTACTTTTAAGATTTCTTTTTACAAATTTAAATTTTTAATCTTTGAAAAAGGTAGTAAATACTACTTTTTTTAATGTTTAATCATTAGGTATCACACAAATAAGTAAATAAATAGATATAGGATATAATGCACCAGCTTTAAAGATTTTTAGAATGTTGTACTCATTTTAGATACAACTGTTAGCTTTTTTCAAAAAAGTAGTTAAAATACTACCTTTTTAAAATGTAAGACCTATTAGTTTTAGAAATTTTTATCAAATAATTAGCAACAAGGAGTTTTATTTTTAAGATTTCTTTCTACAAAACTAAATTTTTAATCTTTGAAAAAGGTAGTAAAAACACTACTTTTTTTTAATATATCTTTAATCAGCTTTAAAGTTTTTGGAATGTTATTCCCATTTTAGATATAACTGTTAGCTTTTTGCAAAAAGGTAGCTAAAATACTACCTTTTTCAAATGTAAGCAGTATTATTTATAGGAGTTTTTATCAAGTAAGTAGCAAAGCAAAGAGTTCCTCTCTTATAACTTCTTTCTAATCACAAATACACTATTTTTTTTTTAAAGTAGTCAAAATACTACTTTTCTAAAATATACGATTACTATGAATCGCTATTTTTTCCAAATAAATAAATATATAATGCATCTACTATAAGGTTTTTCGAATATTTTTTGATTAAAGCAGTAAAATTCTGCTTTTTCAAATTTCTGTTCCGATTTTCATGGGTTAAATTTCCATACAATGGCAAATTGTTGTTTGGTATTCATGTATCTTTTTTTTTCTTTGTTAATTTTAGCTTTTCCTCTCTATCTCTAAAGTTGGTTTTATAGGTGGCTTTTAAAACTTGTGGTTTATTTTTTGCCGTTAGTTGGCCTAATTCTTATGAAAATATTTGCTTAAATACTCTTTTATTAAAACTAAACAATTGTGGTTTCACAACAAATATTTATTTGTCAAATGCTTTAGCTTACAGAAAACCAAACAAAGGAGTAAATAACATAAAGCATGAAAAGAGAAATTGAAAGAGAAAAGGAAACTTAGCCGCAACTGCTTGCTGTCTTCTTCAGTCTTGACCTTTAGATTTTAAAAACGTATACTTCTGATTTTAATCACTTCTTTAAGAAAAACGTGCATGCTATAATTCTTATACTTAAACTGTACAACACAAAAAAACAGGGTTCTAACGAGTGATTCTGGTAGAGAGCACAAAAAAAATTAACGCGTATATCGGCGTTTTGAAAGTTTACGTTAACGCGTATATCGAACTCATTTTAGGGGGAGCTAAGAAATCGTTTAAGACTTAATATTCAGGTATAAGATAAGTTTAGCATTCAGGTATAAGATAAGTTTAGCATTTTTGTATAAAACACCAACACAACATTTTTTTAGAATATTTAAGTCCTCTATATCGCCGCTGAAAGGAAGTTTTTTGCCCCTTTCTTAAAAAGACCCACACAATGAAGAGTTCAAGGTTAAGATGTTCTACAAAAATGCTCCTCATGGTATTTTTCATACAAATACTTAGCACATTTTATACTTAAGTAAACCCTGGACGCGACTAAGTTACCTCAGCCGACGGCAACATCCACGTTACAAATGGCGCCCGAGCAGGGATGTACAAAAATCTTACAATATTTCTTATGTCGAGTACTAATAGTGAATAAGTACGAAATTAATCCTTAAGCACATTTTAAGTTTTGAATGATTTCAGGCCTTCAAGCTGAGTCTAGACCTTGTGTGCCTTTTAGCAAAGTTTAGTGGCAAATATATTTGTAGAACATTTCAGGCCACTATATCAGGGCTTATGGGGAGGCTTTTGCCCCTTTTTAAGAACGACACAAAGAGACCCACACAGCGAAAAGTTAGAGGTTTAAAATGCTCCACAAAAATGTTTCTCATGGTATTTTACACAAAAGTACTGAACACATCTTATACTGAAACTTTTAAGCCCCCGATACATGTATGAACATTATTGGTGCTCTCTACCAGAATCAGTGATTGGAATATTGTTACTTTAGAAAAATTTTATTTTATTGTACACTGTTATTTCTTAAGTATAGTTTTTCTAGCCAGAATACAATAATTTTCTTAAGAATATTCCCATTCTCATATTATAAATAAACCTGGCGGCTTTCTTAATTTCTTTCCAAACTTTCCTTTAACACTTTACTTACAAGCTTTTCAGCATGAAGTAAATAATAACTATTAATAAAATAAATTAACGTCAACCATCTAATAATTTTATAGCACTTGAAATAAAAGTGGAAAAGAAAAGATTAAAGTTATTTTCCATTCGTTGCTAACTTGCATTATGATTAATTGAATTTTCTTTTACTTGGAATATATCAATTCTGTTTTTCTTCTGATATATTCCTGTTATAACATGCAATATTCTGTTGTGATTTTTTTACTTTTACAATGATTAAGTGAAAAATATTACTAGATAATAAAACGGTTGTTATATTATTTGCTAGAATAAAATTTCTGCTGTGCAAAAATATAAAATTAAATTTAAGAAAACTTTAAATTTATAATTTTTTCAACCAAAAAAAAACATTACATACAAATAAGAAAAGCAAATGAAAAAAATTTTTTAATAAAAGTGTAAAATATGGGTCAGTATTTATATTTCTGTTCTACAAAAAAAATTGTTTTATTTTTTGCTGTAAAACCAAGTTGAGTAGTTATAATGGTCAGTTGGTAATTTATTTCGAAAAAAAAGTCAAGAAAATTGCTTCAAAAAAGTAAGAAATTGGGTGAAAAGAAAATGGATTTGAATTAGATTAAAGTAATTTTAGCCAAGAGAGGTAATGTTGAGAAATTAAACCTAGTAAGAGTTGTAGTTAAAAGTATTAACATTGTTGTCTCTGAAACTCATTTGACATCTAGAAGCTTTCTTAAAATAAAAAGTAAAAAGATATATGAACTCTATACGACACAAAGGCTATACTAACCCTAAACAAAAAATTACATAAATTCGAGGAAAAAATATATTATTTCAATGATTTTTTTCATTAATTTTGAGCTATCGTACATTACATCAATGAACATTAAATCAATAAACTGGTTCACTTGTTTTGTTAAATAATAAATATATTAAATACTTTCATCGTGTCGTTTTACATTGAGTTCCAATGAATACATTCATTGAAACAATGTATGCGTACATTGAATCAACGTATTTTTCCACAAAATTAACATATCAAAGTCAATGAATCTCATTCCTTGAAATTATACTAAATAATTTTTTCAGTAAATAAAACTGCAATTAATCTTTGTGATGATTACACAGCACAACAAAATCAGAGTTGTTTTCTTCAAAATAACAAGGCTGTAACGAATGATTCTGGTGAAGGGCACCAAAACGGGCGTTTTGAAATTTACATTTGATATTTATTTAACAAAATCTCCACAAAAATCAAAAAAAATACCCAAAAAAAAAACACTGAAACTAAAACGCCACAAACTTAAAAAAAAAATGTCAAAACGAAAAAAAAGCGCCAAAATCTAAAAAAACGCAAAAACGAAAAATCACCAAAACAAAAAAATGCTTGAAACTATCCTAAATATAAAAAGAATTTTCAAAACGAAAACATCTCCAAAATCTAAAAAAGCACTAAAACGAAAAAAGTTCCAAAACAAAAAATATAATCGAAAAAAATTAACTCCAAAACGAAAACAAAACCAAAATTAAAAAAAAATCGCGGAAAACGAAAAAAATCGACAAAAATTAAAAAAAATTTAAAAAAAACGAAAACATCGCCAAAACAAAAAATAACACCAAAACGAAAAAATTACCAAAATTAAAAAAAGCGCAAAACGAAAAAATCGCCAATAATTAAAAAAACGCAAAAAACGAAAAACATCACCCAAAAAAACAAAAGCATCAAAGTAAACAAATTTCAAAATTAAAAAATAGCCACAACAAAAAAACAACCAAAATGAAAAAAGCATTAAAACGAAAAAACACCAAAACGGAAAAGTCGCTAAAACTAAAAAAGGTTCCAAAAAACAAAAAGATTCCTCAAAACAAAAAAACCCTAAAACGAAAAAATACGCTAAACTTAAAAAGTCCCCAGAAAAAAATAAAAAATCGCAAAAAAATCGCTAAAACGAAACGAAAAGAGCACCAAAATGAAAAAAAATCGCCAAAACAAACAAAATCGCCAAAAAAAGCTACAAAAAATCCCAAAAACGAAAAAATCATCAAAACAAAAAACGCTGAAACTAAAAAACCTGAATATAAAAAAAATTTTTCAAGAGGAAAACATCTCCAAAATCTAAAAGAAAGCGCTTAAACGAAAAAAAACCAAAACGAAAAAAATCCAAAACGAAAAATATCGTCAAAACAAAAAATAGCGCCAAAACGAAAAAATCACAAAAAATTTAAAAAACGCGGAAACGATTAAATCGCCAATAATTAAAACAAGTCAAATAAAAAATAAAAACATCGCCCAAAAAAAACTTCAAAAGTAGACAAATTTCAAAATTAAAAAATAGCCAAAACAAAAAAAAACGCGAAAATGAATAAATCACCAAAACGAAAATATCAAAAAAACTAAGAAAATCGGCAAAAAAAAGTAAAATTCGTCAAAACAGAAGAAAAACCTAAAACGAAAAGTACGCTAAAGCTAAAAAATCCCCAGAAAAACACAAAAATCGCCAAAACGAAAAAAGGGATGTATGAGTGTGGTATTCATACGGAACCCTTCATGTACGAATCAAAGTCGCACTTTACTGAATTTTTCTACTTGTTTTGTATAGTCACTGAAAAAATTTTTAATTGCTAAAATAAAAAAAGTTTTGGCATTTTTGTAATCGGTAGTACTATAAAGTAATAAGTGCTACTTATTTATATTATTATTATGTTTAAAAGTCAACAACAACTGGGTGAGTAAAGTACTTGTTTTCAAATCTTAAAGCACAGGTTCGTATCCCAGCTGGGTCAAGAAAAAGTTGTGAAAAAATACAAATAAATATAGTGTCAATAAATCCATTTTTTATTATATTTTGTTTATTTGACTACTTATTTGTTAGCTTCTGGTAAGTCAAATAATAACTAGTTAATTGTTGTAACAATGTAAGCAGATTTGTAAGGAGTATCCCTTATTTTTTGAACTTCTCAAACAAAAATAAGTAGTTATCGTGTCAAATTATAAGTAGTTACGATTTAAATCCTCATATAATTTTTCGCCTATCAGTGAGAAAAGTTTTTGTTGGGTACTGTTGAAAAGTGATATGCGTAATACCGAAATTTTTCCTATATACCTAAAAGTAATGGACTTATAAGTAAAACTCATACTGATTTGTAGACCAACGAACGAAAATTCAATTTCTGATGTTTTCACTTAATATGTTGCAACTTTGCTATTTTTTGTCAGATGTTAACAATTTTATGCTTAATAGGTTTGAAACAAAATTTAGTTTAAGATATGGGTCATATAGTTGGCTTTTTGACTTAATGAAACGACTTAAAATGGTGAATTTTGAAAAAACGTAAAAATTAAATTTGTTCACATCTTAAGGCCTGTAACTCTATGAATTTTGATCCTGTGAATACTGTTTATATATTGCCTGAAAGGAGAAGTACATGTCTATGTAACAGTGTAAAATTTATCTAATTTATAAGAACAGTTCTCAAGATTTTTTGAAATAGCTAAAAAAAATTCCAGCAATATAAGTTTTTTTCGTTCCCGCTAAAATAAACAGCAGACTTAAACTATCTAAATGCCGATAAAAGTATATTTTTCATGAAACTGTACCAGAATCAGTCCTGGTAATTTCCTTATTTTTTATTTATCTTTTTTTGTGTTGTACAGTGTAATTTGTTTAATGCTTGTTTATACTTTTTTATATTTTGAGCTTTTATTTATTACCTTTACTTTTAAATCCTTTCTTTAAGTTTAGTGCTTATTTCTTTTTTTAACTTTTCCGTTTAATATTATTAATAGTTTTCATTTCTTTGTTATAATTATGGACATTTATTTTTGGCCATTTTTACTTAACTTCTCTTCTAAACATTTATTTCTTAATAAAGATGATCTTTTTATTATAAATATTTTTTTTGCCGTATTTTCTCTAATATTTTTCAAATTCTCAAATTGTATGATGTTCTCATTTTTCTTAGTTTTTTTATGATTTTATTAGCACACAGCCAGCCACCGTCCTTGTATTAGCCTGCAAACTAAAAGACAGACTTTTTTTTCTATTAAAGTTTTTGCTTAGGCCAATACTTGTTTCCTTCTAACTTTATAGTATTTCCTGATTATCTTAAAAATAGAGGACGAAGAAGAAAAAAAAGAGAAGCAAAAGAATTCTTTTGTAGAGGTTTTTAGTTAGATGTTATTGGCGGCTGGCTGTTGGTTTGGTTGGCTGGCAGCCTTAAAAGATGGTGATACCCCAGCAAAGCTAAAGGTATGGTGGTGGCTGGTATATTGTAACAGCTTGGACAAGCTTTATATATAATTGCCACAAAACATGCAACTTTATGTAGTTTTTTTTATTTTACTTCAACAATAGCTTTGAAAGAGTTAAGTTTCTTCTGTGTACAAAAATGTTCAAGTTTTTGTAACTTTTTTAGTTGTAAATTAAGAATCTCTTCCTTTATTTGTTGTGTTAGAAATCATAACTTTATGAAATGTTAAGATTTTTCGTTATATGATTGCTAACAACAACAAAAAACTATAACTTTTAATAGCTGCTTTTACTTAAAAAAAGGTATAAAAACTTGTAAAAAGAAAATTTTAAATTTTTTTTCTTTTTGTAAATAAAACTGAAGAAGATCTTGCGTTTTTTTTTTTTTTGTTAAGGAGAATTTTTCATGATTTCCGCGTGGTTTAGCAATAGCATTTAATTTCTATTTAACCTTAAGCTATGACTATAAAACATATTAAATAAATCGCGTTTTTGCTGGCAAACAAAAAATAAAATAAAAAACTCTATAGAATTATACATTTCTAACAACATAAAACCCATAATAAACGTCAGTTTTCATTAAAAGTTCTGGTTTTTTTTTTTGTTGTTGGGCTTGAAGAAAAATGTTTGCTTATAAGTTTATTAAGAAGTCAAAATTATATTTTCCCATATGAAAAATGGGAGGTTTATCATAAATGAGTGAAAAGGCGTTGCATGTGTATGTGTGCATTAAAGGAAATTTAGTTATTTTAAAGAATTAATTAAAATGAGGAACAGAATTTAAATCATGTGGCAATAACTATAATTTTAAGTTAATTTAAATAAAATGTTATTATAAATTTTAATCCATTTTTCTATTTCTTTGCAGGTAAATAAATATCAATAACAAGAAAAGAGGTATTTATTACTTTTATTATTTTATAGAATTTTTAAATTTTCTTAAACTAAAAAAGGAAATCTTGACAAAATCCCAACAAGTTTGTGGCTTAAGTCTTTCGTTTTCACTATAATTTTTATACAGATTACCAAATATGTACCAGTCTACAAACTATGTACATATATCTTGATTATAAAATCAAGGCTTAAAGACTATTTGTATACTCTTTAGCTTATTAGCATATCTACTACCTGTTTCAAAAAGTACCATTTCAAGAATATGAATTAATAAAAACCACTATTTCTCCAACTACACAATATTGGTGTTTCACCATAATCATCAAAACCAAAAATTTTTAATTTTTTCAAAAAGTAGTATTTTTTACTACTATTTTCAAGGAGGACTAAAATTCCACACTGCAGACAAAAATTACAAAACTAGCTTTTTTTATTAGATTCTTTATAGAAAAAATGTTATTTAACGTTTTTCTAACTACAAATCATAAAAAGTAGTATTTTTGCTACTTTTTCAATGACATATTTGTGTTCCTTGCAGGCTCAAATCTTTAAAATATTTATTTAATAAAAAATTCAACTAAATTATGATTTTAAAAATAGTACTATTTCTACTACTATTTTAGAAATGACCAAATATTGTACCAAACTGCAATAAACATTACAAAAAGTATTCTTTACATTGTATATGTAGTAAAAATCTCATATAAAAGCTATAGTATTTTTGCTACTATATAAAAGAAAGTTAAATAGCAGCCTTTACATACTATCTTATAAAAGGTACTATTTTTGCCACTTTTTAATGCCATATTTTTGCTTCTTGCAGACAAACTCGTTAAATTATTATTTTAAAATATTGATTTTAAAAAAATTTAATTTAAATTTAAAAAAAGTAGTATTTCTAGTACTATTTTGGAAATGATCAAACATAATACCAGACTACCTCAAATATTCCAAAAAGTATTATTTATATGATATATGTGGTAAAAATCTTATATAAAAACCGTAGTATTTTTACTACTATTTAAAAAAACTTAAATCACAGACTTTACATGCTAAATTATTACTCAGCAGTGTTGAAGCAGTTTTGTCCTATGGACAAAATATCCTTCTTTAAAGAAAAGGTAGTAGCTTTACTACTGAATAGAATATTTCGAATACATACAACGATTTTACCAAAAAAAATTCTTAAAAGAACTATCATTTGTTTTATTTAAAATGAAAAATGTAATAGATAAGAATATTAAAAAAAGTAGTATTTTTACTAAATTTTTTAGAAGTCTGAAAAAGTTCAAAAATCTTTAAGCTATTACTCTTTGATAGAATTTTACAAAAAAAAGGCGTCAATACACAAACTTTCCTTCATTAATTTTGGAGTATTTCTTCTAATTTCTATGAAAAGATACCTAATTTTTAAGTTAAATAAGCCACGAAAGATGTGTTAAATAAATATTCTACGATATTAGTTCTTCGCCATAATCATTAAAATAGCTAAATTTTCAGTTTTTAAAAGGGTAGTATTTCTAGTACTATTTTCCAAAAGGACTAAAACTCCGCATTGAACATCAAAACCATAAATCTAGCTTTTTGTTAAATTCACTGTTGAAAAAAAGTTTATATTAACAACCATCTTGAACAAGTACTTTTTAACACTTTTCTAGCTAGAAATCATAAAAAGTAGAATTTTTGCTACTTTTCCAACAAAATACATTTACTCCTTGCAGGGCAACATCGCTTGGTTATTATTTTAAATATTGTCTGCTAAGAAAGTCAACTAACTGTCGATTTTTAAAAAAGTAGTATTTCTAATACTATTTGAAAAATTGTGAAACAATATACCAAGCTGACCCAAATATTCCAAAAAATAGTCAATATATGTTATATGCAACAAAAAACACCCATAGCCTTTTCAAAAAAAGTAGTATTTTTACTACTATTTAAAATAATAAAAGCCATTAAATAACAGCCTTTACATACTAAATTATTACTAAGCAATGTTAATGTTATTACAAAAGCCCTATATCAAAACATTCTTTTTAAAAAAGGTAACAGCAGTTTTACTACTAAACAGAATGTTGTTATTAGAAAGGTGGGCTAAGCCACACCCATAAAAAGTAATATTTAGTTTTAGCCCCTTCCTATTGGGCTGCACCACACCCATAAAAAGTAGTATTCAGTCTTAGCCTCTTCCTATTGACCAATTGATTTGAAATTTGGTAAACACCTTTACTACAGACTAAAATAAAGCCGTGGGGCGTGTCGAATTTCTGTTATCTATAGTCAACTACGCCCCACGATTTAATTTTAGTCTGTCAATGTAGGTTTAAACCGGAAAATAATTATACGACTATGGTATACGTGGCTGCCTACTGCACGCAAGCAATCAAATAGAATCAATAAGATTCCGTTTTGACAATTATACGACTATACTTTTTCATATTTTGTATATTACTATATTATACTTTTTACACTAATATTAAAGTGTATAGTTAAACAAAAACTATTTGGACTTGACCTGTATCAAGTTTTCTTTAAAAAAAAGGTCTTAAGCTAAAAACTTAAAAGTAGTATTTTTACTACATCCATTTTTATTTATGAAAATGTAGTTCGTAACAAAAAATATTAACATGGCTAATGCCGATAATATTTTATATAAAAAAAGGTCAAAGGTTATGAACTTAAAAAAGTATTATGTATTTTTACTACTTTTCATAAGGCATATATGTAAATATAGGTTTAAAAAATATTATTATGGCTGCCTGCATTTTGATTTCTACAAAAATTGTGCTATTTTATAAATTAACAAAAGTAGTATTTTTAGTACTTTCTTAAAAAAACCAAATATATAAATTTTGACGCGAAATATTCGGTAACGTACTATTTTTACCACGAAACAATCATAGGCTAGAAACTTTAAAAAAGTAGTATTTTTACTACTTTATGAAAAATATTTTAAAATGTGATTTTGAGCAAAAAATAATAATATGGCCACGTGAGTTATATTGCAAACAAAAAAGATCAAAGATTAGGAACTTTCAAAAAGTAGTATTTTTACTACTTTTTTTAAATGCAAAAATCTACCATGTGCTATATCTTCTAAAATATAATTCTTTTGTTAGGAAGTTTAAATAAGTAGTATTTTGCCTAATTTTTTTCAAGAGAAATATGTAGTACTTTTTCCAAAGTAGCGAAACTACTACTTTTTTAAGTAGTAAAAATACAATTTCTTTAAATTGATGAAAGTAATTGCTTTTAAGCAGTAAAAATATTACATATAAAAAGTAAAAAAGATACTACTTTCTTAAAGGCTACTACTTTTTTCCATTTAGTACTGAAATCAATACTGTTTTAGAACAGTAAAAATGCTACTTTTTTAGGTTATTAAAAATACTACTTTCTATAAAGTTGTAAAAATTTTAATATTACATTTTAAATATAGCAAATATACTACTAATTTTTAAGCAGTAAAAATACTACACCGAAGGAGTTTTTTCATAAATTCTGTGAATTTCGACATCAACACAATGAAAATTTTCATAAAAACTCAACCCACGTCACGCTTCGTTGGATTAATGAAACAAGTTTCGTTAAAATTATTTTAATGAAAACGTCCTTAAATATATGAAATAATTTCATTGCTCCAATGTAATAATTTCACTAAGCTAGTGAACATATTTCATTATATTGGTGAAATTATTTCATCGTTTTAATGAAACTGTTTCTTCATTTTAATGAAATTATTTCATTATTTTAAAGAAATTCTGTCATTATTTTAATGATATTCTATTAATATTTTAATGAAATTATTTCCTTGTTTTAATTAAACTATTACATTACTTAGTAGCCTTACTAACTTAGCTCTTTTATTGACTATTTTAATTTATTGACAATTCCATGGTTTAAATACGTACGATAGACCCCAACGCACATCAGAAAAATTTTTAATGTTGATGACCGCTCACAGTATCGATTATCATCATTTGCTTTATAGGCAACGTCAAAATAATATTTCTAGGAGTGTATAATAATAAGAAAGAGTACAACAACAAAAAACATATAAAACTATTTTTTGGTTGTTCGGTTATGTCTCTTAAAAATTAAAATATGTAATTTATTTATTTCATAAATTCAATGAAACTTTTCATCAAAACAATGAAATACATTTCATTAAAATTATGAAGTTCAATTACATGCCGATTTAATACAATGATGTCCAAAAGGGAAGGAACTTTAATTCCCAGCAGTAAACTTTCAAAGCTCCTCTACACGTGTATACTTTTATTTGATCCTGCTTTGAAAAAAAATTTGATTTTATTATCTAATATTATAATCCTACAAAAAAAATATTTCAAATTGAACATTTTGTATTTATTTTTATGCTTGTTAAATTATTTCTTTTATCTTCCACCTGTTGCTACAACTAATTCTAAAACTAATTTCCTTAACAAAATTCTTTAATTTATTGAAAATCTTAGTCGGAATTATATACTGGTTGGAAAAATTAAAAAAACGACAATATCATCTTCGGATGACAGCTTGTTCTAAAATCAAAGAAAAGAAAAATTCAAATACACTTAAGCCCGTAACTTATAAATAGTTCCAGATAATAAAGCACAACATGTTTGAACAGGTTGTAAAACAAAAAGGCCACAAGCTTAAAACTAGAAAAATAATGAGTTGAAAAAAAATGTGAGCAGTTGTAACAAAATCGAAACAAGATGCTTTTAAAAAGTGGCAAGTGAAAGAAGGAATAGCTAGTACAACCAGGGCATTAGTTATATAGAATCAGTATTATTAGAGATTTTATTTGTAGAAAGCGGTTGTATGTTCAAACATCAAACACATTTGGATTTTCAATAGCTTTAACAATTAATAATGATGGCAAATAGCCTCAGCAACATGTGTGCGATGATTGAAGCTGTGGCTGGTTGTTAGTTTTTTCACCCCTTTTATTTTATTCTATTTTCTATTTGTGTCATATAAACATGAATAATAACACGAGACATAAATTAAGAAATAAATTATGTTGGAGATTGAAGAGATAAGCCGCTGTTAGAAGCTAAAAATAGAGACTTTAGCAAATATTTTCCAAGTTTAAAAATAAAATTTATTTAGAAGAAAAAATACAGCAAAGTGAAAAGGTTGTTGTCCAAGGGCAGAGAATTTTCTTGTAACACTGTGCAACAAAATAATTTTTTTTAATTAGACGGTTATAAGATTCCCTATCCCGAGTACTAATTGCAATTAAGTACGAAATTAACCCTTAACATATTTTAAGTTTTGTACGTTTTCGGGCGTTCAAGTTTAGTTATAGGTCTTTGAAGACCTATAAAATATTTTTGCTGAAAAAGAGTTTTTTGCCCTTTTTTAAAAAAGGTGCAAAAAGACCCATCCAACAAGGAGTTAGAGGGTTAAAATGTTCTACAAAAATGTTTACCGTGATGTTTTACATAAAAAAGTTTAACACATTTTATACCTTTAATAGAAGGCTTACAAGATTTCCTATGCCGAGTCACTGAAACTATGTGCAAAAGGGGAGGGAACTTGAACTCCCTCTAAAATGAATCCCACATGTAAACTTTCAAAATGCCGATATACGTATTAATTTTTTTAGTGCCCTCTGCCGGAATCAGTAATCAGAACCATGCAATTTTTTTTTTGTTGTGCAGTGTAATTTCTTAAACAAGTTTGTTGTTTAAGTCTTTCATTTTTAGAGCTTTATATACACATGACAAATATTTTTTTTATAAAATTTTTGGCTTAGTATTTATTTTGCGAACATTTTAATTTTCTTTCTTTAAACATTTCCCTTTTAATTAAAGAATATTTGTATTTTAGGTTTTCTTACTTAAAACCTGCCACTTTATAACCAAAACACAACACTTTGATTAGATTTTTAGATTTCTGCACGTTTTGTTTCTATGACAGCTGGCAACAAACACACAATGACATGAACAGGAAAAAAATGCAATTTTAATTTTTTTTTCGTATTTTTTATTTCTTGGTTGTTGGCATGACAGGTGCTAGTGGTAGAGGCAATAAAAAGATTTGTAAAGGAAATGGCCCAAAAGCAAATTGATATGGTGAGGCAGGCATAAAAATTTTGATGTCATGATGACATGAAAGGAAATTAAGAATGATTTTGAATGGAAAAGCTAAACAAATACAACGAACAAAAATGTAAATGTCAAATTTAACTCGAAGAGACCCTAAACTTAAAATAATCTTAAAGCAACAGCTTATTTTTATATTGCATATATTGTCTTTGTTTAGCTCTTAATCCCTTTATTATAATTTGGGTTGGTCCACTTAGACATTTCATTGAAAAGCGCATTGTTTGTTTAACAAAGACCATCCATCCATCGTCTTGCTCTAGCCAAAGCATAAACTTAATGTTAATCTTTTAACATCTCAGATTATTAAGATTATCTTCATGTTGGCTTCATCGTAAACAGAAATACCGAACAAGTCTTTTTTATTTTAATTAAAAACTAAGTAAAGAAATTCAACTACAAACACTGGGTGTAAGAAGCAAATAAGCACAAAAATTCTCTTACAAGTTCTTTCAATTTTATTGAAGCAAAAACTATCAGAGAAATGGACAAGTTTTAAAAGCTCTTAAAGTCTTAAAAAGTTATGGGCCTTTTAGGCCATAAAACTTTTAACTTGTTCTACTCTCAACCATAAAATGATTAATTAGTTAAAAACTAAAAAACATGTTGGAGATTTATTAAACTAAATACTCTAAATGCATAAGAACTACTGGCTAGAGACAGACGGAGGGGAATAAATAAAGCCATAGAAAGCTGGAAGAAGTTATTAAATTTACTACAAAAATGTGGAGTTTTGTAATAAAAAATATAAAAAATTTGTAAGGAAAACATAAAAAAGTTATTAGGCAAATAAAGACAGCTTATTCTATATGATACTGCTGGTTTTCTACTAAAGAACAAACTTAAAATAATTTTACACAACTAATGAGAATATATAAACTAACTTCTTTTATACAAATGTATTGTTATGGTAAAGGCAATAAAGAAATTATCTCCAGTTAATTAAAAAATATTAATTCAAATACTAAAAATTCTAGATTTGCGCTTAAAAGCTGAATACTGTTAAACTCATTAAAAAGTTTTAAAAAATACTACATTTTAAAAAGGAGTAAAACTATTATTTTTAAAAAAAGTAATAAATATATATACTACTTTTTACAAGTATGTAGTAATAATACTACTTTAAAAGGTAGTGTAAATACTACTTCGTAAAAAGTATTAAAAATACTATTTTTGGGAAATTAGTAAAAATACTACCTTTGAAAAAGTACTAAAGGTAGTACTTTTCGAAAGTAGTGAAAATATTCTTTTCAACAGTAGTAAAAATGTTACTTTTCAAAATTGTTAAATATACGACTTTTTTAGAGGTTGAGTAAATACTACTTTTTTAAAGGTCTATAAATATTACTTTTTTAAAAGTAGTGAAATTATAGTTTTTGAAAAAGTAGTAAAAATACTCCATTTAAAAAAGTAGTAAAAATATTTATTTTTAAGAAGTAGTAAAAGTAGTGTTTTTAAAGTTAGTAAATATACTAGTTTTTGAAAAATAGTATAGACACTACATTTTAAAAAGTGGTAAAAATACTATTTTTGAAAAGTAGTAAAAATAGTACTTTTCAAAAGTTGTAAAAATATTACTTTTTTAAAGGTAGCAAGAAAACTACGTTTTAAAAAGTAGTTTTTAAAAAGTATTAAAGATACTACTATATTCAAAGTAGTAAAAATACTATAGTAAAAAATACTATTTTACAAAAGCATTGAAAATACTACTTTTTTAAAACTACCAAAATCGTAATAGCTTTTATTATAAACCTATCTATAGCTACCAAAAACTAGTGCTTCGGTCGAAGCAGGTTTGTAAGCGAGAGAAGGTTGTTGTTTTTTCTGCTGTTTCGAAAAGCGCTTCGAACAGGCATTGTTTTTGTCCTACTTGGGACTTCTTGTTTTTTTACATAAAACATCGTTTCTTCCGAAGCATTAAAAAAGGGGGTCGTATCACGTCTCTTCGTCTTAGTGCCTCATCCAATTGTATCATCATTAACTACCGACAAAACAAATCGTGTTTTATTATAAATCTCTCTCTCTCTCTCTTTGATACAATAATTGAGAGATGTAGAAAGAGAGGATGCTTTAAATGCGTTTTACGTTTTTAAATGTTTTAGTATTTATTTAAAACAATGCGTGCAACAATTATTTAAGACATATTTTGTTGAAAGCTACAATCTACTAAATACGATTTTGTTTATTTTGAAGTTATTTTTGAATAAATGTAAAAAGGCGACAAACTTCGTAATTTAAGCAATATAATCGCTAAGAGATCTCCGCCTTCTTTTTGGGCATCTTCGGAAGCGCTTCGAAACATTACATATGGAAAGCATGAAATATTTTTAATGCTTCCATAAACATGCTGTTTTTTTGCTAGGTAGTCCATAAACTCAACTACAGTGTTTGCCATAGACTCTTCTTTACTATAGCGCAGTCAATAGTCTTTACTATAGACCAATCTATAGCCTTTATTATAGACCCTTCTATAGCATTCACAATTAATTAGTCTTAACATGGTTTAGTTTATATAAAGACTTTCTAAAGACTTACAAAAAACTAGTCTAATTATAGTTTGCACCCCCCTAATTATAGTCTATACCCAAGACAAAATGCAGAGTACAAACTGAGCTAAACTATAGCATATAGAATATAGTTCTTACTGTTGACTATGCTGGGCATCACAATGGGCCTAATGGACTCCGAATGTATTCGCAGCTATGTGAGGCACCTAGTTAATATTGCTTAACCATATATTTGTCGTATAGCATTTACTATATGCTAGCTTATAACATTTACTATAGGCTAGGATATAGCATTTACTATAGGCTAGTATATAGCATTTACTATAGGCTAGTTTATAGCATTTACTGTATTCTATAGCACATACTATGGGATAGTTAGTAGCATTCACTATACACTAACCTATAGCATTTATTACAGACACGTCTATAGCATTTACTATAGATTAGTCTTATAGCATTTGCTATAGTCTATGACATTTACTATAGAGTAGTCTATAGTATTTACAATAGACTAGTCGGTAGCATTCGCTGAACTAGTTTTTATCATTTACTATATACTTTGTAACATTTACTATAGACTAGCCTATATCATTTACTATAGTCTATAGGATTTATATAGTCTATAGCATTTATTATAGATTGGTCTTATAGCATTTACTACACACTACTCTGTAGCAATTATTGTAGACTAGTATATACTTATGGACTAGCACACAGCATTTGCGATAGGCTAGGCTGTTGCATTTACTATGAACTAGCAGGATGTTCAATCAATTTAGTAAAATTTATAAAATTATAGATTTGTCTTTAAATGCAAATGCTATTAAATGTAATATATGTATAATCTTCTTATTAAACAATAATTACTTTTTTAATATATTTGTATGTACTTCATGTTATTATATTGCTTAACTGTCTGTAAAAATATGATACTCACAGACAAAAACTATAAATAAATAAATATACTAAGCATTTACTGTAGACAAGTCTATAGCATTTACACTATACCATTTATTATAAACTTTCTCCATAGCATTTACTATAGTCCAGCCTAGAGCATTTAGTGCATACTACTACATATATAGTATTTACTATAGACTAGTTTATAGCATTAAGTGTCGACTAGTCTGTAGCAATCACTATCGATTAGACTAAAGCATTTTCCATAGCATAGCCGAGTCTATAGCATTTAACATATATTAAACTAAACGTGTATATATGATTTCCTGGACTTCAATAGAAATTTTTTTTACAAACTTGTCTATAGCGCTTACTATAGATTACTCAGAGACATTTACTATAGTCTAGTATATATAATTTACTATATATTGCTCTATAGCATTTACTTTAGACTATATAATAATATTTAATACATGTAGACAAGTATGTAGCATTTATTATAAACTCTCTCCATAGCATTTACTATAGACCATTCTATATAGCATTTAGTGTATACTACTATATAGTATTTACTATAGACTAGTCTATGGCATTAAGTGTCGACTAGTCTGTAGCATTCATTATAGATTATACTAAACATTTTCCATAGGCTAGTCTGTAGCATTTAGTATAGAATGATATATAATATTTAATATAGACTAGTCTATCTTATTTAGCATAGCCGAGTCTAGCATTTAAAATATGTTAAACTAATATATATGATTTCGTAGACTTCAATAGAAATTTGTCTACAAACTTGTCTGTAGCACTTGCTATAAACTACTCAGAGGCATTTACTATAGTCTAGTATATATAATTTACTATATATTGGTCTATAGCATTTACTTTAGAGTATTTTATAATATTTAATATATTTAGAATATTCAATAATAATTACTTTACACTAGTCTCTAGCATTTACTAAACACTAGTCAATAAATAGCCTGTACTATTAGAGTAGTGTATAGTCTTTATGACTAGCTTATAGTATTTACTATAGTGCTTACTATTGACTGCTCTTTGGTCTTTATTACTCTTTGTTATATAGTATATACCATGGACTCTTCTAGTCAACTTTAGACTATACAGTTGTCTGTAGCAAAGGCTATACTATAGCTTATATTAAGGACTATAGACTTATTTCGAGTAGCAAATATATTGTGAGCTATAGTTCAGTTAAGTCTATAGTTTGTGTTTCTTGTCTTGGTCATAGATATTATAGTCTTATCTATAGCCGGTACATATGTATATACTTCTTAATTTCATCTTGTGCCAAATTTAATTAAAATTGTTAATTGAAACTTAAACTAATAAAAATCGATATGTTTTGTTTAAAATTCATTTCACTACAAATACCACCTTGTATTGTCGTTTTTTCCAAACAGCAAACACTCCTTGTATTTTATGATATAATTTATAAGCAAACATCATTGAACGAAACATTAATCGATTACGGAAAGATTTATTTGTGAAGATGTATTACTGCTTTACAGTTTTGTTGAACAACAAGACCAAAAGAAAGAAAAAAAAAGAAACTTGAAAAGCAGGCCTCTAAATACCTCATGCAGTTTTAATGTAAACTCCAACTGTTTTTGAGTCGAGAAATATGAAGATGACGACGAGATCATGAGGATGATGATCATGAAGATGATGATGGGAATTATTGGACTAAAACATATCACTTGTTAGAGCAGCAGCAAAAAAAAAAAGACTTTCAAATTATATAAAAAGCATATGAAAAAACTTTAACGCTGTTTAGAATTTTTTAAGAAACTGGAATATCTTTTTTGTTTTGTTTTGTTTTTTTTTTTGCACAACCTTGAGCTATGAAGCTGGTTGTTTATGTGCTTGACCACAGAGAAATTCTATCTTTTGCGTGGTTATATAATCAATTTCCGGTTTTACATTCTATGAAAATGTCTGCATATGAAAATTGCTGGGTCTTCGTTGTTTTTTTTTTTTTTTTTTTTTTTTTGTTTAGATGAAGTTCAGTTTAAGTGGGTGTATTCTTTTAAAGCTTTTTTTCTTCTGTAGTGACCTGTTGTTCTTGTGCTAGAGCTAATAATGTTATTTGATCTTCTTTTCCAAGTGGGTGTTAAGTGGCAAATTGTTAACGGTCGTGTCATAAATGTTTAAAATATAAATTATGCTGCCCAAAGTTTAGATATTATTTGTCCGAGACTTGGTTCTACTCGTATAATTAATGATGATTTCAAAATATTTTAAGTGTCTTTGAGAAATGTTGGAATTTCTTGGTTTTTTTATTTGTGCTTAATATGCAGAAAAATATTTCATAGGAAATTATTAAAATATCATTATGATTTTATTGAAATCTTTCTTTAGATAATTAGTTTGTAAGTTTTGTGTAAGACATGTTACAAAGAAATTCTTTGATGTTTATTTACCTGCTACTGTAGGTTTTTTTTGCCACATTTATTTTATCAAGAATACTATAAAAGCAATTACGATCACTTTTCAATATGCAATTCAATCGACAATAATTTGTTTTAATATTATGACACAAGCCATTGTACTTTTATGGTTAAATAATGTTTTGTGTTCCATATGTAATTGCTTAAGAACATACATGGTTTGCTGGTTAACTTAACTAAACTAAGCTTTAGCTAAAAAAAAAGCTCTAAAATCAAAAGGTATGGCAACATATAAGGTACTGTGTACTATACTAGAGACCTTTGATGGGTTGGCTAAAGAATTGTTGTTGTATAAAAATAGACAAAATACCTTTAACACATTAATTAATGTTAACATTGGCTTTAACGTTCGTTCGCTACATAATGGGCCATGGACAGACAGATGGGACAGACGGTCGGACGGACGGACGGACGAAGCTATGATTGGGCGGTTAGCCATATAAATGTATACAAATATAGTTGAGGTACTTCTTTAGAAAATGAAAGAAAGAAAGAAAGAAAGAAAAAAAAGAAACTTAAACATTAAAAGAAATAATGAATTGTATTGGTTTGTTAAGCATAAAACCAATGATTTTACAACCAAACAAAAAATGGTTACAAGAGGAAGGAAGGCAATTTCAAAGAAGAAAAAATAAACCAAATAAACTTGTAAGGAAGGGTATAATAAGGAATTGTGTTGGTGGTGGATAAATTGCTAAACTTTAGATTGAGAAAGATATATAATTTCAAAAGAAGTAAGCATAACTAATGAGTAGCCTTTTTAACAACTACAACATGAATGAACGTCATAATGATGAACGTCAGATGATGATTAAAGAATGACAAGAAATCAAAATTTTAACAATAACAAAAAGTTTTCAAGCTTAAAGGAAAAATAAGATAAACATTTCTACATACAAGATTATGAATATTTACGTTAAATGGCAGACACCATACCCATTATTCTTATACGCCCTAATTGGGTTCAATAATTTATAAAAAATTTCTAGTTTCCCGTTCTCACAGTTTTCCTTATTTAATTCGAATGGGACCACGCCCACTGTTATATCCCCGCCAATTACTGATATACATACATAGCTGTATAGCTTAATGATACATAATAGTAAAAGTTACATACTATTCTATAGTAAATCCTTTAGTTCTGTCTATAGAAAATGCTATTTCCTGCTCTATATTAAATGCTAAAAGACTAGTCTATAGTAAATGCTATAGAATCATCTAACGTAAATGCTATAGACTAATATATTAAATACATACTATAGAATAACACAGGTCAGCACGAACAAAATTTTAGCTCCCTGCTCGGGCGCCGTGCAAAAAAAGAGAAAAACTGTGTTTAAACAAAAAAGTGATTCACGCATAAAACATTTTAATTGTCGCGTTTACCACGATTGTAGTCAGTACGTGTGATTTTTCAACAAAGATTAAAAATAAATACTAATTAGTTAAAAAGTATTAAGGGAAAAACACACATCTAATATATTAAACGGAAATATTACAATAATTCCTATGTCGGTTCAGTACAACTATGTATGTGCAAAAGGAGGTTAACTTTACCTCGCCATAAAACGAAACCCAGATGTAAACTTTCAAAACAACGATACAGTTATATATTTTTTTGTTCCATTTACCGGAATCAGTTGTTAGAAGCATATTATTTTTTTGTTTTACAGTGTAATTAATAAATTCAAAATAGATTCGTTTTTTTAGCTCTACACTTCCCAGAACTTTTTTATTTTAAGCTTTGCTAAACTTAATTGCCTAAAAACGCAATTAAATTGCCCCTAGCCAATTTTCCATTTCTGAAAAAATAGATAATTCTTTAGCAACTTGGCAATTTCGTGCTAAAAATAAGCTATAAATATACAGCTTAAGCCCCACAATTACTGTTAAGGATTTTTTAATTTGGAAAGAAAAAAAATACAAATAAAACACGAAAATAAATTGCCCACAAAATGAAATAATCATATGCTACAATTAGCATACAACCAAACACACTTGTACCAACAAAGATGGTGGTATGAAAAATATGTATAAGAAAGAAACGATAAGAGTAAAACAAAAAAACTACTGCAACAGTAATCAATTTTATTGATTATTGATTGCAAATAAACAGCAATTGTAGAAAACACCAAAAAAATAGGTTTGCTTAAAAACAAGTACAATTTCAACAAAAAAAAAACACAAACCAGTAGAAGCGTATTTATAAACACCAGCTAAAAGCTTGATAACTTTTCAAACCTATAATAAACATTGCAATAAGTTTAAATGATATTTACGTTATAGATTTTTCTTTAAGAAAGATTTTTCTTTAAGAAAGAAAAATATTAAATCTTTTCTTAGAGCTGCTGTTTCCTTATGCTACAATATATACAAGCTTTGTTTCTTTTTTTGTTTTCTTATATGTTATATAGAACTCTTTGTCTTGTACACACTCATCGTCGTATATTGTATGTAGCATTGATTTACGTTAGTTGTAGATTGTGATTTCAGATTTAATTTTATTGCTAACAATGTTAATTGTTATTGTTGTTGTTGTTGTTAGTTTCTTTTATTTTTCTTCAAGCTCTAACATAAATCTTTAAACGGATTTATGGGAAAACTTTTTTCGCTAGCTTTACTCTCTTTGGTAAAGAGTGAGTGAAATATTGACAGATTTAGGATGAAATGTCGCCATTAAATTGACACAATAAGCTTTGATTTTCTTTTTGAATTCAATAGATAAATGTGTGCACTTTGAGATTTATAGGTAATTTGGGAATTGAATAGAATGAAGCAACAAAAACAAACATGATCAAAGAGTTTGTAACATTTGGTTTTGTTCTAAATTTTTAATATAAAATGTTCCAGTTTTATAGTTTTTATTATAAAACGGCATATAGCCTATGATATAGTTTTCTCTATAGTGTTAAGTATAAACTGGTCTATTGCGATTAGTCCGTAGCATTCACTAAAGACTTGCTTATACCATTTACTATATCTTAATTTGTAACATTTACTATAGACTTAACTATGGCATTTACTATTGTCCGTAGCATTTACTATGGTCTATAACATTTATTGTAAATTAGTTTTATAACATTGTAACTATTCTATAGCACCTATTGTAGACTAGTCTATATCAATTACTATGGACTAATCTGTATTATTTACTATGGACTAAGCTGTATCATTTACTACAGACCAGTCTATAAAATTTACTATCTTCCATTCTAATATGTAACATTTACTATATACTTGCCTATGATATTTACTATTGTCTATAGCATTTACTGTACTCCATAGCATTTACCATAGTAAATGCTACAGACTAGTCTATAGCATTCATTGTAGAATATTACAAATATTTACTATATAATATTCTATAGCACTTATTGTAGACTAATCTATAACAATTATCTATAGACTAGTCGGTAGCATTTAATATGGACTATGCTGTATCATTTACTTTTTTATAAAACTTTCTGAATATCTCTGAAGCTATAAGACAGTTAAAAAATTAATAGGGACGTAATTTAAAGGTTATTTTGTATCCGATCCTTCTGTTTTTTTTTCTAATTTAATCGAAGAACTAGTTCTCGAGTAAATGCAAATTATGTGATGCAGCATCCTCTTTTTTCTTTATAACGGAAAATCTCGAGATACAGAGTCAATTAAAAAAACATTTATAAGCATTGGAGCTCAGTATATGACCTGTGTTATTTATTTTCAATCTTTGTTGAAAAATAACACGTTTTTTATTTTTTTGCAAAGTTCCTGCTCGGGCGCCAACATTTTTCCTTTAAAATTGTTTAAGGCCACTGAATTAATTATTATTTATTTTTAATCTTTGCTGAAAAATCCCATGTAATGATTATGAACGTGGTAAATGCGAGAATTAATGCGAACTAATTCAAATTTTTGCACAGTCCCTGCTCGGGCGCCAAATTTTTTTCCTTAATATTTTGTAATGACACTGAATTAATGATTATTTATTTTTAGTCGTTTATTAACACAATGGGTCTGCGTGTTAGAAAATCTAATTCTTCGCAACAAAATAATTACACCACAGTTAAGTTTGAGTATTACTTCAACAGTGGATCTATTTACAAAATGAATGTTAAAATTAGCTTGCATATAATAGATATACTGCTTATTTCACGATGTCGAAAGATTTCTTTTTTTCGGACAATTACATTTAAAACAAAAACAAATTTTAAAATTTTGTTTTTTGTTTTAAATGTAATTTTAGAAAAGAAAAAATTCTTTCTACATCGTGAAATAGGCAGTTAGTTTTAAATTGCCCTAGAAAATTGACAGATAGATTTAAGGTAGATCGGGGAAGTTGAATGAAAACAATAGACAGGAAAAAAGTGACTCTACGTCAAATTATTACAACCAAAAGAAATGAAAGTAAATAAAAAAGAAAATTTAGAAATGAAAATATTATAACGATGCTGTGAGCAAACAGTGTTTATACCACTTTTATGTACAACACCACGAGGAACATTTTTGTGAAACAGTTTAACCCTCTTACTCTTCGTTGTATAGGTCCTTTTGTCCCTTTCTTAAAAAAGGGGGAAATCTCCCCTTCAGCGGCGATCTAGCAGATTTATATGTTCTATAAAAATGCTTCTGTTCTAAATAAAAGTGCTGAGCAATTGTTACACCTTAAATGTAAGACTTACAAGATTTCCTATGCCGAGTCCTAATTGTGAAGAAGTACGAAATTAACCCTTAAACATATTTAAAGTTTTCTATGATTTCTGACGTTCAAGTAGAGTCCGGAGCTTAGGTGTATTTTCCGTAGAACATTTCAGCCACCCACATTGCCGTTAAAGGGAAGGTTCTTGTTCCTTTTTTTTAATGGACGAAACGACCCTTACAACGAAGAGTTAGAGGGTTCAAATGTTTCATAAAACTTTTTCTCGTGGTGTTTTACGTAAGACTGTTGTATATACCTTATACCCATAACGTAAGGATTGCAAGATTTCTTATGCCAAGTCCTAGTGAAAAAGAACGGATTTAACCCTTGAGTATCTTTTGAGTTTTATATGACTGATGGCGTTCACGTTGAGTCTGGAGCTTAGGTTTCTTTCAAGACCTACAGCAGAATTTTATGGCCCACATTTTTGTAGAATATTTCTGTCCGATAAATTGCCACAGAATATGATTTTTTGCTACTTATTTAAGAATGGATCAGCAAGACCCATACAACGAAGAGCTAAAGGGTTAAAATATTCCACAAAAATGTTTCTCGTGATGTTTTAGCTCTCCTTAAAATGAACCGCAGATATAAACTTTCAAAACGCCGATATATGTGTATTTTCTTTGGTGTCTTCTGCCAGAATCAGTCGTTCGAATCGTGTTATTTTGATCTTGTTGCACAGTGTTACTATTTGTATCACTGCTTTTTTTAATTTCATAACAATTTCAAGCTAATTTATATTTATGGCTTTCCCAAGCCCATTACTTGTTGTTCTCTTCTTTATTAATGCTCTTTCAAATTTAAATTTATATTACTCCAATTTTCAGCACAAAAGAATGAACAGGTACCTGCCATACACCAAGCAGTAAAAAATCTCTCTGAATGACAGTGTTGTTAAAAGTATTTTTCAATCTAAAGGTGTTGTCAACAATTTATATTTTAATTAAAATATACAGAAATTTTAAATACAAGAATATTTCCACACTTCAATGATTGAATGAAGCGAAGACAAGTTTTGTTATTGGTAATTGTTATGGAAATTCTTAAGAATTTTTATGGGCAATAGGGTAATAGCCGGCCGTCAGCTGCAAGCAGCAGCAGCAACATGAAAAGAAAATTTATTTTTAGAAACAAAAAAAAACTAATTTATTGAAAATGTGTTAAAGTCATTAAATATTGACACTACCAAGTTTGTAGCTTAACTCTTTTGTTTAAGAAAGTAATAATAGAGAAAAACAAATTGTATACAAAATTTGTTATGCCTTTAAACTTAACCTTTTTTTTACAGTCTAGCTAAGGAGAGACTAGTTTGAAACCAAGTCTCAAGTCCCAATTTAATTTTAAAGCAGAGGTTCTGTAGTCTAAGGTACAAATTATACAAATTTTTATGTTTTTTTTTATTTCAGTTTAGTTTTGTCCAGAGTCTTTGAACTTGTTGCTCAAACTTCTTTAATTAGTAAAACTTCTATCTTTAAATTTCTTCCATTAGTAATTACCTGGATGTAAGTAATTTGTTTATACAGTTTAAAATATATATACATATTTCTAGCTTGTGAAAAAGAAAAACTTCAGCAATCATAAACATTCCAATAGAGTTAAAATAAAGAAGAGAAAAAAGTTTGATATCTTGCCGTGCATCATCCTACAGTTAATTTACTACACGCTGGGCTTAATAAAATGTAGCACTTGCCAAGTAAGGAGTAAAATTATTAAAGATTTTCACAACATCTGGCCATAACAAATAAAATTAAAATGAAAATTAAAACTCCAAAACAGATATGGAAAGGAATATATTGGAAAGGAATCAAAAGAAAATCTTTTGTTATTAAAATTAATTATAATAAGTTAAATTGGGCAATTTAAATGGGTAGCTCTCATTTCAAATGCTCTCTTATTGCTACTATCTAAATGCTGCTCTTATTTCAAAATATTGTATTCGTATAAATATGTATTGAGCGTTACGTTAGCAACATTTTTAAATAGTATTTATCTATAAATTTTAGGACGCCAAAAAAGTTAGCGTTGGAAGGATAGAAACGATACAGAGAACATTATGTAATTTCCTTTGAAAAAATTTTGCTTCTACCGCACTGTGGACTATTATATTTTCGAAGAATGTACTAGGTAGATCGTATTTTGCTACGAATAATTATTTGAAATTGATTTAACTCTTAACATTGTTAATCGATTTTATTAAAATAAGTTTAATTTGAAAGAAGAGTTAGCCTGCTTTTTGGTCATGTATAAATGTTTGTAAAGAATTATTTTCAAACATACATATTTTTATTTTTTCCCTCTGAAAACAAATCAAAGTTGAAAAACTTGTCATAACTTTTAATTTCGTCCTGCGATTATTATAATTTTATGTTTTTAGAGAGTAGATGTATAGTACTTTCAAACCCTATACTCATTTTTTGTGGTGTATTTTTTCGCAAAAATCACTCTCGAAACAACCACGAATACAAATGTAACGGTCAATATACAAAAATGTTTAAAAAATCGAAATATATAATTTTATTTCAGGATCCATTGAATGAAACGAAAATAATAAGAATCCTGCCTTCTCATATTTCGTTTAGTTACATTGGTAAAAAAAATGTGTAGATCCACCAAGAATTTAACTTTTTAAATTCGACTGTTAAGGTGGTAAAAACGAGTGCATTCCTTAATCTCAAATCCCCTGATCTGACTAAGTTAGATGTAAAATTCAAAATGCATCATAATTATTTAAAAAATAATCGTATAAGTGCTTCGTACTTTTTTGATGTTCGTTCTTATAGGGTGTAAAAAAGGGTTCAAAACATAATTTTGATACTTTTCTTAGTACCACAGTTACATGTCTTTTAAAGTAATAAGATAAGAAATAAAATTTAAATAGCATTATTTTCTTCTTGCGAAATTCTAAAATACGTTTGGTACTTTTTTGTAATTCAAATAGGAAACGGGCAAATATTTTCCCTTTTTTGTGTTTTTTTCAATAAACATATTTTTTATGTACAATGTACTGATCGAATATTTTTGACCATGAAATCTTTTCACTTGAAAGAAAATACATAATTTTCACAAAAGGTACTTTTTACAAAAGGTACTTTTTACAAAAGGTACTTTTTACAAAAGGTACTTTTTACAAAAGGTACTTTTTACAAAAGGTACTTTTTACAAAAGGTACTTTTTACAAAAGGTACTTTTTACAAAAGGTACTTTTTACAAAAGGTACTTTTTACAAAAGGTACTTTTTACAAAAGGTACTTTTTACAAAAGGTACTTTTTACAAAAGGTACTTTTTACAAAAGGTACTTTTTACAAAAGGTACTTTTTACAAAAGGTACTTTTTACAAAAGGTACTTTTTACAAAAGGTACTTTTTACAAAAGGTACTTTTTACAAAAGGTACTTTTCACAAAAGGTACTTTTTACAAAAGGTACTTTTTACAAAAGGTACTTTTTACAAAAGGTACTTTTTACAAAAGGTATTTTTTACAAAAGGTACTTTTTGCAAAAGGTACTTTTTACAAAAGGTACTTTTTACAAAAGATACTTTTTACAAAAGGTACTTTTTACAAAAGGTACTTTTTACAAAAGGTACTTTTTACAAAAGGTACTTTTTACAAAAGTTACTTTTTACAAAAGGTACTTTTTACAAAAGGTACTTTTTACAAAAGGTACTTTTTACAAAAGGTACTTTTTACAAAAGGTACTTATTACAAAAGGTACTTTTTACAAAAGGTACTTTTTACCAAAGGTACTTTTTACAAAAGGTACTTTTTACAAAAGGTACTTATTACAAAAGGTACTTTTTACATTTCGTAGTTGCTACACTGCCATCCGCAGCCAAGAAAAAATCTTTCTATTTCGTTTAAAACAATTTACTTTAAGATCTCTTTTGCCACTGTGTGGGCAATTAATGTAATTTTTTTCCGCTGTATCTTTTTCTGTGACGCAAAGTATTAATATTACAGGTATAATGTTTAATATTTACTAGCTTGCGACACGCAATGCCACACCACAAATAATAATAACAATAAACGACACAAACAATATAATATTGAAAAAATAAAGGGAAGGAAGACCATTAAAAAAAAGAATTTTGTCTTTTTTTCATAGGTTTTCTTAAGTGTTCCTAGACATGTGTCCAAATAGAAAAACATAAATTGATACAAAATATTATTTAGTACTAACAAGTACTAACAAGATTAAATGTGCGTTTGTCTCTTAGATCATTGAAGGGGTTTGTGTTGTATGTCAAAAGTAATTAAATGCTTAATAAATATGAGGAAATTTCAAATGTAACACAATGACTTAAGAGACGAACTTGTATGTAACAAAAGCTGGTTTAACACTATAAATTAAATAGCAAGTTAAATGGCAAATTAAATAGCTTGAGATAAAATCAAAAATATTTTTTTTAATAAAAAAAAAGACAGCTACGATTTTTTGCAAAAAAAACAGCGCAGAATTGAGAAATGCTGCAAATCATGAGAGTTTAAAAAGATGTTGAAATCCAAAAGACTTAAGAAACGAATCTTTAAAAAATTATCCGCCTTACAGTTTAGACAGAGCTTTAGCAAATTATGAGGCTAAAGAATAATATCTAAAAAAACATACTTTAAAAAAAAATTATTTACTTTGAACTTAATTTTTAACTAAACATTAGAGCTGAGAATGTTTTAGGCAGTTTTTGCAATGAAAAAAAGAATCTCATTTCATTTTAATCTTTAGCATATGTTGAAATGAGGAACAAATTTAATACCAAATAAATCCCTATAAAGTATTAAATATTCCCTGTCCATAAACGAAAACTTTTGTCTCCGAAATGGCTGAAATATCCTAAAGTTTGGGACAAATACCCAATTCTGGTAGTAACACACATTGATTTCTCCTAACAACACAATTTAATCCTTGGAAAAATAGGCTACACTCCGCCGATTTTTAGTACAAAAAATTTTTAAACTATTTGCTCTTAACTAATTCTTATGAAATAATACACACACATTTAGTTCCCTTGGCAATTACATTTTTGTGAACAAAAAAAGTGGGCTGTGTCACGCCCCTATTAATTAGATACTATTTTTTAACCACTTACAATTTAGCAAATTTTTGAAACTTCGCACACTTATCGAACTCCATTGACTTTCACATTTCAAAGATTCTAAAAGTGGGCAATGCCACGTTCATGCAATAAAAATATAAACTTTACTCTACTTCGCCTTAAGCGATCCTTATGAAACTTTTTACACAGATCGAGTTCCCTCGACAATTTGAACTAGATATAAGAAAAGTGGGCACACGTCCATACTAAGAAGACATTATTTTTCAACAACTAAGCCGAAACTTATTAAACTTCTCACACACATTAAACTCGCATAATTCAATTCGATTAAAAAATGTAGGCAGTGCCATGCCCATACTAGGTAAATACTGACTTACAACTATTTTTATTTAACTGATTCTTATGAAATATTGCACACAAATTAATTTCTTCCTAGAATACAATTTATAGGTGAGAAAAGTAGGAGGTGCCACGCCTAAATACATAAATATTTATTTACAACTACTCCCGCTTAATTAATTTTTATGAAATTTTGCACACACACACACTGAACTACCCTGAAGATACAGTTTAGTGTTTAGAAAAGTAGGCGGTGCCACACCCATAAAAAGTAAATATTCCATTTCAATCACTTATCCTAAGCCGATTACTTACGAAACTTTGATATGTACATATATACACTGAATTCTTTTGGCAATACATGTCAATGATTAAAACAGTGGGCAGTGCCACGCCCATACAATGTAAATATTCCTTTTTAGCTACATTTACTTAACCGTTTTATATGGAAGTGTGCACACAAATTGAACTTCACAGACAATACATTTTAATGATTATACAAGTGGGCAGTGCCACACCCATAACATGTAAATATTCTTTATCAGCTACTTTAACTTAAACGATGCTTATGACACCTGGCTCACAAAATTGAATTCCCCTAACAATGCATTTCAATAATTAGAAAAGTGGGCAGTGCCACGCCCATACAAAATAACGATTCCTATTCAACTGCTTCTACTTAAGCGATTTTTATGATACTTTGAACATATTCTGAGTTCTTCGGACAATATAATTTAATGGTTAGAAAAGTGGGCAGTGGCATGCCTATAAACATGTATTATTTTTCAACTACTTCAACTTAACGGATGCTTTTGAAACTTTCTAAACTTATTAAACTTTACTTACCATACATTTTAGAGATTATACAAATGGGCAGTGCCACGCCCATTATATGTAAATATTATTTTTCAGTTACTTTTGCTTACACAATTCTTATGGCACTTTGCTCACAAATTAAATTTATCTAACGATATATTTCAAGGATTAGAAAAGTGGGGAGTGCCACGTCCATACAAAATAAACATTCCTATTAACTGCTTTTACTGAACCGATTCATATGAAATTTTGCACACAATTTGAGTTCTTCTGACAATACAATTTAATTATTAGAGAAGTGAGCAGTGGTGGGCGTTCCACCCAAAATAAATGTCCTTTTTTTAAATGCTGACATTTTCCTTGCAAATTTAGTTTCCTTAACAGTACAATTTAATTTTCAGTGCTACGCCTCGCCCCATACAATTTAAATATTAATTTTCAATTACCTCTGCTACAACAATTCAACTACTTTACCAACTTTATTTAAGCCGAATTTTATCAACTATAAGTCAGAATAAACAAAACACATGTTGAGTAATTTTTTGTTGCACAACCCTGTGGACCAGAATAAAAATATTTTGGAAATAAATCAGCGATTTTAAACGGATAGTCCGGTCGCTATAAAACTTGACACAGACATAGCAAAGAAGTATTTCTATTTAACCTAAGAATGTGAGTTTCCCACGTTGCTCACTTCAGGCATGTAAAATTTTTCAACGCTTGCAATTTTTTTCTCGCCCGATTCCAAACATTTTTTGTGTCCTTATAGCCCATATAAGGTTATAGTTAGTGAGGCATACTCATTTAAACATTTTTTTTTAAAAACTTTGATGGAACTGTTCTTTCTCAGTGGAAAAATATACAATTTGAAAATTTAAGAAATTTTCAATTTTTTATAATTATTGTCCTAGAAAGAACAATCATTTTTCACTCTATGCAACTTTTTGCAGGAACATATGTTTATTACATATGTGTATTAAGTAAGTAAATTTGTATATAACTGCACAATTTAAGTGGAAATTATAAAAAATAAACAACTATTTTACAACATTAAGAAAAATATTTAACAGCATACAAAATAACACCATTTTGTATCCTTGTTTTGCAAAAAGTCTCTCAGGAATATTTAAATTACTAAAATCTGAATACATTATTTAAAACTAGATATAATTTTATAAATTTTGATATATGACATGTTCTCCTTTCTCTTTTAAACGTCTAAAAATCTCGTGCTGGTCTTAGAACCAAAGAATGATAATTCAAATTCTGATGTTTTCACTAAATATGTTGTAACTTTCTCATGTTGTATCTGATGTTACCAATTTTATGCTTACTATGTTTGGAATAAAAATTTTCAAGATGTGGGTCAAAAAAAATTCAACTGCCTGTTACACGATGTCGAAATCATTTTATCTTTCATTATCTTGCATTTAAAACAAAAACAAATTTTTGGAATTTTTTTTTTGTTTTAAATGCAATTGTACAAAAGAAATGATTCCTTCGACATCGTGGTACAGGCAGTACATTTTTTTCCTTAATAGATCGACTTACGGCTCTTTTCACAATGTCCGATTAAGAGTTAGCATGGACTTTACTGGCAAGTTTTGTATGTCGAACTTGCCGTTAAAGTCGTCCTTAGCTTTTAATCACACATTGTGAAAAGGGCCGTTAATATGGTAAATTTAAAAAAAAACGTATAGAAAATTTAGATTTTATTCAAATCTTCTGGTCTAAAATTCAATAAATTTAAATCCGATCAATGCAATTTATATATTGGCTGAAAGACGAAAGACATATCAATGAAACAGTGGCAAATTTTTATAATTTAGATGAACAGTTGTAAAGATTTTTGGAAATTACCAAAAAAAAACAATACTGAAAAAATATGTTTTTTGCGAATATCTAAAAAACGCTTCCTAAGAAAAATAAACTAATATTCATGTTCAACGAAACCAAATCAGCTTCGAAAACATTTCCTTTTTTTATTTTTTATTTTGTTCTATAATAAAAATTGCAGTGTTTCAGTTTTCTTTTGCTTTTATATTAAGAAATCTTTATTTAAATAACTTTTGAATTCAAATAGAAATCTTGAATAAAAAAAATCTAATTACTTAGATCATGAACTCAAGCATAAACTATTTTATGCTACACTAAACACAAAAATTATATATTATAAAAATACAAGGTTTCAACTAGCTCTATTATTTGCATGTTGGAGAGCAAAAGCAAAAAAAAACATCGAACTGAATGCATAATGGCCTAAGCTTAAGGGCAAATAGGCCATCATGTAAATGAAAAGCCTTTCTTGTCTAGGAAAAAATCTAATAAAAATATGGAAAAATATAATAAATACAATTCAAAAGTTTAGGTAAGTTAGTAAGTTAAGTGTGTACAATTTCAAAAGAACTAATAAATAAATAGTAATTTTATTATACAAAATAAACTCTGGATTTTTGTTTCTAGAAGAAATTATTACTAATACTGTACAACACAAAAAATACGACTGATTCTGGCAGAAGGTACTAAAAAATATATATACTTATGTCAGAGTTTACAGCAGAGATTAATTTTAGGGGGAGTTAAAGTTGCACCTCTTTTGCACTTAGTTATAGTGACTCGGCATAGAAATTCATGTAAGTGTTACGTTTGAGGCGCAAGATATGTTCAGTTCTTTTATGTAAAGCACCACGGAAAATATTTTTTTTATTACTTTAACCCTCTAACTCCTTGTTCTATCTTTTTGTTCTATCTTTTTGTCTCATTCGTAAAAAGGGGCATAAAACTACCCTTCAGCGGCAATAAAGCGGGCTGAAATGCTTCACAAAAATATATGCCATAAAATTAAGGACTATTTTCGATATAACGACATATTGATATCTCGATACATCGATATTTTCTTAAAAATATATCGATATATATCGTCATATTTTTGAATTTCGATATGTCGATATTTTTTCCAAAGTATCAAATTCGATATTTTTAGCTTTGGTTTTGTTTTTCGTGCAATTTTTAAAAACATTTCGGCACAGTCTTCATCAAATAGAATATTACTAACAAAATCTTTTGTTTTGTTTATAATATTTTGTCTTTTCGAAAAATTGTCATTCTTTGAGTGTAACTTTGTTGATGTATGTTCCATGAAATATTGGTGGAAGAGTAAGGATCTTGGAAATTAACTCTTTCTAGCTTAATTGTTTATAAGAAAGGTGCTTTTTTTGTTTTATTAAAAAAATTTTGGAGACTACGTATCAATTATCACTGTTGAAAAAATATCGATATATCGATATTTTTTATTCGATATATATCGATGCGGATCGATATTTAAAAATATATCGATATATTTTTTTCACTTGCCCATCCCTAATACGTATGTATATACCTTTTTCGTTTTGGCGATTTTTATTTTTGACACTTAATGTTATCCTGATTTGTTCGTTTTGCGAAGTTTTTGCGTTTTTCCATTTTTTAAAGATATTTTTAGTTTTGGCGATTTTTTAGCTTTGGTGCGTTTTTCGTTTTTGGCGATTTTTTTAGTTTTGGTAACTATTTTTCGTTTAGGCGATTTTTTTCATTTTGGCAATTATTTGCGACTTTTTTGTTTTTGGCGCATTTTTGTTAGTTTTAGCGATTTTCTTTTTATTTTTGTGATTTTTTCGCTTTTTGCCGATTTTAGTTAGTTTTGTCGACTTTTTTCGTTTTGGCGATTTTTTCGGGTTTTGACGTTTTTGCGGCTTTTGGAAATGTTTATAGTTTTCTCATGCAATGTTTTTCGTTTTTAGGCGATATTTTTGTTTTTGGAAACTTTTTAGTTATAGCGATTTTTTTAGTTTTGGGGCTTTTTTTCGTTTTGGCGATTTTTCGAGCCGTGGCAACTTTTTTAGTTTTGGCGCTTTTTTTGTTTTGACCCTGATTTTTGTTTTTATGATTTTATTAGTTTTTGCGTTTTTTTATTTTAGCGATTTTTTCGCTTTTTTTATTATTTATAGTTTTAAAATTTTTTTAGTTTTGGCCTTTTTCCTTTTCACCATTTTTTCGTTTTTTTTGCAATCTTTTTAGTTTTGATGTTTTATTGCATTTTAGTGGTTTTTTACTTTTGGTGCTTTTTTCCCTTTAAGCGGTTTTTTTCATTTTGGTGATTTTTCGTTTTGGCATTTTTTAATTTTTTAAATGATTTTTTCGTTTTTTGGCAATCTTTTTAGTATTGATGATTTTTTGGATTTTAGCATATTTTTACTTTTGGTGTTTTTTTTTTCTTTAAGCGCTTTTTTCATTTTTGTGATTTTTCGTTTTGGCATTTTCTAATTTTTGAAATAATTTAGCGCGTTTAGTTTTAGCGTTTTGTTTTTTTTTTTAATTTCAAGAGTTTGCCTCTCACAGTTTCCAAGATAAAGCAAATTGTCTAAATTACATAGTCGAAATTACATTAACTGATAGAATACCCTTTAATTTTTATTGTTTTAAACATCGGTGTTAATTGGTGTAGTCTGTATAATAATACACTAACTTTGAAAATTTCCTGTGTCTGTATAGTATAGTATTTCAACATGTTTCGTTGCTCGCTTTAGAGCACCCTTTAATTTTTAGCTGTCATATATTTGTTGTTGTAGCAGCCAAAGTTTTACATATTCTGTAAAAATTTCAGGTCAGTAGTTTTTACGGTTCTCGAGAAAACAGCCTGTGGCAGACAGACAGACAGACGGACGGACAGCGTAGCGATAACAATAGGGTGCCTTTACACTTTTGGTCTATGGATTCCTTAAAAAAAATAGTGTAATTACAACATTTATATTGGAATATTTGCAAGAAGCAAAAAAAACTTCAAGAAAACGTTATTTGTTTATGCAACTTTATATTGTAAAAGCTGAAAAGACTCAACTTTTTGTTTTGCATGTGACCTTAAATGAACTTAAAAGTCATCATTTGTATGACTTAAATGTTGGCTTTAGGCTTTTAAACATTCATTTTAGCAACAGATTGCAACACAGTGTAGTAGCAGTCAAACAGTAAAAGAGAAATGTTTTAGCAAGTTTTTCTGTCAAGTTTTAAGACATTTTACTTCATTACAATGGCAAACTGGATGTTCTAACTGATTTAACATTTTTTTTTGCTAACAAAAAACCGCAGCTTGTTGTCGTTTTTTTTAATGATAGACAAAGTTGCGGTTTAAAAGTTTTTTTCTTTTACCCGAGTAACGGCACAAAGAAGAAAAATTCCAAAGCGAAATAGAATCTTAAGAAATAACAGTAAGAAAACAGAGGAAAAATTTAAACCAAAAACTAAAGACTTAGAAAACGAACTGTTTTTAAAAAAACAAATTTTTTGTTTTCCAAAAATACTGAATTAAAATCAATTTTATTTCCTTAAAAACAAAAGACTTACGCAACAAACTTTTTTGAAAATGTTTTACAAGGACTTAGGAAATGATCTTTTAAAGAAAATATATTTGTTTCCAAAAAATAACAATCAATTTTATACCCTAAATACAAAAAACTTAAGCAACAAACTTGTTTGAAAAAATTTTAATAGGACTTAGGAAGCAATTTTTAAAGAAAATATTTTTGTTTCCACAAAATAGTGCATAAAAATCAATTTTATTTCCTTAAAACAAAAGACTTAGGCAACAAACTGTTTTGGAAATTTTTAAAATAAAATTTTTTTTGCTAAATTTGCTAAAAATTATTTATAAAAATTTACATGTTGAAAACTAAACAAAAATTCATTTTCCTTTAAATTCTATTTTCAGATGCGACTGATTTCCCTGAATCACAATAGCGGTATTATGCGACCCCTCTCACCCAGTGTTGTTATAGCTTTATGCTCTCTTCTCATAGTGCTGCCCTCCTACGCCACGGCACGCATGGCTTTTGAAAAACTAACAGATTTTGATTTTGCCGGCACCACTTACTACAGTGTGAAAAACTTGTCTCTGTACGAATGTCAGGGTTGGTGTCGTGAAGAAGCTGATTGTCAAGCAGCTGCCTTTAGTTTTGTAGTCAATCCTTTGTCACCCTCCCAGGAGACACACTGTCAACTGCAAAATGATTCATCTGCCCATAATCCCTCAGCAGCTCCTCAACGTTCAGCTAATATGTACTACATGGTGAAGCTGCAATTGCGTAGTGAAAATGTCTGCCATAGACCCTGGTCATTTGAGCGGGTACCCAATAAAGTGATACGAGGCAATGATAATGCTCTCATCTATACCAGCACCAAGGAGGCTTGCCTATCTGCCTGTCTTAATGAAAAACGTTTTGTCTGTCGTTCTGTTGAATATGATTACAATAGTATGAAATGTGTGCTATCGGATACGGACAGACGTAGTGGTGGCCAGTTTGTGCAGCTAGTGGATGCACAGGGTACGGATTATTTTGAAAATTTATGTTTAAAACCTCAGCAAGCCTGTAAGTCTACACGCTCTTTTGCAAATGCTCGAGTAGGTGTATCCGAAGAAAAGGTTGCACAATATGTTGGACTTCACTACTATACTGACAAAGAATTGCAAGTGACCTCTGAATCAGCCTGTCGTTTGGCCTGTGAAATTGAATCAGAATTCTTGTGTCGTTCCTTCTTGTATTTGGGCCAGCCACAGGGAGCTCAATACAACTGTCGTTTATATCATTTGGATCACAAAACTTTGCCAGACGGTCCCTCTACTTACCTGAATCATGAACGTCCTTTAATCGATCATGGTGAACCTATTGGGCAATATTTTGAAAATGTTTGCGATAAGTCAGGAGCTGCTACCAATGCAGCTGTTGGCGGTCCAGTGGGAGGTCCTTCTACACTTGAAAAAATTGATACTTTGCCTATTACTTTCGATACGACTGAGGATCCCAGTCTGAATATTACACGTAATGATGTGAATTGTGATAAGACTGGTACTTGTTATGATGGTAAGTTAAGTTGAAATTTCACAGCTCTGAAGGCTAAAAGTCGAAAATTATAATGCTCCGTTGGGCCTATTATTTAAAGCTTTCTTCAAGAGGCTTTTTAGAGCAACTTTAAGGCTTTTTTACATTTAAAAAAAATGTAATTATAAATCTTATTTATAGAAAAGCAGATTTAGCTAAAAGCTAGACTTTCATTGAAAATAGTTTTAAAAAAATTCAAAAATTATGTTTATTTGGACTTAAAATAAGCGATATATTATAAAAAAGAATTTTTTTTCGGAAAAATTTTAAAATTCAAAATAGACTTGAAAATGGAAGAAAACCTTCATAGCTTAAAGCTAAGTGTTCTGTAAAATGTTTTTATTAGAAAAGTTGAAGCCTCATATTATATTCTTGTTTGGATTTCAAATAAACATATTATAAAGCCTTTATTAAGAAAAGCTTTCTAGTTAAAAGATTAACTATTTAGTCGTGTTTTTTAAACAAGTTTAAAGTTCGAGTTTTGTGCTTCATTAGATGTAAAAAAAATCCTTTTAGTTTTAAAGCTTAGTTGATAAAAAGCTTTCTTGGCTTAAAGCTAAATAGTATTTAAAACACTTTTTTGAACAAGTTTCGTATTCAATCGTTTGTATATTTCGATTTATATACATACACGCCATTTAATTATAAAACTTATATGAGGGAAAGCTTTCTGAGATTAAAAATAAGCTTGATTTTTAAAAAATTGTCTAGTTCAAATCAAATGTTTTTTTTACTTAAAATATGTAAATGCATTTTAATTATAGAGCGTATTTGAAAGCAAGCTTTCTTAGCTTAAAGCTAAATGTTCGTTAAAAATCTTTAAAAAAAAGTTTAAAGTCCAAATCGTGCACTTTCTTGGGTTTGAAATAAATGATAAACAAGTTCAAATGGTGATCCTGTTTGTGAAACTCATTTTACCTAATTAGAAAGCTTTTTTGTAGACAATCTTTCTTAGTTTACATTTCAGTAAAAATACTTTTTAGAAAAATATTTAAAGCTTTTTGAAAAAGTTTGAAAATTGATTGTCTTTGTTTGGACCTTTAAATACCCGTTTTTATTATAAAGCTTATTTGAAGCCAAGCATTTTTTAGTTTAAAGTTAAACTTGGTTTAAACAAATTTAATTTGGGCTTAAAACAACTCCATTGTAATTATGAAGCATGTTTGAAGACAAGCTTTTTTAACTTAAAGCTAAAATGTCATTAAAAAACTTTGTAAAAATAGTTTAAAGTTCAAATCGTAGACCTGTTTCTCTTGAAAAAAAGCCTTTCCAAACTTATATCTTGTGCTTAATTGTTCGTAAGAAAATCGTACAAAATTATACTTTAATGGCTGAAATTTGCATTTGATTTTCAAAAAATCTTTTTATTTACACAAATATTTGAATAAAAAAATTGCTCCTTTAATTTCAGTTTCGGTGCATTGCAAAGATACCCGCATCGCCGTACAGGTACGCACCAACAAACCCTTCAATGGCCGCATTTATGCTTTAGGTCGCTCTGAAACTTGCAACATTGATGTTATTAACTCGGATGCTTTCCGTTTGGATTTGACAATGGCTGGCCAAGATTGTAATACACAAAGTGTGGTAAGTTCTATTGTTTTTATTTTCTGCAAGATTTAATTTTATTTTAATATTTTACTTTTTCTTTGCCGCCAGACTGGTGTCTACTCTAATACGGTGGTTTTGCAACATCACAGCGTTGTCATGACGAAGGCCGATAAAATCTATAAAGTCAAGTGTACTTATGATATGAGCTCCAAAAATATAACATTCGGCATGATGCCCATACGTGATCCAGAAATGATTCATATCAATTCATCGCCTGAAGCTCCACCACCAAGAATTCGTATTTTGGATACACGCCAACGTGAGGTGGAAACTGTACGCATCGGTGATCGGTTGAACTTCCGCATTGAAATTCCAGAAGATAGTAAGTTTTTTTTGGGAGTTTTATGTGAAAAGCTTTTGTATTAATATTTGAATATATTTCTTTCTCTCTATTAAAAGCTCCCTATGGAATTTTTGCTCGTTCGTGTGTGGCCATGGCGAAGGATGCTCGCACCAGCTTTAAAATCATCGATGATGATGGCTGCCCTGCTGATCCCACGATTTTCCCAGGCTTTACAGCCGATGGCAATGCTTTACAGTCGACCTATGAAGCTTTCCGTTTTACCGAAAGTTATGGCGTTATCTTTCAATGTAATGTTAAGTATTGTTTGGGTCCTTGTGAGCCAGCCGTGTGTGAATGGAATATGGAATCGTTTGAATCTTTAGGCAGAAGACGTCGTCGTTCAGTGGAGAGGTAAATAGTTTATATATTTGTGAAAGCCTTTTTTTCATTTCTAATGTTTTTTTTTTTATTAATAGCAATGAAACCCAGGAAGCTGATGAGGAGATGAACATTTCACAGGAAATTTTGGTCTTGGACTTTGGTGATGAGAAACGTGAATTCTTCAAGTCAGATCCAAGCACAGATTTTGCTAAAGGTTAGTATTGTATTAATGAGCTCAAACATAATGAAAATGTTTCATAAATATTTAAGAAACAATACGACAAGTTTTTTTAAACACATTTATCTAAAAGCTCCAAAAGTAGTACTGTTTAATTAGAAAGCTCTAAAAAGTAGTAAAAAAGTAGTAATTTTTTAATACATATTTTCAAACGTTGCTAAATTAGGGAGTATTTATTTCTATTACTTTTTTGTGAGTTAATAATAATAATAAATAAATTTTTTAAATCGCCATTAAGTAACTTCATGAATTCTTTAGCGGCCTTTTTCTCAATGAACGGTTAAAAGTTTATATGGATTTTAATGGCAAGTTCAGCACACAAAACTTGCCGTTAAATCCTTGTTTATTTTTAACCATACATTGTGACAAGGGCCGTAAGTGTATATATTTCTTAATTGTTTTCGAAATTTATACCTAATTTGGATTTTGTTTCCTTTTATCAGATAAGACTGTCACCATTATTGAGCCCTGTCCCACCAAAACTTCCGTTTTGGCGTTGGCCGTCACCTGTGCCTTGATGATTTTACTATACATTTCCACTTTGTTTATGTACTATATGAAAAAATGGATGCAACCCCATAAAATTGTAGCATAAGTATTAACACATAAATTTAGTTAAAAACAAAATTAACCGACACACACACACTCACACATATTAAAACACATAAAATAACAAATCAATATTAGTTAACTTCCTACTATTAAATATATTTGTATTAACTAAACTATTTAACAAGATACAAAAAAAAGCTAAATGGACAATAGATTATAAGCTTTTTGCCCAGGCAAAATCAAAGGCAATTTAGTTATTTTAAAATTTAATTTAAGTTTCTTCTATAGATAAGATTAATTTGTTTCATAAAACTTAAGCCTGAATGAACACTTAAAACAAAAGCTTTTAAGCTTTTATTTATATAAACAAAGTTTATAAAGCTTTTTGTTTCATTTTAATAACATTTTGAAGGTTTGAAAGTCATAGAAAAACTGGTAACCTAAAAAAAAGCTTTAAAAGCTTTTTTCAAAGTAATTAATAATTTAAATTAAAATAAATACATGCACAAACTTGCTAATTTTTATATGTCTTTAACTTCAGAAGTTTATACTTTTTGCAAATGAAGCTTTTTGTCTATTATATATAAAAAAATCACTTTCTATTAAGTTTTAAAATTATTTCAAATTGCAAACAAAGTTTTAAAACTTTCATAGAGACTGATTTCCTGAAATATTAACACAAAAAAAGCTTTCATTCTTGTATTTATTCTAACTATTTTTAGTTTATTTATTAATAATTTATTTAAAATTGTGCTTAATTTTATTGCATTTATTCTTTAAACTAAAAACAAAAAGTCTTTAATATTAGAAGTTTTTTCAAATAATAAAAAAATTACTTATTATTATTTTTAAGTTGGAGAAACTCATTTAACAGCAACACAAATTTGTTTTAACAAAGGATGTCTGTCCAGCATTTATAGAAAATTTTCAATTATAATTTAGATTTACTAATTTTTTCTAAATAAATAATTATAATTAGTTTTGTAAATAAGATGAAGACTTTTGTGCAAATAATTAAATAAAAATATAAAATAAAAGATAATAATTATTCAAGCTATTTTTTGTATTTTAGTTTTTTGGCTTAATAAAAAAAGTTTCTTTATTTTTTAAACTATAAATTTATATTAATAAAATGCATTTAAATTTTTTAATAAAAATTATAACAAAATTGAAAATTAAGTCTTCTTTAAAATTAGAAAGAAATTCTAAGGTCCATAACAATTAAAAAGGCAAATAAAATGTTTGACTGCACTGAAGGTTGAACTGGACATCCTGATGTTTCGAGACCAACCACGATCTCATCACTAAAATTCTAGTGCGCTTAGACCTCACGACAGCTAAAGTCAACTACATAGCTGAATATTCTTTAGGCACCTATTATGATTCACAACTCAACTAGGTTGAGTTGTCAATGCTACGACCCAACTCAACCATTTTTTTATTACGATTGACAACTAGTTTTAGTTGTCTTTAAAAAAAATGTTCGAAAACAGTTTCTTATCTATACTCTCTGTTTTTTAAAACCATAGTAGCCATCACAAAATATTTTAAATATTTTTAGTTTTGGCCTTCAACTATCAATTTAGTTGTGAATCATAATAGGGGCCTTAATTTTAATTTAGCCACGTCCAAACACACATACTTTGATACATATTTTCACTTGCGGTAAACAGCTTTGAAAGCTCTTACAATTTACTTAGTCTGCTTTTACACACATCAGTTTTTCTTGAAGCAACTTTTATTTTCTAGTGAGAAAGAGCGAGAGAGGAATAAAAAAAATATATTCCTCTCTCGCTCTTTCTCACAAGAAAATAAAAGTTGCTTCAAGAAAAACTGATGTGTGTAAAAGCAGACTTACTGATCATTAATTCTTTACCAAATAAGCAGCAACCATTGTTGTGCTCTCATCGGTGTCAAAGCACAAATCTCTTTTGTAAAAACTCGCACATTGTGCTAATGGCTTGGACATAATTGCTTTAATCAATTTGTCTGAGGCATCTTGTAGTTCTTTTAGCTTTAAGCAGCAGATTGCTTAGAAATGAAATGATATTTTACCTATCAAGAACTTGGTCCTCATTTTGATCTCAGTACTTTTAACGGAGGAAATTTTTGGATAGGAACTTGATTTTATTTTCACATTTATGTTTTTGTGCGTATCTGATTTCTTTTTTCAAAGTAATTACTTTTTTTATAAAAAAAAAATCTGACCAATACAAATAAAGGGCACCCACCTTAGTTCCTCTATATAAAAAGTTCCCGTTTTCAGGTTTTTCTTATTATTTACTCACTTGTATTCCACATTTTAGCTCTCTACACTGAACCAAAAATTTAAGAAAAAAATTCATTATATCAATGATTTGTATCATTAATTTTGACCTAACGTACTAGTACATTAAATCAATGAACTTGTTCAAAACTCAAAAAACTCCCCTTCGACGGCGAGAAGCGGGCTAAAATATTCTACAAAAAAAAATTCTCATAAAATTTTATTATAATTCTTTGAAGACAATATATTTCTCAATTTTGTAGGATATTTTCTCGCCGTAGAAGGGGTTTTTTGCCTTTTTTAAAAGAGAGCGCAAAAAAAACCCCATACAGCAAAACGCTAGGGTTAAAATTGTCCATGAAATTATTTCTTGAGAAGTTTTACATAAAAGTGCTGAACAAACCTAATACATTAAAAATAAGGTTTACACGGTATCTTACACCGATTATCTATAACAATGACTAACTAACTTTTAAACTTAAGGAGATCCGAATATCAAACTTTTACAGTATAATGAGGACACCCTAGGCTAATTTTGGTAACAAAAATAAAACAGGTCGAAGTTAGAAAAAAAAATGTATAAATTAAAGATTCAAGAAATTTATTGTCAATATTTTATTTTAAATGAAATTTATTTGTTGATGGTTATGCATTTCATTGGTGCTTTCCCAAATAGTCAATAGACTTCAACAACACTTTTGAACAGCTAAAAATTCCCTATCTTATGTACAGACTTTGCAAACCCATTTGAGAATTAAGAAATGATTTTCAAAAATAAGCATAGTAGGCTTTAAAACGTATACAAAACCTAACAAATAATTTGTATTCGATATCAATTTATTTTATTTTTCTACGCCTTTATACAATTAGAAATCTAATGGATAACAATAAAAGTATTTATAAGGTAAAATGAAAAACAAAATTCAAATTAAATCTTCAAGAAGTCTACTGCCGATTTGGTAAAGCACCAATGATATGCATATAGACAATACTAAACCATCAACAAATAAATTTCATTTAAATTAATTTATTTTTTTAAGATTAGACGAATTCCTATAAGAATTAATTTTTTTAATTTTTTTGTTTTATTTTTTTCCTAGTTCGAAACAATAGGTGATTCAAAAGTATAAAAAATGGCAGCACTTTGCACCCCATACCTCGAGAAATATACATCATGCAAAAAAGTGTATGCACATTTATACCTACTAGAACTAGGTATAGTTATAAGAAATATCAAGGAATTTCGGCAAAAAAAAATTTGTTTGGTTTGTCCGCTTCAAAAATAATGCCCCATAATGAAAATTAAAAATTTGCGGCTAAATCCAAACACACCAACTCACACATAAATACATACAAAAACAAAATAAAAACTCACCTTTCTCTACCAGCGCCAACAAATCGTATTTTAATAATTCATTTATTAATTTTTTTAATTAAAAAAAAACGGCAATATGCACCACTATTTTTCTCACTCATAAAAACAAACAACAAGACACTCTTTGCTTTTTTGCTAACAACAACTTTGCCGACTAACGGCACAATTTGTGTTTTTGCTTTAAATTGTTTCATTTTATAAGTGAAAATGCATTTTTTTTAATGAAGTTTCACACTGACTTTTTCACTTTAATTTTAAACTTTCCGGAAAGATTTTTACATAAACTTAAAGTAGACATTCGTAGCTTTATTTTGATATAATTTTTGTATCTGGGGTCTAATTATTTCTTTAGAAATTTTGAATTAAATCACTAGCACTTTCTACAACAGATACTCGGCAAAGGGCGAATTCATTGTTATCAGTTCGCCATTGTGTATTTTTTTTTTTGACAAATTTGTTTTTGTTTGTGCATTGAATATCAACTCCTTACGATATGCTTTAATTAATGCTTTAAACAACGAAATGGAGCTGTCAGTTGGTTAAAAAAAAGTATTAGAGCAGCAGTTTGTATTTAAATGGTTTCTTGCAATAGTTGTTTTCTGTTCAGAAGCAGAATATGCAATTTCTTAATTTTGGTTACTTTTTTTTCAAATAAAATACATACACCAAACATACATATGTATGTTTATACATATACATACATATACATATATGTATTCTACAGAGGCCACTTTGTTATGGGGAACATTCACGATAGAAAATCAGAAAACTTGCGAGTTTTTTGATGGGAATAGCTATTCGCGATAGGTGTGATTAATAAGAAAACTAGGAAAAGTGGGTGTGGCATGCAAAATAAATAGTTTTTTAGCTACTTCCACTTAAAGGTGGAGGTACATACCACGCGTTACGCGTCAAAGCTTTTCTTACTTTTTGAACTTTTAATGCTTTAAGAATGGCAAGTTACACACCACGCTTTTGATGCTCTTCTGCTTATACAATTTCAAGCCTTTGCCGGCTATATTTTGTCTTGCCCTTAAGTTTTATTTTTCTTTATATATTTAATGCAGATTTCATCCATTTTTTAATAAAAAAATTTATTTCTAATAATTTATTTCCATTAAACAAACATTTTAGCATATGAATCTGGCAGCACTACCTGTCATTTTGTATACGACGCGTGAAAGTTGAAGAATGTTCAACTTTTTGCGAGTTACGCACGTCGCAAACTTCGCTTTGTATCTTGCCTTATGGAAACACACTATTTCAACTTTTTTGACAGAAGTCTGTAACGCATTAGCGTATTTAACGCATGCTATGTACCTTCACCTTAACCAATTCTTATAATGACACTTGGCACACACATTAAGAGTACCTGTCACAACAATTTAATGTTTTAAAAAGTGGGCAGTGCCACCATACTCATGTGAATTAAATGCCCTTTTTCATTTACTATTGCCCATGTTCTGAAAAACGCATATCGCTTAAAATTGGCGTTTTTGATTTGAAAACGCCAAGCAGGTGTTCTGACAAACGAAAACGCTAGAAATTTGGCGTTTTCAAACCGCTAGTATATACTGAAGCTATCTGGTCTATTTTATTTAATCTGCACCTTAAAGAGAAAATAAAATGATGCACAATTTAAATTTAATATGTTTTCTTTTTATTTGAAGGAAAACTTGTAACGTTTTTTCATGATTTTAATTAAAAACATGCAATTTAAAAATTTGCTTTGAGTTTGTCAATTACATGTCTCAATTGTCTACTTATGAACTGGCGATGATTGTAGTTTTTTTAAAGCCAGTATAGCAAGCAGGAACGCTGTAGGGATTTTAATTTAAAATTTATTTGTTTGTTTATGTTTTGTTATAATAAAAAATATGTTTTCATTGCTCGAACACAACTTCGAAAATAGCAAAACGCTAGCAAATCGCCCGGTTTTCAGAACATGCCGAAATGCGTTTTGCGTTTTTCAAACCGTAAGCGATTTGAAAACGCTGAGTTTTCCAGAACATGGGCGTATTACTAAACCGATTCTTAGGAAACTTTCCGCACATATTGAATTCCTTCGATCATACAATTTTATGATAATAAAAGTGGGCAGCCTATATTAAGTAAAAATCCTTATTAGCTAGTTTTACTAATAAAATTCTTTCGAAACTTTGCACACACAATTTCGTTCCTTCGAAAATACAGTTTCATAATTAGAAAAGTAGGCATTACCACGCCCACTATTTTTTCTACTTCAGCTTACACGATTCTTATGAAACTTTGCCTATACACTAAGTTCCCTGAACAATATTTATAAGTCGATAATAAGAAGATTGGGCAATGCCACGCCTATACAGTGGTACACAGTCTCCAATTGAGTCGTGCACGATTTTCGCGAAATTTTTTCAAAAATTTTGACGAGTTCTTAGGTTTTCTGTAATAACGACGTATGTAGTAAGTATTTTGCATGTATGTATGTACATTTAAGTGGACGTAAAAAATTTTAATTTGAATTTCTCATACACCAAATCGATGGGTATTTATAGAAAACTAACCTAAAAAAATTTTAGGTCAATCAGTTGAGCTTAAGGCGTGTCGCATGCCCACCAAACTTTGACCAAATGCGCTTTTTCTACTTTTATGTCTCATAACTTATAAACATAGAACATATTTAAAAATATATATATCTAAAAACTTGTTGTCTGTGAAGTTTCCTACAGCTTTAACGAAGGCACTTGCACAGCATATATTAGCATAACTGGAGTAGGGATTGCCCTATTCAGTAAAAAATAAAAACCAGAGTTCGGCAACAAAATTATCTTTAAGCCAAGCGAACATTGTTTCTAAATGCGCCCATTAGTTTCAGAGATGTCGTAAGAGTTCATGCCTAAAAATTAAAAGTTTCATAAAAAATTTAAAAATGTTTGTAAAATTCATAATATAAAATTAAAAATACACCAACTATCCCATTTTTTCCAGTATCATGTAGCTTAATATATTCCCAAGGAACTGAGCCCTTTTTCGTTGAAATTGGTGCACAACTTTAGATTTTATTCACAGTTTAGTGAGAGAACTTTTAAAAAAATTTTTTTTGGAAATTTTTAATTTTTGGCCTCAAACTTTAAGGATATCTCTGAAACTAATGGCGTTGGTTTGTTTAAATTTAAACAATTTCTTTTATATATTGTTTTCATAAACCTTGTTTTTTTATCCATTTTTTTAATTTACTTTTTATGACTAATAAAAACATTTAAAATAGTATAATTATTGTTTGTTGTTGTATGATTTATATAAGATTTTTTCTTAAGGAATTATAATCTATAGATTTTTATACGTTTATTTGATTTTTGTTTTTTAAGTATATTTTAGATTTATTTATATGTAGTAAGAATATATTAAAAATTAATTTTATTATCTCATAAGTTAGGTATAATAATTTCTTAGAAATATTGTATGTAGTTTAATTCAAATTTGTTTATTTGTTAAAATAGTTGTTGTTGTTGTTTTTGAACTTATAATTATTACATGTGTATATTGATTATGAAAGTTGCTCTAAAAGTGCAAAAAATGCTTATAAGTTATTTTCCTAGTTTAGAATTATGTACTTGTTAATTTTGTTGTTTTATATTTAATTTATATACTCGTATGTATTTCTAGGGTTAAATTTTAACAATGTATTTTTTGTTACAAAGTGATTATGTTGTTTAGTACTTTAGAATTAAAGTTTTATATTTTTTGTGTTCTCTTTAACTTTCAAAAAAAAATTATGCAGAAATTTTTGAAAAGCATTAAGAAAAAGGTGGCATAAAAGCACCCCTTTAAAATATTTGCCAAGCTTCAGACCCAACTTAAACGCAAGAAATCATTCAATATTTAAAATGTGTTTAAGGGTTAATTTCTTACTTATTCACAATTAGTACTCGGCATAGGAAATCTTGTAAGCCTTACGCTTAAGGTATACGATGTCTTCAGCACTTTTATGTAAAATACCACGACGAAAATTTTTGTAGAACATTTTTACCCTCTAACTCTTCGTTGTAAGGGTCACTTATAAAAAAGGAGCAAAAAACTCCGCTCCAGTGGCAATATAGCGCGGTCTGAAATGTTCTACAAAAGTATTTGCTACCAAATTCGAATAAGGTTATTCAAAAACACTCAAGCTCCACACTCAATTTGAACGCCAGAAGTCATTCCAAACTTAAAATAGCGTTTAAGGGCTAATTCCGTATTTATTCAAAATTAGTAATCGACAAAGGAAATCTTGTAAGCCTTATATTTACAGTATAAGATGTGTTCAGCCCTTTTATGTAAAACACCATGAGAAACATTTTTTGTAACATTTTAACCCTCTAACTCTTCGTTGTATGGTTATTTTTGTTAATTTCTAAAAAAAACTTCCCGTCATGGGTGATATAGCGGGCTGACAAAAAGACAAAAAGACCCATATAACGAGGAGTTGGAGTGTTAAAATGTTCCACAAAAATTTTCCTCGTGCTGTTTTACACAAAAGCGCTGACCACTTATTATAGCTTAAACGTAAGGCTTACAAGATTTCCTATGCTAATTCTGAATAAGTACGAAATTAGCCCTTAAACGCATATTAAGTTTTGAATGATTTGTGGCATTGAAGTTAAGTCTGGAGCTTGGGCGTCTTTGAAGACTCATAGTAAAATTGTATTGCAAATATTTTGTAGAACATTTCAGCCCGCTACATCGCCGCTGAGGTGAGTTTTTCTTTACTTTTTTTTAAGAAAGCCACAAAAGTACCCATACAACGAAGAGTTAGAGGGTTAAAATGTTCCACAAAAATTTTTCGCGTGATGTTTTACATAAAAGTGCTGAACACATCTCATACCTTAAACGTAACGCGTACGAGATTTCTTATGCCGACTACTAATTGTAAAAAAAATACGAAATTAACCCTTAAACACATTTTAAATTTTGAATGATTTCCGACGGTCAAATTAAGTATGGAGCTTGGGTGTCTTTGAAGAGTCATAGTAAAATTGGATGGCAAATATTTTTGTATCCCGCTATATCGCCGCTGAAGGGGGGTTCTCTGACCCTTTTTTAAGAAAGGCACAAAAATACACATACCCTGAAGAGTTAGAGGGTTAAAATGTTCCACAAAAATGTTCTTCGTGGTGTTTTATATAAAAGTGCTGAACACATCTTATACCTTAAACGTAAAGCTTACACGATTTCCTACGCCGATTCACTATAACTATATATGTAGGTCAAAAAAGGGGGAAATTTGGTTCCTCCTAAAAGTAATCCCAGATGTGAACTTTCAAATCGCTGATAGACGTATATATTTTTTGGGGCCCTTTACTGGGATCAGTCGTTAGAACCTTATTTTTTATTTAAAAAAATTTTTTTAACGAAAGTACCTTTTAAGTTCTGGGCGTATTCACTTAATTGCTAATAAGTTCAACATATATCCAACGATTTTCATGCTATATAGCTTGTTTGGTTCGTAAGACACCTATCTTTAAGAAAGATAATTAAAAATTAAAGTTTTTGCAGTGCTAAATTTTTTATGAGTTTTTAGAAAGAATTTTTTTTTAATTTTGCATGAAAACACACTTTATTGTTTGATACTATTTGTGAATAACACCGAAAGCGGTGATCATATCAAGAAACTATGTTAAGAAAGTTTGCAAGTCATTTTGTCATGCATATTTTGGCGTTTTGTTGATCGAAATCGGGCATGCTGTTCTCGAGTTAGGGTGAAATATACTGCTATACCCAGTGAAAACATAAGTCATGGGCATTAAAAAAATCTGTGATTTTCAAAAAATTTTTCTTATTTTCTAAAAACTTCTCAATTTTTTCTAAAAGTTTCTTTGCAATTTAGTTAAAGAAACGAAAATTTCTTAACATTTCAATAAAATTTCTCAATTTTATTGCAAATTCTTAAGCTAAACTGTTTAGTTTTCTCAAAAAATATGATATTTTATAATTACTATATAAATTCTTATAACTATGCATAAATTTTTTCTTAAAGTTTAACCTTAAGTCTAGAAAAATAAAAGAAGAAACAAGATTTTTCTAAACTAAAACAAAACAAATATGTATAGGAAAAATAATAATAATAATAATAATAATAATAATAATAATAATAATAATAATAATAATAATAATAATAATAATAATATTAGTAACAAAACAATTATAATTTGCTTACAAAACAAAACAAAACTACTACAACGATATCTATAACGCAGTCTCTTTGGAAATTAAAATTTTTCTTGTATTAAAACTTTATAAAAAAAATAAAATAAAAGAAGAATATATAATTTACTTTGCTCCTTAGAATACGAACGGACAAAGACCAACTTTAAGCGGCTCATTTAAGACTATAAACTATAATTAAAAGGACTTATAAAACTAATTGACTATTTTGTTTAATTATAAAACTAAAGCAAGAACTTCTACTTGACTAATTAAAAAAATAAACTTTTAATGTGTTTTTTACTATATTTTAGGCACTTATGGTAATATATTTGTGTATTTTTAAGAATTTTAAACGATTTTTGCAAGAAAACATTTTTCAAGGCCTAAAAGCTTTCATAACTTTATTTTATATGGCAGCTGTTGTGTAATAAAATAAAAGAAAAACTTAAAATAAAACAAGAGAAAATAGTTTGTGATGTATTTTTGGGGATTTTTTTAGTTGAAATTAGGAAAATAATACGAAAAAAAGACTAAAAGCTTTTAGTTTTTTAATATAACAAATATGTAAATAACTTTTTCGATAACAAGTTAAATGCAAGTATTTTATATAAAAGTAATCCAGAATAAAAAGCTTTTTTGTTTTTGCTAAATACCTTATTAACGCTTAAAATAAGAAACATGTAATAGGCAAAAGATTTAACAGATTGTAATAAAATAACTTGTAGAATAAGAGCTCTACCAAAGCCTTAAAAGCTCTACCGAAAGCTCGAAATATTTGATAAAGCTGCAAAATTTTTTCAAAAGCTTCATAAAAGTAAATTTAAAAAAATCGAGAGATACTTAAGAACATTCTTAAAATTTTTGAAAAGTTCAAAAGCTTAAACAAATGAAGCTTCAAAATATTTGTTTATATTGAATCATGAATAAATCCGGCTTCGTTAATTCAAAGTGCATATTATGTAAATTAGTGTTATTAGTAAATGGATTCAGGAAAAGCTTATTAAATCTGACAACACTTTACACGTCATGTTTTTTCCACTTTTCATGAATACATACAATTACAGATTCAATAATTACATTTTTCGAAGTCTTTTAAAGCTTTAATGTTATAATATAATTTTTTTAATCATAAAGTTTATTTATACATATCAAAATAAATTAAAAAGCTTTTAAAAGAAATACGTTTAGTTATTATAAAAATTTTTAGAAAATGTTTTCTACTAAGAAAATCTTTTATACATCAACCGGGATTTAAAAAAGTCATATTTTGTCAAAATAAAATCATGTGTGAATTTGTTAGGAAAATAAACTCCAGAAATCTCTTTTGCTCAAAACTTAAGATTCGCATAAAAGAAAAGAGACTACCATAACATAATTTATATCGAATAATTTCGCGAAATTTCAAAATGTTTAAGAAAAGCTTTAAAAGCTTTCATGAAATTTTAAGAAGCTTTTGCAATTTTTCTTTTCAGAATCATAAAGTTTTAAAACTTTTGTTTAGTTTTCGCAAAAATTTTAAAGCCTCGAAGAAATATATTATAAAGCTTCCTATTAATTTTTTTACAATCAAGAAGATTAACATCTTTTTTATTTTCGACAAGCTTTTTAAGGCTTGGAAAAATATGTTGAAAGCTTTTTAGAAATTTCAATATTTTTGCTGCACGTGTTCGAGTTTACCCAAACTTAACCTAAAGCTTTTTTCAATACAAAATTTGTATTTAAGAGATTTTGGCTCAGTGTGGGTAACTTTATGCACGTACTGGAACAGAGTAATTATTAGCTTTATCTAAAGATTTTTGTTTTAAAAGTTTGTGTTTAAATTTCGGTGACTTAAAAGCTTTGAAAAATAAAAAGTTATATAAAATATTATATGTGATATGTATGTACATGCTTGACAGCTTAAAAAAGCTTTTTAAAAAAGATTTGCTTAAAAACGTAAAAAAAAATTTTTACATATAAACAGACCTTTCGTGAAGTTTTAAAATTTTAGTTTAATTTTCGCAAGATTTTAAATTGCTTTGACAAATTTTCAAAAGCTCTGAAGATTTTTTTTTAAATAAAATGCTATTGGAAACATTATGATTAAAAAAAATAAAGCTTAAAAGCTTTTTTTAAAGCATAAAGCTTTTTTAAAGCTTACTCCGAAAGTAAAGAAACCTTTTGAAAAATGATTAGCTTATTACAATAAAACTCAAATGCTTTAAAAGAATTTGCTAAATACATTTTTTAAAAACAATAATTTGTTTCGCCTGATATAAAAAGCTTTAATAAATTTTCTTCAATAGAAAAAAGTAAAAAATAAGAATAAGAAATATAATGTCATCAGCATCGTTTTCACCATGTTTAAAAGCAAAAAATGCACTGAAGTTAAAGAACTAAAGAAAATAATTTTGTTATATATAAAAATTGCTAAAAGTTTCTGAAAGTTATGCTTCTTGTTTTAATATTTTTTTTATCTAAGGACCAGGCCCCACTGGCGTTTTTAAAACTCATGTTTCTATGTTTTTGTATTAAATTTAAAAGTTTAAAAATTTCAAATTTAATACAAAAAAGCTGAAACGTGCGCTTTAAAAACGCTAGTATGGCTTATGGACCCTAACTTGTGTAATTCGAAAAAGCACTTTTTATAGTTTGTACATGATTTATAAGTTATTTTGGTATTCAGCATTAACATTTGACTGTTTCTTTGCCCGAATTTACTTAATAGCTAAAAGAAATTAAACATTTTACTTAGACACAGCTTTAGAAACTCTTAAAACTATTAAACAATAAAAATAAAAAAAGTACTAGGACATCTAAAACATCAAAAGCTTTTTTACAAACAGCTAAAGCGTACGAAGAACGGAAGAGGAAACCTAACATTTGCGGTTGTTAATTATTTAAGTAAATTATTTTGGGTAATTTTGTCAATATGCGTATGTGTGTGTGTGTGTGTGTCTTAACTTTCGTATAGTATTATAATGGAATAGTTTTGTATGTCCATAAGCTAAGGAGTTCCGTTTGTGGTGTTTGTGGGCAATGATGCTAATGAAGTGGAGGGGTTAATAGGAATTATAGAGAGTTCATTGTTATTGGGTAGCAAGAGTTCAGCTTGCATTATTTGCTGTTGTTGATGTAGCTGTTGTGGTGTGGGTACGATGGTAGTAGCACTTAAGGCCGGGGTGGAGGCTGACAATACAGTTGAAGATGTCACAGTTATTGATTGTGTTGCATTTAGAGTTATCGGTGTTATTTCTTGAACTTCCATGTCATCATCACCATTTTCCAAAAGTAGACTGGAGTAACGGCATGTTGTGGACTGGCACTTACAAATGAAGTAACGATTTTTGATAGACCAAAATTTATCGCCGTAATCAAAACTAGTCACAGAAAAAATTGTTAAAGTTCATTATATTATAAAAGCTTTGTTTTTAATTTAATTAGCAAAATTTAATTAATTATAAAAATCTAAAGTAAAAGTTATTAAACTTTATAGAATTGTAAAAAAAATCTGCCAAATGGCTCAAGTTTGATCAACGCCTATGAACTTTTAAAAAAATTTGTATGCTGTTGTTTTGCAATATACTAAATTACGGTAAAACTTACCAAATCTCCTCTCCCACCTCGATGTCACGACATGTGAAAAACGATATTTTTGGAAAACGATAATCCTGATGATGATAAAACACTCTCACCGGCACGATATTCGGTTCACACGAATGATTAAAGAATCGACTCACGTTTCCATAATAATTTGCATCTATACAATGATTATGGCCCAAATCGAAAAAGTACGAATCATCCATGCGACGATCAGCTTCCATTTCTGTCAGTATTTCACCCGTATAGACAGCCACAAAGCTACCCTTAGGTATATGAACCATAGTACGTACTCCCCAACCTTTAATGCTATCCTCACATTCAATGACTTGCAAAGGAATAGTTATGCCATTTTGTACAACACGATTTTTGCAAAAACGCTAAAAGATGCTAAATAAATAAAATCTTAATAGACAAATATAAAGAAAGCTTTTAGTACCTTGTTGCAATTGCAAACATCATTACACTCGAATATGATGGCAGGATCTTCAAAATTGAAATCTGCACTTAGACGACCTTCTGCAGTATACCAAGTGCGATCTGAGGCTCCCGTACATTGACAGCGATCCGTGGTGCAGCTAGATAGAAGATTAAATAGAAAGTTATCGCATCAAACATGAGTTTGTTAGATTTATTTCTTTCATTAATAAAGGATTACAGGAAAGTTAGTTAGTTCCGACAACGCTAGCTGAACTTAACAGCTACTGTCTTCCAGAGTCTTTACACCCTCTGCAGTATTCATGTGTTTTGATCTTATTCCACTTTTTAAGCAACTTGTCAGTTGTTTGATATATAAAGAAAGCAAAGCTTGTGACCACCGCAAATGATTTTATAGCATTAACTAGCTCGGCATTTCACTCCAAATGAAAATGTGACTTTGCATGGCAATGTTGTTGTAAATATTTTTTTATAACACCAACGCCATGAAAATTCACACAGTTTTCTTCTTGAGTGAAATAAGGAACAGGGCGCTATTATGAATGGCGTCGTCGACGACACGACAGCAAAAAAAAATGCCACTTATGCACTCATTGTTGAAAATAATTGACTACTATACATAATCTCTTACTATTTTCTTAAATTAATAGATCATGTTAATATTAGGCAATTGATGTCGACAAATAGTGGACAAGTGCACTTTTTTTTGCTGTCGTGTTGTATTGAATTAGACGACGTCATTCACAATAGCGAACTTAAATGTTTTTGTGATGAAGGAACTTAAGTTCCTTTCAAAATAAACGACCCATTTATTGAAAACAAAAACTGCTTGCTTGCTTGTTTAGCATTAGTAAACTTTTTATATACTCACCCATCAGCACAAGTGCAAATGCGCATTTGTGATATCCTTTGATCAATTTGAACTGAATTTTGCAGGATTATTGTTTCGGTAATATAACGAAAATCAGGCAGCATTAACTGATCCGATTCCTCTACTGGAATGGCATTATTTTCGTTACGTAAAGCCTGTATAGGACACAATTCCCGGCCGTTGCTTATATCAGCACAAACAATATTAGAACGTCTGCGATGTAAAGCATGCATTTCCATTTGAAAGCCTACATGGCGGGCACAATCCGAATGGTCATCTGGTATACAGTCGTAGGGTAATTCATCAGAGCGATTACGTAACATTAAATCAGCACCATTGAATATGAGTAACAGGCAGAGTTTTTTACTCGAAAGGCGACACGCAATGTGGCTTAAGTATAAAAATTTTTTTAATTTAAATTTATATTTTAAAAAAGTTTTTAAATCATAACTTACAGTGGCGTTTCACCCTCAACATTTTGTATATTACAATTAATGCCCGCCTTTAATAATACTGTTATTGTATCTAAATCATGATTTTGTAATGCCGCCCAATGTAACACAGTATTATTGTCATTATCGCAGATATTGGGATCAGCACCTTGTTGTAATAGTAAACTGTTAAAATATAAACAAATTATGGAATTATATTACAAAAGTGCAACAAATTGTTATGAAATATTTTTGCTTACCTAACTATATCAGTATGACCCAATTCTGCTGCCCAAACCATGGCCGTCCAGCCCCCATCGTCTTGGGCATTTATAAAACTAAGAAATTGTGAAACGTCTTTACTGGCCTTGTAACTGTGAACGATTAATCTAAGTATTTCCAAATTTCCTGTACGTGCTGCTATATGCAGGACAGTATGGCCATCGGGACCCTTAAAATTTACAAAAAAAAAAGTTTTATACATTTTTAATAATCACCCGTGTTATGTATATCGAAGTCGAATTAGTGACTACGACAAATTGTCATAGAATAAAGAAAACATGTATGTAAAACTTTTCTTTGTTCTAGGATAATTTGTTGTAGTCTCAAATTCGACTTTGACATACATAATACGGCTGAATGTTTGGACTATAAAATTAATAATTTATTATAAAATTCTTTAATTTTGTGATCTTTTGCTTTAATAGTTATTTTTCAAAAATTATCTTCTTCCAATTTGTCACTCACCCTTAACGACAAGTCAGCACGATTTTGCAAAAATAGATTTACAATATTGCATTTTTCTTCTTTCACTGCACACATTAAAGCTGTGCGCAGCTCACGATCCATCATATTGATAAAATCAGTACCAACACCCTGACACAAGAGCAAATAGGCCATTTGTATGGTGCCATAATGTGCCACCAAATGCAAACAGGTGCCATTATAAAATTCCCTCATACATGTAGTAACATCATAATTAGATGCTGAGATAAGTAAAAAAAAATAGATAAGTAAATACGGCAGATGGTATGAAAAAAGTAATTTTATTTTTATCTACCCAATATTTCAGCCACTCTTTCGAGATCGTCATTTTTAACTGCATAATACATGTCTTTGGTAGTGAATTCTGTAACCTGATTGTGCGCTTGCAACGTCCGTCCTCGAGCATTAACAACATTCATCACCGATTCGGGTATTAGCTTATCATAGTTGATATTAACATACGGTCTTATAATACTCGATGATGCGGGACTATTAAAGCTGCCGACAGGAATAAGCGAGGAGTTTGTTGTGGCGTTTGAGGCAAGCGAGTTTCCCAAAGGTTTTTGCGTGCCCTGGAATATGGGCACAGTTTGAGTTTTCATAGTTATAGTTGAGGTACGTTCGGGTGTGTCCAAACCACAATGAGGACATTTTAATACCAAAGTACGACTAGCAATTTTCGAGGCAGGTTGTTGAGGATCATATTTGCTACTTAGCACCATGCGTTGAGCACAGGCAGCATGAAAGAAATGTTTTTGTTTACACAATATAAATTTGCCCTGCAAATGTTTAATAAATTTATTTTATAAGATAAAAAATTGCGTTTCTGTCAAATATTTGTAGCGCAAACTTACCTGCGTGCAAAATATGCCACAGGCCGGGCAAGAGTTGTGAGCTTTTAGTCTTTTCTGATGATCATCACATAAAACCATATACACGGATCTTTGGCTGGCCCTAAAAAGATTTAAAACCTCACCTGTTAATTGATTAGAACAGCCCACCTTTTCTTCATCTATATTATCTATGGCCCAGCAGTATTGGGTTTCCTTAATCATGGGTGTGCAATAGCTGGAGGCTATGTGACATAAACAATCCAAAGTAGTTTTCTTTGTAGCCTCGGTATTTGCAGAACATGTCTGACCAGTAGCTTTAGCCACCGAAATATTATCTGCCACTACGGATGCATTTAATGTTTTCAATTCCACCACTTTATCGTTATTCATGGGGGCGGTTTTTTGCCTTTGAGTTCGTCTTGTTTGTGGCGGTGTGGAAGAGGATGATTGCGATTTTTGTGTGGTAGTAACTACAGCCGGTGGTGGCTGTGTCGTAGTGGTGTCTTTGCGTCCTCTTAAAGTAACACTAGGTTTGCCCACTTGTACTCTTGTGGTAGGCACAAACTCTGCATTGTCACTTAAACTATCATTGTCACTAGATTCATTGCTCACATTTCGTCTGAGACCCATTTTTTCAAAATATTTGTCTTTTTGCTTATTTAATTTACGTTGTTGTTTCTTGCTCAACTTTTTGTCTTCTGGTGAACGATTCATATTCCATTTGCCCGACTTGATTTCCTGTAGGAATTTTTTAATGTCAGGACAAGGGAATAATTTCTTTTTAATGTTACTAGTGCCTGTGGGATGGCTGTCATTGCTGTTGTCTGATTTTTCGCTTTTTTGTTTAGAATTTGTAGTGGCTTGTTGTTCTTTTTGTGCCACTACTTGATGCGTGGGTGTAGTAGAATCATTTTGTTGCTGCTGTTCCGTAGAGTTCCAATTTTGTGCCGTCATACGCACAATATTTTTCGTTTCAAATTCATAACGCAATTCATCATTCTCCAATATTTTCGTGGTCGGTTTTATGCGTCTCTGGGAACGTTTGGGCATTATAACGGCCGCCTCACTTGTTGGTTTCTTATAATTCGTGCCGCCACAAGTAGCTGATATCTTTTCATTATCTTGTTGGTGTAATTTTTCCGGCTCTATCTGGAGTTTAGCTTTACGTCCTCTCTTTTTAGGTGGCGTTTTTTCGTCTAAAGTTAGACGCAAAGTTTTTCTTGTGGGCGAATCGTTGCTGTCATTGTTTCTATTTTCCTCTATCTCCTTGTCTTCTTCGAGGATTTTAAAACCATCCAAACGATTGCATAAACGTTCACTACGCCTGGTACGTTTACCGTCATCATCTTCTGATTTAAGCATTTGACTTCCCATTTCATTGTCATCATCTTGAGCATTCTTACGTTTACGTGTTAATTTGCGCTCGTTATTTACTGGCGAACTGTGCCGCTCTAGTTGTGGTATTTCATTTGCGATTGTGGATGGCTGTTGAGTATTGCTTTCAAAATCATTTGTAGAGTATTTTTTAGTTCTGCCTCTACCCCTTTTGATTGTGGATTGCTGTTGTTTATCAGCCAATAACTTGTTTTCATCTTGTAGGTGTTGACATTTTGGATCTGCAGCATTGCTGATTGACAGTCCTCCTAAATCTGTCATAGACTTCTCTAGACTATCTTCAACAGGGATTTTAGCCGAAGTAACGGAAGTCAGCTGAAACAAATTAAAGAAAATTTATTAAAATTAACAACAAAAAACTAATAAATCTGTGTTAAAACGTAATAACTGCTTAAGACGGCATAAATTGTGTTATCGCGAATAGCTGATTAAATTGGACATGTTACTTATCGGAAGGAAGAAATGCATATTCTCAGTTAATAGGTTTCCGAAAGAAAATAGTAGTCTTACCACATTGTGAATAAATTTATAAAAACCAAGATTATAAAAATTTTCAAATCGTTCTACTGCAAACTGCACAATTCAAATTAAGCAGGTTTTCCTTATTGCCATAGATAAATTAAAAAATTAATAATTTACATATGTACATAAATATGTATTAAATTCTAAAATTTCCCTCTTACTTTTATTCTTAATTAATACATCGGTATATACATACTATTTTTTAATCACTCTCTTGTTTAATTATTTATATTATATGTATGTATGTACTCACATTTTCAACACGTTTAACATCATTATTAACATTCTGTTCATTAGCATGTTCATTTTCGCCATCATTTTTTATATCCCCAATAACAGAGGAGTTGTTGTTGCTGCTATTAGGCACCTCTTTTATTTCGTGTACTGTATTAACAGCAACATCCCCCACACTAGCGCTACTACTACTTATATTAGCACTCTCATTTGTGTTTGAAGTTGTTGTTTTTGTGGCACCGTTATGGGGATTTTTATTATCATTATCATTATTATGATTTGTTGTTGTACTAGTATTAATAATTTCATTACTGCTGTTATATACAGTTATGTTTTTGTTGTTTATGGTATTATTTGTTTGTGGGACGGGGGTGGTGGAGGAGGATTTGTCGTTATTATTGTGTTTGTTGTTGCTAATATTTAACGTTTGCGCATTAGTTGTTTTTGTTGCCGAACATTTGTTGGCCGTTTGTTTTTGTTCTTCATCACTGTCTTCTTTTACGGTATTGTTTGTAACATTATTTGGATGTGGCTCTTTTACTAGTTGAGAAGACGCAGATGACGATGACAACGATGATGTTGATGATGTTGAGGTGGATGCTAATTCTTGTTCTTTTTCATTTACGATTACGATATTTTTTTGCTTTTTGTTTATGTTGGGGTCTGGCTGTGCTAATGTTGTCCCTGTTGTTATTGTAGGTGTTTTGACAACAAGTGTTTTTGGAGAGGGAGAACAGATATTTATGATTGCCTCCAAAGATGCTGTTGTGTTTGGTAATGAGCAATCATCGTCGGCTTTTGGTTTTGTATTATTCGTTATTGTTGGTGGTGCTGATGGTTGGTCTTCAGTATTGGTTTTTCTTATAATTTCTTTTTGAATTTCAGTATTTTCAATCTTTATTGTTAATTCTTGATTAATTTTATTAAAATTTGTTGTATTGCTAGTAATTAATTGCGTTTGATTATTTGCTGTTGTAGTTGTTGTTATTGTTGTATTAGTGGCTTGTTGTGTAGAAACTGGCTGACCTTGATTTTGATTGGTTTTGTTGCTGTTGTTGTTGCTATTATTGTTGCTAACGTTAGCATTTATTTCCTCAACTTTATTACATTTCAATAATTGTTCGGACTTTGTTGTTGTTTTTGCCGTTGTTGCACATAGCCCCTCTGGGGAGTTTTCATTTACATTTTTCTTTTCAGTAGTCTCATCCTCCTCTTCTTCCATTAGTTCTTTAAATGACTGTTCTAAATTTTCCTCACTGCAGTTTAATTTTTCCAATAATTCTCCACTTTTTTTACGATCATTTTCCATTTCTTTTTTTACCTTTTGCTCTTCTGGTTCCTTTTTATTTAAAATTGTTGGCTCTTTATCTGCTTCCGTCATTGTTTCTGCTGCTGTGTCTAGTGTAGCCATTGATTTGACACTAGTTTTCTTATCTTTATCTTTACAAGCAAACTGATTCTTTGACAAATTTCGCCATTTCAAAGTCTTATCATCGGTTAGATCTACTTCAGCATTGGAAGGGCAATCCGAGTTGAAGGTTTTAACCATGCTGGTCAGCAAAGTATCCAAACAGTCCGTCATATTTGTTTTTTATTTATTTGAAATAATTTTCACAAAGATTACAGTTTATTTAACACACCTCTTCCATGCAAGTGAAAAAATATATTTCTATATATTTTGGTTTTGACGTCACTTCTTTTTTTTTGTATTTTTCAATAATTTTCCACTTTTTTTGTTTAGCCCAACATTTCGTATAACTTTTTAATTTCTTTTAAATAATTATTGTATTTACTTTTATAAATTACCAATAATTATTGCTTAATTTTAATTTTTACATATTAATTGAAACATTATTTTTTCATTTCTTCACCATTAAAAAATCTTTTTATATCTCTTCTCTTAAATATGAAGCACACACTCACACACACTCTTTAACAAATTTTTATGTTGCTTGTTGTTTTTGTTGTTGGTAGTGTTCATAAAGAAAAAATAATTTTCTTCTCACTCTCTGCAAAAAGAATTTGTAGATTTTAAGCTTGTAAAAATTATGTTTTAGCACTCTTTTCTCACATTTTCATTGTTGTTCTTATGGGAAAATTTCCATATTATTTAAATTATAAATTATTTAAATTTGTTCATTTCTTAAACTATTATAATTTTTATAAATATAAAAAACAAACGAAATGCAATTTTTATCCCTTCCAGTTTTTTGTCACTTGAAATAGCAAAATGCAGCCAGATGTGTAAAATGTACAAAGAGAATGCCATATTTTCTGAAATTAGAATAACCACTAAAAAGTTGTTTTTGTTTTTGTGAAGTAATGCCAAGTTATGTAGAGATATCCGTTAAAGTTAAAAAGTTGTTTCGGTATTTTTTGGCGTTTTAGGCCCTCTTTTTTTCAAACCCCCGAAAAGTTTTTTAATAAATTTTCAGTATGTAATCGTATGTTTCCACCGGCATGATTTCGACAAATCATGGTGATTTGAGCAAATCATGTTGATTTATAGATGATTTACCATACTTTTTGCATACGACCAAATTACCTCAAAGTAGATGATTTATTTTAAATTAAGTCGAAACTAATATTTTTCGAACTGGATTTATCTATGCAACCCTGCGTTGCTTTTAAAATTACAAACTCCATCCCTGGGTGATTCATCAATTGTAATTGACAATTTCGAAAAAATGACATTAAAGAATATTTAATTAATTTCGAATGTCAAACTATATATGGAAAAAATTCAATTACAGCTGCTGCGCACACCTTATAAAGTAAGTGCATCATTTGACTACGAAAATTCGAACACCAAATCACTCACAAGCTCGGTGGAAACACTTCGAAGTAATTTACCTAAATCTACGTAATTTAAAGTTGGTGGAAACATACTATAAGTCTTACTTGCATATGTGACTTGGGATTATATATTCTTAGATCCGTAACAATTGCCTAACCCCTCCACCAGGGAAATGCGTTACGTAATATGAGAACACCTCCAAATTCAGCGTATTTAAACACATAATAAAAATAACAAGGTTGTAAAGGGCACTATACATTTGTCAAATGCATGACATCATGCTCATGTACGTGTGCATGACGTTAGGACATACACTTGTCAAACATTCATTTTAAATACAATTTTGTATTGTGATGTATGCTGGTTGCGGAGGAAAAATTAGTAGCGTTTGTACGCAGAAAATTAATTTTTTTCTCATTTATTATTTGTTAATCATTATCATTTATTTTTAATTTTTACTTCATTAATTTTTATAATAATTTATTTTTATTATTTATTTATTTTTTTAACAATGACCACCAAAACATTTTTCTCATCCAACATCTTTAGGATCTGTTCTGTTTGAAATCTTGTTAAAAAATCAAAATTATATATTTTCTATAAATTTTTTGATTTTCCATCAAGCATCGCCGGTGTCACACATACATATAAATTTTCATAGATACCACCACAATGCATGATGTGAATTTGACCAATGTATTGTGCCCTTAACTCTACTTCTCCACCTAACTTCAAATCCTGGTGTAACTTGAAGTTATGACTGCGTTGTTAAAACAAATGCACTAACAATTATGTTATAACTTGAAAAAAGTATTAACTTGAGTATACACTTTAACACAGTATACACTTAACATTAACTTGAGCAGTCTACACTTAACATTAACTTGAATTTAATCTTAATGTAATCCAATTTACATATGTTAAGTGTAGACTGCAAGCAATGAGTGATTCTGGTAGAAGGCATCAAAAAATATACGTTCATCGGCGTTACGAAAGTTTACATCTGGGACTCATTTAGGTGGAGCTACAGTTCCACCACCGCCCTTTTTCGCATATTTATAGTGAATTGGCATAGGAAATCTTGTAATCCTTACGTTTGAGGCATAACATGTGTTTAGCCCTTTTATGTAAAACACTACGGGAACATTTTTGTGGAATATTTTAGCCTTCCAGCACTTTTTATACGGATCTTTTTTTAAAAAATGGCTGAAAATTCCCCTTCAGAGGCAGTATAGCGGACTAAAATGTTCTACAAAAATATTTGCAATGAAATTCTATTATAGGTCTTCAAAGACCCCCAAGCTCCAGGCTTAACTTGAACGTCAGAAATCATTCAAAACTTCAAAAGTGTTTAGGAAATTTTGTTACCCTTGCGTTTAAGGTATAATATGCGTTCTGCACTTTTGTTTATTACACCACGAGAAACATATTTGTGGAACATTTTACAACTTCGTTGTATTTATTCCCTTTCTCAAACAGGGACAAAAAACTCTCCTTCACCGGTGGTATATACAGAAAAAGATATGTTCTACAAAGCGTTCTACAAAGCGTTCTACAAAGCCCCCAACTCATGAAATCTCGCTGGAGTAAAACGCCGATGATTACACCATCATATCATCCAGTGTAAACATCCCTGACATAAGCTCTAAATTTACCCAATACCTAAATATAATCTTTGGTGGTCCAAAAATGGTCAAACTATTATTTTATTATTTGTATAAACTAAAAATTTGTTTTATATTTTTTGATTTATACAATTTCCCCTAAAATACAGTTGAGAGATTTTATTCATATAACAATTTTATATTTTCTTATCAATCGATTATGTATTTCCTTAAGCCCTATTAATTTGCTTTAACAAACTAACAAAATCTGTTCTTTCTTGACATATAAAACCATATTTGCGGCTACAACGAATATCATTCCATTGATCGGTGCCATGAAAACCCATGTGAACACAACGTTCACCTAGTTGCTTGTAATTATTTGGTTCGCCCTTTTCCCAATTCGTATAGGTAAAGTTAACACGACCAGTTGGTGTGATCCAAGAGAAATCACGAAAATTTATGTAGTCCGTAGCGCCTAGGTAAAAATTGGGTAAGCGTTTGCCTGTAAAGAAAGGATTTTTTTTCAGAATATTTCTTATAACGAAACATTTTCTGTGGAAATTTTTTGAATAGGGAAATATTTATTATAGAGAATGTACAATATATCTATAGAAAATAAAATTTTCTATAGAAAATGAAATTCTCTATAGAAAATATTATTTTCTACAGAAAATATAATATGCTATAAAAATAGCATTTTCTGTAGAAAATAGAATTTTTTATAAAAAATAGCATTTTATATAGAAAATATAATTTTCTATAGACAATAGCATTTTCTATGCAAAATGACATTTTCTATAGAAAAAATCATTTTCTATAAAAAATAGCTTTTTGTATAGAAAATAGCATTCCATAAAGAAAAAATAGCATGATATTTTCTATAAAAATAGCATTTCCTATAAAAAATGGAATTTTAAATATCGAAAATAGCATTTTCTATAGAAAATAGCATTCATATTTTGTATAGAAAATGAAAGTACACAACAAATACAAAAATAGTACCGGCTCACACACTTGAACTTTTGATTCAGCGGAAAGAAAGACAGAAATTTCTTTTTCTTTCACTGTATTTCTTCTACCTGAATCAAAAGTTGAAGTGTGTGAACTGGTGCTAAGTTATGGAATATTTGTTTCAGCAACTTTTATTTTGTGTGAGAGTGTTGAAATACAAATATATATACAATTTATATTCCTCTCTCCCTCTTTCTCACTAGAAAATCTGAATTGCTGTAACAAAAGTTGTATATATGGACCGCGACTAAGAATTTATTTAATTTCTTTATGTATTTATTTATTTACTTAATAAATCAGCGAATCAATACTCGTAAGATAGATTGTTAGTTGCGCTTCATACGCTTCAACTTCTGTTGACAAAATTTTGGCTCAGCTGGACGAAAGACAGAGAAATTCATATTCCTTTCTCTGTCTTTTTTCCTTTCTCTGTCTTTCTGGAATGCAAATCGGTTGTTTAGGTCACGGCTCACACGCTTCTACTTTGGATTCAGCTGGAAGAAAGGCAGTGATAGGAGTACAAAATTTCTCTTGCTTTTTTCCAGCTGAATCAAAAGTTGATCAACGTTCGACTTCCTGAAATAAACGGCAGCTTAACGAAACTTTTTTCTGGGTCGCGGCTTAAACATGTCAACATTTGTTGATCAACTTTTGATTCAGCTGGAGGAAAGACAGAGAAAATTGTATTCATTTCCTGTCTTTCTTCAAGATAAATCAAAAGTTGATTAACAAAAGTTGAAGTGTCTGAACCGGGGCTAAAAGAATTTATATTTCTATTGACATTATAACTAAACGGAATTTTTTTCCTTATAGAAAACTTAACATTTTTACCTGTAAATGTTTTATCAAGCAATTCCTTGATTTCTTTAGACTTTTTCTCTGTTTCTATTGTTAGTAAGTCCATTTGTCTTTTTTCACATTCTCTGCGAGCATCAAACCAAGTGTACTAAGAAAAAAAATGTGCGATAATTTCTCGATCAGTTTGATTAAATGTTTGTTTTTTTAGTTAAGAGATCTTACTTTAGCTACCGGCTGTATAACATATCGATTATTTTTAGATGAAGTGAACATTTCTTCGGCACAGTTGACTAAAGTGCAATACGCCAAAAAGGCGATTAGTGGGAGTTGTACTATTATGTGTCGTTTCATGTTGAATGTTGCAAAAATACTAAAATTTATACAAAATCAGTTCACTTTCGCTACAATTTCTGTGCCAAAGAATTATTTCAAGATATAGTTGTGGGTTTTTTTTTATGTATGTAAATGATAAGTTTTTTTTATAAAAATAAAAAAAAAACCGCTAGTAAGTGCAAGGAAGTTTAGTCCATGTCGTGTGTAGAAAATACCCTACAATAAGATTCAATATATTCATTCTTTGCTAAAAACACCGATCTAAAGAAAAAATAGCCTTTAAATAAAAATATGTATATATATATATATATATATATATATATATATATATATATATATATATATATATATATATATATATATATATATATATATATATATATATATATATATATATATATATATATATATATATATATATATATATATATATATATATATATATATATATATATATATATATATATATATATATATATATATATATATATATATATATATATATATATATATATATATATATATATATATATATATATATATATATATATATATATATATATATATATATATATATATATATATATATATATATATATATATATATATATATATATATATATATATATATATATATATATATATATATATATATATATATATATATATATATATATATATATATATATATATATATATATATATATATATATATATATATATATATATATATATATATATATATATATATATATATATATATATATATATATATATATATATATATATATATATATATATATATATATATATATATATATATATATATATATTATATATATATATATATATATATATATATATATATATATATATATATATATATATATATATATATATATATATATATATATATATATATATATATATATATATAAATATATATAAATTTTACTTTTTCAATAACGTAAAGATTTTTTAATAGGTATGAATAATATTTTCACTAGACATATCAATATATTTCACCCTAATTTGAGAACGGTGTGACCGATTTCGATCAGCAAAACGCCAAAATTACCTACAAACATTACAAACTTTCTTACGCCCCTTTTCACAATGTATGATTAAGAGTTAACGTGGACTTTAACGGCAAGTTTTGTACGGCGAAGTTTACGTTAAAGTCCATGTTAACTCTTGATCGTACATTGTGAAAAGGGCCGTTAATATAGTTTCTTGATTTGATCAACACTTTCGGAGATATTCACAAATTAGTATCGAAAAAAAGTTTTTTCATTCCAAATTAAAAATGTCTTTTCCTTTATAAATATGTAGTCATAAAAAATTAAAGCTGCAAAAAGTTTACCTTCCTTTCTGAAGGATAGCTATCTTACGAAAAAAATAAGCCATATATCATGAAAATCGATCGATAAATGTTGATTTTATTAGTGATTAAATAAGTAAACACAGAAACTTAAAAGATATTTTCTGCAATATATGTAAAAAAATTTTAGAACGGAAGTACCTTTTAAGCGTCTCGGTATATTCACTTAATTGCTAATAAAATCAACATTTATTCATCTATTTACAAGTATATAGCTTATTTTGCTCGTAAGATAATTCAGAAAAATAGTTAAAATGTGACCTTTTTGCAGTTTTAATTTTTTTTATAAGTTTTATAAAGAAAAAATATTTAATTTTGCATGAAAAGGCACTTTTTTCGATACTAATTAGTGAATAACTGCGAAAGCGTTAACTAAATAAAAAAAATTATATTAAAAAAAATATCAAGATAATTTTATCCTTTTGCTGATCGAAATTGGTCATACGTTCCCGAATTAGGGTGAAATATACTGATATACATACCTAGTGAAAATATTAGTCATCTACATGACAAAAACTGAAAACGGACTTTAATTTAGAGCATTAAACTCTTCACATTATGCATATTTTTATTTAAAGGCGCGAAAATATTTTTTGCAGACCAGTGAAATTAATAATTCGAAAATAACGGTTAAAGATTTTGAAAAACTTAAGAGAACATTTAGAAGATTTTAAAATATTTAAAGAAAAATTGGAGTCTTTTATATTTACCCCTTTACAGATATTTTCGTTTTTTATGTATGTAAGTTTGAATAGTTTTCTTTTAACAATTTAGGGCCATTATTACAACTTGGCCTTAGTTATAGTTAGGATTTAACCTAAAAGTTGCCACATTTTTATATGCTGCCATACTTTCTACTTTGTCAAGTAAATACATATCTATGACGTTGCCACTGTATTCTTTAAATATTAAAAATAGTCGGTAAATGCTTTGGTATAGCCATACTTTGAAAAAGATAACTTATATTTTACAGGAAAAAGTGTAATAATGAACAATTGTTAGTGGTTTTTCGCCCACTTTTGCTAAAGGTGGCAGTAACTATATTCTACTTTACTGTGGAGTTCTAATAATGGCCCTTACAGTGGGAAAGTGGGGAAATAATTTTTAAAAGACCAATCATAAACTTATTTGAAATAATTATTTCAAATAAATGAACATCAATTAAATGTCAATTGTTGAGAGTCAAACACTACAACACTGATGGGGAAGTGTAGGGTGCTAACACATTCATTATTTAAAAAAGGAAGTGTGATTTTTATATTTGATAATTTTATTCTCTTGCTAAAAATATACAAAATGTACCCTGCAGGCCAGGTCTTCGGGACATCGCCGAAGAATGCTCGGAACAAGTATTTATCATCGTCGACGATTTGATAATAGTCCAAGCCAACTATTGACGACATTTTCGAACAAAGAGCACTAAGGCGTTGATGAAAACGTTGGTAACATGCTACTAAAGTTGTTGTCAATGAATAATAATAAAATTTAAAAATGTAATATTCGAACCCACCACCACCACACTTTATACAAAAACACGTTTTGTGGGCAACCTAAACTCTTTAATATACATAAATGGGAGCACGACAACTTCGATGCAGTTGTTACTCTTGTTGTCGGCATTAAGACTGTACACACGACAACTTCAATGCAGTTGTTACTTATGTTGTCGCCAATAAAACTGTACACTCGACAACTTCGATGCACTTGTTACTCTTGTTGCCGTTAATAAGGGTTTGTTGGACAAATTTCATAATCTTGTCAGAACAAATATTTTATACACGACAACGTATACCACATTGTTGCCATACTTATTTTTAAATGAGTTTATGGGCGAAAAACCATTGATCATCTTGCAGACAAAATCGATGAAAATGTCGTCGGTAAAACTGGAACTGCAGGGTATGTAAGAAATTGTTCTGGCAAGATTATGAAATATTGTGCTACAAAGCCTTATTGACGAGAACAGGAGTAACAATTGCATCGAAGTTGTCGTGCTTCCATTTACGTATATTAAAGACTTTAAGTTGCGCACAAAGCCTGTTCTTGTACAAGGTTTCTTGAGTATCTTGGTAATATAATAGGTAGTGCGCTGGCATATCAGTGTGAAGGTTGTGGATTCGATTCGATTATTACATTTTTAAATTTTGTTATTATTCATTAGCGACAACTTTAGTAGCATGTTACCAACGTTGTCATCAATGACTTTTGTGCCCTCTGTTCGAAAATGTCGTCAATAGCTGGCTTGGAGTTTGTCGTACCGGTGAGAGATACTTGTTTCGCATAAGCATCGATATCTCGAAGACTTGCCCTATGGGGTATGAACATATGTTTTTAAAATCTATGTATTTATTTATAATAAAACCACTGACTTACTAACACAGCACTGACCTGATGTATATAAATAAGAATTTCTTCAATTAAAAAAGTAAGAAACGTATGAAAAAATGATATAACCGCAAAAAAAATCATAAAAGTGAAAAAATGCCAAGTTCCTATCTAAAAATTTCGGCCGCTAAAAGTACCGAGATCAAAATGAGGACCAAAATCTTTGGTCGAGTGAGACTTGGGTCGTTCCGGATCGTAGATCCAATTGACGTGGGTATGTTGAAAATATTTAACATGCAATTTAAGAATAATGGCAGACTCCAAGCTTTGCAGGAAGCACTTCTTTGTGCAGAAATCGTAATCAGATGTGTTTGGTCCATGATTTTATTTAAGTTTGCGATAATATCTGGATTTCTCAAAAATATACTGTTGTACTAGATTAAAGAAAAATACAAAATTTTTCTTTAATCTACTACAAACACTCGAGTCGATTCGAGAACGGTAATGAGGCCCATTATTTGAGACATTCTCTCAATTTCATCTTAAAAACATTTTTATTTGTTGTGGGATAAGCATGTCTATTGCCTGCATTTCATTGGCGCTTTAAGCGTGGTACGGAGTTCTTAAGGAAATGCACATACCCATAAGAACTATGTGTAAAAAGAACTTGCGGAAATTCACGTTGGTAAATTCCTTAAAGAAATTTCTGTTTGCTAGTACGGAGTTCCAAAAGAAAAGTATACGGTATTTTGGCATTTATTGTCTATTACAGGCATGTTATAACAATAAGTGGAGAGTTGTTTTCGTCAACTAAAACCAAAATTAATGTTCATACAATTGTTTGGTCACGGAGTCTTTGACATTTCCTATTTTTCGCAAGTTGTAATTAATTTTTAGTGTTTTTGTGTGTTGTAAATTAAAAAATAAAGGAATTTGTGTTTATGAAAACATCATTCTCTACAGAATTCTTCACGATTATTTTTCAGTGTAGAAATAAATGTAAATTTCCAAATGTGAACTTCCATAAGAATTTCGTACCACGCTTTAGAGTTTACTCGAATTAAATATTTTGTTAAAAAATATTAAAATTTACGAAAATATGGTAGCTCTTTTGTGAGAGTGAGACTTTTAAACCAAAAGCAAATGAAAAAAACGTTCTCAAAATAAAATAAATTCTATTTCAAAACTGCTTCAATTGAAGTATTTAAACTGTCAATTTCTATGAAAAAATATGATGCTCCGGAATTCTATTTCATCATTTAAGGTAGTTTTTTTAATGCTATAAAATTATATACCATACATGTTTAAGTACCACTATATCGGTCAATTTTTGAGATAATGGTGGTTTTTTTGCAAATAGTGCGTACATAAACGTAGTAATAGAGAGAGAGAGAGAGAGAGAGAGAGCTGAAAAAATTACGCAAAAATTTTTTGGCTTAAGCAGCCATATGATTTTTTCCACAGCGTTGGTGTTCTTATCTTAAATTCAAATTTTAATTATGAAACTTTCATTAAAACTTTTAATAGTTTGTTTTGTTCTGTTTTTTTTTCACAATAATGTCTAAAATCTTTACACTCCTTTAAGTTGCTTATTTTGATATATTAAATCCCCTAATATTTTTGTGGGGAGTTAATACATCTGGCATCTTCCTTGTTTTTGTTTACAATTTTCTTTTGCTTGCCTCTTCTTGGGGCTTTGAGTACTTTTTTGTTTAGTATTAAATTTACTCTTGAGCTAAACGGTCGTGAGCGCATAACTAGCTTGAAAAACGTGAAAAATATTAAAGTGCTTTTATTTGAACTGGTTTTTTTTTTATCAAAATAAAATGAAACGGTGAAGTGGAAATATCAATTTTCATATAATTAAATAAAAGCTTTATACAATTTTAAAAGAAAAATTAGCAAACAAAAAGGATTTATAACAGTAAAGAAAGGAAATTAAACAAGTGTAAAACTTAATAAGAGCTAACAAGAATCCCCAAAAATAAAAAAAATATACACCAAAAAATCAAAAGGAAAAAACACCCCACTCTGCTCTCTCTTATTTTCATTTGAAAAGAAAAACAAAAGCAAAGATACCAACAAAAGGGGGTTGCAAAGTGTATTAGGCAGTGTATGTGTGAGATCTCAAGTGTTTTTGCGTGTGAAATAAATATAGTGAAAACAAAAATAATTGAGTCAATGATAAAATTATAAATAATTAATTTAACTAAATTTACTATATATAAAATCTTATAATAAGTAGAATTTTATTGTTTGTTGGTGGCAAAAGAAATCTATTTCAATTGTTGGTGCGTTTAGGCCATGCGTGACCTCGGTTCAAAAATGGCCGAGCTTAAATTTGAGGCTCCTTTGGCAAAACTTGACGAAACCGATGACTGGGCCGGCTGTGATTTCATCTCTAATCAGAATCAACTAAATGATACTTTAAATCTAAACCTCAAAGATCCCATGGCCCAGCAAGAAAATAAGATACGCATGCTGGAGGAGGCTGTTAGAGATGCCCATGTTAGCAAGAATGGCTATTCCGGCACTATAAGTCCCAATTGTAACACCTTAATGGGTGAGGATTTGTCAGCTTTTGACACCACATTGGAGATCAGCAATAGACATTCCTTAAATAATGGTGAATCTGTGGATAATTTTGGTGAAACTTTTGGTGGCAGTTTAGAGGATTTGGTGAATACTTTTGATGAGAAAATCACCAAATGTTTTGGTAACTATGAGGAAAATGTGGAAGCGCTGGCTCCCGTACAAGTACGCAGTCAAGAGGAAATCATGAATGAATGCCAGTATGTAGTTTTATTAAATTTTAAAATAATTTAAATTGTTACAAAAATAATAAAAAATTTTCGCACTTGATTTTATTAGATAAGGAATTTCTATATTTTTTTCTTTTTCTGGCTTTTATAATCTTGGCCATTAAATTTTGTGTGAAGTTTTAGCGTCTGCGCTTTATTGTCCTCATTTTCAGTGTTATTTTTTTCACAAATATTCATTCTATGGTTTGTATGTTATTAGAGTTTTTCGTTTTTTTTTTGTTGTAAGGACAATAGCGTAATCTTTTTATTGTGTATTTGTCATATTTCCTACCGAACCTCTTGCTCTCTTTACAAAACCCTGCCCTTTTTCTCAACTCCTTTTGAATATTTTATTTGTTTTAATAACGAAAATTGATGGCAATTGCCAACAACTATTAAATAAAGTTTGAAACTTTATACGAAAACAATTTAATAAAATCGATAACCTCATTTTAAGTAAAAATATATGGAATAAATCGAACATTTTATTTACAGATTTTGATAGTGATAACTTTTCTTTAAAGGAAGCTCAATTTGTAATGTTTTTTGATGTTATGGCAATGATTTTTTATTAAAATCAATTTGGCGATACCAAACTTTTTTTATGTAAAATAAATTGTTGACAATTTCCTCTAAACAATAATTATCTAACTATCTTTTAAAATAACTCTATATAAATCACAAAAAAAGATTCTAGCAGGGGGAAACAAAACAATCAGGTATATAATGGAAATCGATTTTGAAAACGAATTACTTTTATAAACGAATTACTTTTAAAAATGAGGCGTATATCTCGTAAGAGCTTACGTCAAACATATTTAACTCTGCATATTTATATTCATACACATGCTTTGCGGTCAAAACAAATTTTTTAAATAAAAAATTTTCAATTCTACACAAAAAAAAACAAAAATAATGTGAAAATATCTCAAAAACGGTCAAAATTCAAGTTATTTAAATGAATTTTTAACAAAATTGGACGAGTTTTTTTCAAATTATAATAAAATCTGTGGAGCAGCCTCTTAAAATGTGTTTTTCAAAAATTAGTTAGTTTCACTTTATTGTGAATAAAATCATTATTTATCCATCGATCTGCATGAAATAAAGTTTATTTTATTTGTATTACTTGTGGTTTTGTATTCAGTTAATACAAATTTTAAGCATCTGCCATTTTTTTATGAAATTTTAAAAAATAAAAAATTTTAAATTTTCCAAAAAAAATCTTCATTATTTTTTTCGTTATTGCGTCAAAGAAATAATGTTAAAATATTTTAAAGACGGTTTTTTCATTAATAGGAAAAATGAGTTTAATTATAATAAAACAAGCCATAAGTAATCAAAATCGATGGAGAAATTTTACTGTTGTATGGAAATTGTGATTTTTATCAATTGAGTTATTTTCCTTAATTGTAAATATAATCAACATTTTTCCATCGTTTTTCACGATTTATGGCTTATTCCATTTCTAGTACATCTACCTCTCAGATTAATGATAAAAATTTAATTTTTTCCAGTATTAATTTCTTTTATAATTTTTTGAAAACAAAAACGTTTAATTTTGGAAAAAAGAAAAATTTGTCCGCTTATTTCTGAATAACTTCGAAACAGTTGGAAATATAAAAAATTCTATATAAACGAATTAAAGGTAATTTAAGTCTGCATCCTTTGGTGTCTTTTTTTTATCAAATCGGTTAATCCGTTCTCGAGTTAGGGTGAAATATACAGATGTGCCTGGTGGAAATATTAGTCATGCCCATGTAAAAAACATGTTCGTGATTGCAAAAAAAAAATGCAAACGAATTTGAATTTAGGTCATTAAACTTTATATATTCCACATATTTTTATTTAAAGTCGGTTTTTTTTTCTGCAGACCAATATTATCATGCAGTACCCAAACACAGCTATTGTTATTTAAATTTTTTTAAAATTCCTTAAAATTTTGTTATTATGAATTATAAAAAAGATTTCTTAGCGATAAACTCAAATTCTTATCAATTGAATGACTCGATGAAACTAAAAAAAATTTCTAAATTTAATTTTTATTATCTATTTTATAACCAAATAAAAACTTAAATTAAAGTAATTTTTCTTTTTATTTCTAATTATATTAAAATTAAACCTGATGATGTCAGACAGTCAGTCAGTCAAGTCAGCCTGTCTAAATTTGTGTGTTAAAAGAAATTTTTGTTTAGGTTTATCATACAAACAAAGCAAAATTGCAGAAAGTATATACTCGAAACTTATAAGGAAAACTTAAAAGTTGGAATCAAGTGGCTTTTAATTTAATATGCAAAGAGTGAAAATAACTTTTCAAATATAAAAAAAAAGAAACGGGAAAAAGCCTGATAACGGTTGTGTGTGTTTTGTCATTTATAATAAAATAAAATAAAACTTGCAACTAAAAAAGGGCTAAAGAGGAAGTTCAATTTAAAAATACTCTGTATATGATAAACATTTATGGTGATTCCCTTGGCTTTATTGTAACATATAAAAAACTATTGGAATTTTACAACAGCTTAAAAGTTTAAAGTAATAAAATTTGTTTATAGCGAAATTTGAATTGAAATTATATGGAGGAGGCAACAAAGTCAAGTAGTTTTTTATTGTTCCATAGAAATAAATAATAATAATAAAGAAATCTTATTAATATGATTATTTCGCACGTATTTGCTTTGTGAATCTAAATTGATTATTAGGCTAAGGTTCGTAACGTTATATTCAGATTCTTTCTGAATATAACGTTACGAACCTTTGCCTAATAATCAATTTAGATTCACAAAGAAATCTTGTTCACCATACAAACGCATGTTTATTAAAGCAAATATTATAAAGAAATTAAACGTGTGACTAATCTCAACAAAAATTTAAAGTCTTTTAAAGATGATGACGTCAGTTTGGATGGTAGACAAACAAATTTAATAATTTTTAAAACAAACCAGCAAAAATAACCTGAAATTTAATTTGCTTTAATAAAAAGTAACAACTTTCAATATTTTTAATATGTAATTCAAAATAATAAGATTTTGTAGGAAATCACTGCTACTAATATTACAAACAAATAAGCTTTGACAGGTCTTTTAATTACACTATGCAACAAAATGAAAATTTTGTCATGACCTTTAATGATCACTATCAGGTATGTGATGCAATGCATTAATAACAAAATAGTTTTAAAATATTTGTGATAAAATTCTTTTTAATAAAGATTTATTACTAAAAAGCGAAATTGATTTCCATCATCCATCCAATATATACAGGTAATACTTTTATGTGTTCTGGTTCGCTAACTACAAAAACAGTCCAAATTTAAAATTCTATGGCTGCGTTTTTTGTAAATATTTTTTTCTCTAATTTGGGACTTTTCTTAAATTTCATCATAACTTGGGAAGGGGTTGTCCAATTTTATTATAAAAAACACTAAAAATCTTGAAATAAAATTACCTTTAAGCCATTCTAATATTATTATTTTTATATAATCAGCGATTGCGGAATTAAACCGCAATGATGAAAAAAAATTTATGAAAATTGGAAAATTTTTCATTTGTTAACAATTTATAAAAAATCGAAAATGGCAAAAAATCGCCATTTTTATTAACTAATCATAAAGCCACATATACTACAAATAAAATAAGTCTTATTTCATGAAAATCAATGAATAAATATTGATTTTATTTATCCATTTCCTGATTTTTAGAAAAAAATTAGTTTTGAGAAAGACATCCAATTTTGTTAAGATATTTAAACATAATTTTTTTATATGCTTAAAGAATTCGGAAGTTATTCAGAACGAAATAAAAAAAATTTACTTTTTTGTAAAATTGAAATTTTTTATTTTTAAAAAATTCATAAAAAATAAAAAATTTAAAAGAATAAAATTTGTATTACCCGATCATAAAGCTTCGTATACCCCACATAAATTGTGGTATATTCTACGAAAATCGATGGATAAATAGCAACTTTATTCATAATAAAGTGAAGTTACCTAATTTTTGCAAAAATTGCAAATAAAATCAAATTTGTAAAGCTAAAATGTTCTAAAGACTGACTCTTGTAGAGGGTAACAACAAAATATATACGTGTATTGGCGTTTTGAAAGCTTACATCTCGGACTCATGTTGGGGGTAGTTAAAAATTGTTGCTGCTCTTTGCGATTTTTCGTACTCTGTTTTAAGGTAACTTTCAGTGTTGTCATCTCGGTGCTTTTAGCGCCGTTTTTTAAGGCTTTTTTTAAATTTTCGACGTGGAAAATTTTCGAGTTGGTGCTCGGTGCTTTTAATTTTCATTTTTAGTGCTTTTTACTTATTTTTCGGTGGCACTATATCTTAATTTAAGATAATAGAAATGGACTGCTCAAACATCTCAATTTTTGTAAGCATAAATTTAAAATCAGTCGAGATTTGCGAAAGTTACAAGAGGTGAAAAGTTTTTCACAGTTTAGTTTTAGAATATATGTATTCTAAAAACTAGCTATACATCTATTTATATATCAAGTTTCAAGTGCACCGGGACAGAAAATTAGAATTTTTATACATGTATCCAATTTGTACTGGTATCAGCTCCACATTGCAGAAGTAGTGTACTATTATTTGATATTAAAAGTTTTTATAAAATATTTCAACTTTGGCAATTCGTAGTGGATTAACTTTGACCGCTATAAAGTTGTTACAAAATCTTTCTTTGCATGCCGGCAAGTCGATAATCCTTTCCCAATTAGCTCATTTATGTGAGGGGAGGTAAGACCTGCTACTTCCGGTGCAAAAAAAAAATGGTTTTGTGACATGGCGCTCAACGTGGGGCACGAATTTAATTTTGCCTGTGAAGTTGGCTGACCAAAATAATACTAGGAGCCAGCCAACGACTTAAAATCAACTAGATTTAAATAAATTACTTCGACGTGTTTCCACCGAGCTTTTAAGTGAATTGGTGTTCGAATTTTTGTAGTCAAATGATGCACCTACTTTATAAGGCGTGGCTGGAACTACAATCAAACTTTTTTCATTTAGTTAAATATTAGTTAAATACTCTTCAATATAATTTTTTCGAAATTGTTAATCACTATTGAGGGATGGCCCAGGGATGGAGCTTGTAATTTTAAAAGCAACGCAGGATTTCATACCTAAATCGAGTTCGAAAAATAGTATTTTCCACATTATTTAAAATAAACCAAATTTAGTATTCAATAGAACACTGAAGATGGCACATAGCCGCAACCGGTCTGTTTACAAACCGAATTTGACGTGGGATGACGGAAAATCGTTCCAAATTCCAACAATTGCCTGTCAGGCTTACAACTTAGACACAATCGGAATTTTAAACCTTTACAAACTACGTCAACGGAAGATACTTACAATAAAGGCAAACATTTGGTTCAACAAACAATGCCTCGCATTGAATGTCACACCAAAATACGCTAGAATAAAACTAAAGACCAGCACAGTAGCGAGTACGAGTAGGAGAACTGAGAGAAGAGCGGAAAAAAGTTTCGTAAAATTTGAAATCCAGGACTTGTATACCAAAAAACAAGTAACAAACTCGGAATTACTAGACATTCATTTACAATTGGCAGAACGAGTCCCAACTGATATACTGATGGACATAATGTACCAAATAAATACAGGAAACGCGGAAGAAATGGAACAGAAATACATAAATATGAACAAAAAACTAGACAAACTAACAGGATCAACAAACAGAAAAAGATACGAAAAACACAATTTCCACACTAGATTTATAAACATAACTGGAGTTAGAATCAATAAAGGATTTAGTATTCAACAGAACACTGAAGATGGCACATAACCGAAACCGGTCTGTTTACAAACCGAATTTGACGTGGGATGACGGAAAATCGTTCCAAATTCAAACCAATACTACTTTGAGGTGATTTGGACGTGGGAAAATATATAGTAGATCATGTATATATGATTTGACGAAATCATGCAGGTGGAGATTTTAATAGTAGGGTTTTACTGTCATACTGCGTTATCAATAATTTCCAAACCTTTTTTATTATTATTTTTGCTTTCAATTATAAATCAAAAAATTAAAACAATTTTGAAATTTGGTGTTTTTTTTAATTACGCGTTTTTCTTCATTTTAGTGCTTTTTTAAATTTTAAAGTTGACAACACTGGTAAGTTTTTGTCATAAAATTGGACAACTTCTTCTTAAGTTATATAATTTTTTTGGTCAGTTATCTATAGAATTTAAAATTTCTACTTATTTTGTAGTTATTGGACCATAAGCGGCTTAAAGGTAGTTTTGTTTCAAGTTTGTTTGTGGTTTTTATAATAAAATTGGACAACCTCTTCTCAAGTTATGATAAAATCTCTAATTTTAGAATTTTTGTTTATAATTTATCTATTTAAAATTTCTACTGTTTTTGTATTTATTGGACTATAACACATTGAAGAAATATAGTGACACTACTGACATTTTCTTGTGGCATAGTGTAATTGAAAATAATAATATTTTGAACAGAAATAAGCAAGTCTTTTAATTGTTATTTTTAACACAGAAAAATTGAAATATGAAATAAAATTAAAAACTTTGCATTAATTTATATAAAGAAAAATTGATAACCTTTTTTCCAACAACTGATGACCTTTTTTTATTTATAAATAAAAAAATCACATAGAAGGAGCGAAGACTGGAACTTAATTTAATTTCTTATTTTTTTATAATTTTCAAATAAATCTTTTTAATCCATATAAATTAAAACAAAAAAAAAGATCTTGTTTATTTTATAACATGCAATGTGTTATTGAAAAATACATTCATTCTTCACATTGTTCACACAGTCAAGCTGTGTAAAGCAAAAAAAAATTAAAAATATTTTTTTCTTTTTAAAATTCATAAAAATTATTTATATCTCTCTGCCTGCATTTGATTTTCACCAAACAAACCATCATCATGATGTTTTCTGGTGGAAGACATCATCAGTTCGAAACTGACTGATAATAAAAAAAAACACACAATCATGCAAATATTTTGAAAATGAAAATTGCTTTATTTTTACTTTTATTAGATTTTTTAAGCAAATATAAAAAAGTAATAAAGAAAACTTTTGAATTTTTCTTAAATTTGCTTTAATTACATGGAAACTACATACCTGAACATAACATGAATTATTTTTCACTTGATGTATGTTTACTACATATAAAGATATTGCTAATTATATTGTTTAAATATTTATTGTTTTTTTTATGATTAAAATTTAATGCAGTCATACACAGCGCCCACGCTAAAATGTGTATGACACACAGTAGCCAAAATTCGACGCCAAGTTTTTAATTTGAAAAGATTTCGTTTCAAATTTCTTATATAAAAATTTTCTTTTAAGAATACATTTTATATATTTCAGTTTTATCCTAAACTAGAAATACAATTACATTTCAATTACTGTCTCAAATTTAGGTGAAAAACGCATGATATTAATACATATTAGCATGTCAGTAAAGACCAAGTCTTGACATTTAAATAACACTACACACGAAAATTAAATAATTCTCTCAAAAAATTTATAAATTGCACAATTTATTTTTATTCTTTGCATCATATTTCTGTAAAGGACTTCAAAATCATAAAACAACTTATGGTCTAATAATGTACACAAAAATACCTTTCATTTGAGTATAATTTTGTTTATATTTGTTTCAGGTTAACTTACAGGTATTGCCACGATATTGGAAATTGGGTTTTCTTACTAATTTTCAAAGTTTTTAGGACTAAAGTAAAAAACAAAACAATTTTCAATATTATTGCAATACCGGTAAGGTATCCTGAGACACACCAATCAACAGAATTACACCCAAACGAAAGGTAGTCCATAAATTATGTTGTGATTTTGACGACCATTCCGAAAATATGATGCGAAGAATACAAAAAATGCTGTAATTTATGAAAAAAATACACCAATGGCAACACTGGGAAAGTGCAGTTTAATATCAGCTTGAAAGTGATTTATTTCTCGTATTCAATTTTCACGAAAAATTTGTATATATAGGAATTGAAATCACGTTCAACGGAGCCATCTACCTGACAAGTGGTGATAATCAAAATATACGTGAGCACTCACGATGGAAGTGTAGCGGCTTCCGAAAGTGGTACTACTCTGTTCTGCTGTGTATGTTGAACAATTAAGTTGATTTTAATTTTTCCCTTGTTCCTTGGAATATTAATCACGCCCAATTCTTTCTGAATTAAAACGCTGCGAACCTTAGCCTAATAATCAATTTGGATTCACATAAAAAAAATCACTATATCTTTAAAACTATAGCTTATCGGAAATTTTTATAGTGATTTCTGAATTCAACAGATTAAAATACATAAGGTTCAGCTATTTTGATCTCCGAACACAGCCATTGGCAAAACGATACAACGCATTCAAATTGAAATCCCTAAACATACTTCAAAGTTACGTAGGCTCCTTAATAGCTCGCTATGAAAGCGTGCCGAATAACAGCAGAAGGCAATGTATTGCAATAAAACGCATTTTCACAGACAGTGCTGAACAATATCTTTTGCACCCAAAAGCTAAGCGTAAAGTGTGGATTTAAGACGCTACTTGGCAACTTATGGAACATAGAGGCCAACTGAAAGGTGCCATCAACGTTGCTCGAACAAGAGCTCCTAAAACTATCCTACAAATCACAGTATACTGATTTAGACCGCCTGGTGAAAGGTAGTGCGCGGCGAGACAAGCGGGTTTGGATAGGAAATATGGCCACAGAAGCGCAGGCATCGAAGTAGAAATCTACAAAATTGCAAAGCAGATATCAGGGAACGCCCGTTCATCCAAATATCCTTTTAAAGACCCGGTAGGAGGGACTTCCTCATCCGTGGAGCGGCAATTGGCATACTGTCAATTCCGCATTCAGACTACACCGCTCTTGCCGGTGCAATCATATAAACAGCTTACGGATCATAGTGGATCAATCTGTGGAATGGCGATCTGCACTGTATTTGATATTTATCGACTTTGCCAGAGCATTCGACACTATCCACTACCAGGTAATTTGGCATGCACTCCGATGCAAGGGAACTCCACCTGAACTAATCGACCTTATCGGAGCTCTGTACGGTAACAAGCCGAGTACTGCACGAACCTATCTTAAGCAATCCGAGTGGTGTAAGCACTGGGCTACGACGGGGATGTATCCTATCTCCGCTGTTATTCAATTATGCAGCAATCAACCAGCATTAGAAGAGGAATCACATGTGGTATGAATGGTTGATTGGAAGATCTAGACTACCCTGATGATATTTGTGTACTAGCGCATAACTTTACTGACATATCAGCCAAATTGGATGAGATACATCAGCTAGCATCTGGCCACCAATCTCTCGAAGTTCACAGTCAACAACGTAGAGCTTGAGGATGTACAATTCTTTAGATACTTATGAAGCATCATATCCAACACGGGTAGCTCACGTGAAGATATTACAAATCGCATAAGAAAGACAAACCAATCATTTGGAGCATTGCAAAGAGTATGGAAGTCATCGCAAATCTATAAAAAAAACTAAGCTCCGCCTCTTTTCCTCAAATGTTCGCTGTACCTTGCTATACGGATGAGAGTCCTGGAACTCTACTGCAAGCGACATACCCTCCTCGGTCCTGGCGTGCAGAATACTGGACATCTTTCAAATGTCTGCAGACCTGCTAAAAAAATTATTTTTCATATTTTATGACCATTTATGCAGCACATGTTTTTTTTTTTTTGTACTGAAAACCGGGTCTTTTTTTTGGAAAGCTGGCCACTATAAACAATTTTGCTTTACATTTGTGATCAGTTGATCGTAGAACACGTTTTCATGAGCACTTCACCATTTCAATTTTATTTATTGACCAAATGTCCAGTCGGCTGCAACTGTTCTGAACGTTTTCTTGCACACTTAACATATTTTTGAAGACTTCCTCCTTCCGGCTCAAGGTTTTTCCTTGGGACTGAGGAGGATACAAGCCCTGCTATTATTTATTAACCGTTTGCTTACGACAAATACTGCGAATAGTTTGGCCAAACGTAGTTTTCAACAGAGACCTTTGGCAAATAACAGGCGAAACACCAGTCATATTTTGAGAAGATTCCATGATTATATATCGAAGATGGCGATTCAATGGAAACCTCACGGCAGCAGAAAGAGAGGCAGACCCTCTAACGCCTGGAGAAGGCTATTAGAAATTAGAGATAGGCTCAACAGGAAAAACTAGGTGTGAAATAAAACTACTGGCGCAGGACAGATTCCGTTGGAAAAATCTCGTTGCGGCCCTTTGTTCCAAATTGGAACCATAGGAATTAATAATAATAATAATTTTTGATCGTCGATTTTCATTGATTTTTCATTGATTTTTTAAAATTTTTTTTAATGCTTGTGATCACCAGTTTTTCCCAGGCTATTAATTTTTTTTAGTACACCAAATATGAAGAATCTCATTATTGTAGCCTAGTTGATTTTAAGTCGATGAAATCATAGTGCTATTTTGGCCAGTCAACGTCACATGCTAAATTACATTTGGGCACCACGTTGGGCGCCATATCACAAAAACCTTTGCTTTCACCGGAATTAACGTTTCTTATCTCCACTGACATCCCTGGGCTAGTTGGGAAAGCATTAGTGACTTGCCGGCCTGCAAAAAAAGGGGTTTGTAACAACTTTGTTGTGGTTAAAGTTAGTGTTTGTCTATAAAAATCCACTACGAATTGGAAAAGTTAAAATATTTTCGAAAAAGTTTTACCCCCATATTCTTATATAAATAAAATGTATTTGAAATATATTTTAAGAAAATTTTTGTAGGAAAGTTTTGAAATAAAATACATTTCAATTTAATTTTGAATTTTATGAATGTCAGGGTTAATATCAAATAGTGGTACATTACTTCTGCAATGTGCAGCTGATACCAGTATAAATTATATATATAAAATTTCTAATTTTCTGTTTAGGTTCACTTCAAACTTGATATATAAATAGATGTAGTTAGTTTTTAAAATATGGCCTGCAAAAATAGGCCGATTAAGCACAGAGAGCAATAAAATAGGCTAAAACTGAACTGCGAAAGACTTTTCGCGTCTGGTAACTTTCGCAAATCTCGACTGATTTTAAATTGTGTTGTTTGATCAGTCCATTTGTTTTATTTTAAACTTAGATTTGGTGCCACCGATAAAAAGGGCCGAAGATTGTCCTCTTTAAGAAACATTTTCTTATACAATTAAAGATCTTGTTGTAAGATCGACAAATACATACTTGAGTACATGTAGTCCATTTTTGACCTTTCAATGATCTAAATATATAAAGACACTTATTTTTAATTGTATTTTCTTATTTTTTGTTAACTTTTTCTTTTACTGTTTTATTCTCTTTTATTTACATATATTAGATAATGTGTGCCAATCAAGTGTGTTGTCTTTAGTTTTTTAGTGTTTTCCTTTTTTGCCATAATTCCTCTTAAAATGAAAATCTAAAAACCTTTATAACAACATGACATTTCCATTCAGACCAACCAACAACCACACTTCAAATACATAAAAGTTCTTTAATGTTTTATTTTAGTCTTTCTTTCTTTTTGCCAATTTCTTTGCTAAACTACAAATAGATGTTAGAAACAAGCAGCCCTTAATACATACAAAAAAGCGAAAAGCATCAAAAACATTTGAAAACTAAAATGGTTTTATAAAATAAAAATAGTTCAGTTCGCCAAAGTTTTTTTTACGATTTTTGTGGAGCAACAGCAACCCCCCTTTTAAATACATAGTATATGTATGTACACACATGCATATTATGCTTAGTTTTCATATATATTTTTTTGTCCAGCAAAAAATGTTGTCATCATCCAGGGCCAGCCAGCAGTGAAGACCCCTTAAAATCATTGAGTGTCTGGGTGTGCAGTAAGAACTTGCTATACGTGCTACAAACATCAACTACCGGCTTGTTTTGTGTTTTCCCCCAAAGATTTTTCTATTATGACCCCTGAATTTTGCAATTGTTGTTAAAAGCACTGGCTGGAAGGCAGGCAGGCAGGCAGGCAGGGGTGGCTTTTTATTTATTTATTAAGAAGCAGAATTTGCGATTTGTTTGAGCTTGCTAGCTATTGTGTTCTATTGAGAGAGGGGGTAGTGAGTGGGTGGGTGGGTGCCTTTGTGGGGCTATAAATTATTTTGCTGTTATGACGGTTTCCTTGACAACCAGTTGAATATATGTAGTTACATTTTTTAATACAATTTTTATTGTGATTTGATAAATCATGGAAATAAACCCCGTTATGTGTATTACAAAAAGCAAATGGAGTAGTGGAGGTTAGAGGAAACTTAAGGTGATTGATCGATATACATAAACATATTATGAAGACAAAAAAAATGGGTTACATAAATTTTTGTCTATCACTAAATAGAATGCTTGCCAACCCGACTAGAAATTTTCCCAATACTCACATTGAGGCCCGATTGGGAATGCATGTGGCACACCCAAAAGGGTTATCCCATTTGTGATTTGATCGGGAACTTGTTGGGATAGTCAATCTACAAAGTAGTGACTTAACATAAGTTCTTCCCAAGTGGGAAACTATTGGGAACTTTTTGGGAAAATCTAACACAGATTTTTAATGGTATATTTGCTCATCTTCTACAGAGGTGATTGTTACATACTCTCGTCCCTTGGATAGCTACAGCAATTTTAATGTAATATTAGAGTTGGATATTTCCCGATTTGACCAAATTTTTGCAGGATTTTGATATTTCTCCACAGGAAACCAATCGGGTCCCAAATACGTTTCTTCGTTACATCGGAATTGGGATCCCAGTTAGATCCCAAATGTGTTTGCATGAAAATTTCTAGTCGGGAATTTTCTTTACTAAAATAAATGGCAATAAATTGATTTGGACTTAAATTTTAAGACTTTTAGCCAAAATTACTAAGTTATTAACAGGACTCGGACTTTCATGCAAATGCATGTTTTTTGTGGTGGTAGATAAAGAGGTATTGACTAATTATCTATGCGAATCATAAAATTTTAAGTAGTTTGGCATCGATTTGTAGTTGCATATTTTTTCATAGTTTGGTGGTAAGTGTATATTTTTGCATATTTTGGCAATAAATGCATATTTTGGGAGCAATAAAAATGTTCAAATTTCTCAATTTTTGAAAAAATATTAATAGGCAATAAGTGCATATTTTTAAAGTTATAAAATTTTTTCAATGCATATTTCTCAATTTTTGAAAAAAATATTATGGATGGCAACCGAGCCTCAGTTGGATTGCCAGTTGCTGAAAATGATACTAGTGATGGCAACTGAGAGCTGTCAATTTCAGTTGCTATTTACTGCCTTTCTGGCAACCATTAATTTGCAGTTGCCGACTTTCAACGCAACTAAAGTTCGGTTGCATTAAATAATAGACCCAATTATGTTTGTTTTATTTATTTTTTCTCTAATAATAATAAAAATTAAAAAAAAAATATTTTCATATTATTTTAGTTTTGTTAATATGTTCGTAGGTAAATGCATATTTTTGCGCATATTTTTCATTTTTAGGTGCATTTGTTAAGCGCTTAAAATCAATATTTAGTTGCATGAAAGTCCGAGCCCTGGTTATTAAATAAGCTTTGAGTTAATTTGATGTATATAATTGTAAATGGGTCCTTCTCATACTAAACATACATCTTGTGCTTTTTCTTTACCAGTGTAAATAAATGAAATAAATATGAGAAGGTAGGATTCATATTATAGTTTTCGCCTCATTCAATGGACCCTAAAATAAAATTATATTTTTTCGATTTAATTTTTATTTTTTTTGTATTTACCGTTACATTTGCTTTCGCTGCTGTTCCGGGAATAATTTTTGCGAAAATAATACACCACAAAAAATGAGTATGGGGTTCGAAAGCACGAAATATAAATCTACTCTCTAAAAACAAACAATTATAATAATTGCAGGACGAAATTAAAAGTTATGACCACTTTTTAAATTTTGAGTTGGATTCATATAGAAAAATGTTCATCTTTTAAAATAATTCTTTACAAAAATTTATACATCAGCGAAAAGTAGGCTAACTCCTCATTCAAATAAGACTAAATTTAATAAAATCGACCAACAATGTTAAAAGTTATATCAATTTCAAATAATTATGCATAGCAAAATACGAGGTACCCATGATACAATAATATACGTACCACCACGAATACAACAAATACAACACCAAAAAACACATGTATTTTATTGGTAGAAACACACCAGAAATATGTCAAATCTATTGTCTGTGTGTTGCACACATTCATAAGCTTCCTAAAATTTACTAACCCATGGCTGTTGTTGATAGAAACATACCAGAGATGTGTCAAAATCTATTGTCTGTGTGACGCACACATTCTCAAATTTACTAAAACAGATGATCTTGTAGTGGTACCTGTTCAATCTACCTTGGACGTACTTAATGCGGTAAAAGCAAAATGTTTGCAAAGCAAATCGGAAATTTCTAAACGTATAATGTTCTCTATATCGTTTCTGCATTTCCGCTGCTGTCAACTTTTTTTGCCGTCCAAAAAAAAAATAAAATAAATTCAGTAAAGTGCGACTTTGACTCTTACATGAAGGGTTCCGTACGAATACCACATTTATACCATATATTCCTTTTGCCTTTTTGGCGATTTTTTTAGGCAATATTTTTAGTTCTGGCGATTTATTAGCTTAGGCGATTTTTTCAGTTTTGGCGACTTTTTTCCTTTTAGCGATTTTTTCGGTATTTGGCGCGATTCTGTTAGTTTTGGCGACTTTTTTCGTTTTGGCGAATTTTTCGGTGTTTGACGCTATTTTTAGATTTTTACGATTTATTTACTTTTGGTGCTTTTTTTACGTGTCGCTGTCTTTTAGCTTCTGCGTTTTTTCGTTTTGGCGATTTTTTTGTTTTTGGAGATTTTTTTTTTGAGATTTTTTTCGGTTTTTGACGATTTTTTTAGTTTTGGCGATTTTTTTCGTTTTTGGTCACTTTTTTGAGATATTTTAGTTTTGGTGATTTTTTTTGGTTTTTGGCAATATATTTAGTTTGCTTTGAGAAGATACAGTTAAATTTCAAAATTACACAACCTGATAGGTTACCCTTTAATTTTTAGTTAGTTTGTTATTTAAGCATTCGCTACTGTTGCCTTTAAGATGCTGCACTAGCTGTGCAAATTTCAAGAGTTTGGCTCTTACGGTTTCCAGATACAGCTAATTTTAAAAATTACAGTAACTGAAAGAATACCCTTTACTTCTTATATTGCTTAAATTTCAGTATTAATTGGTGTAGATTGTGATTACAATAGCTTTGAAGATTTCGAGTGTATGTATATTACATTATAGCTCAGAAGATGTAGCTAAATTTCAAAATTACCTAACCTGATAGAATACCCTCTAATTTTTATATTGCGTTTTTAGCATTCGCTACTGTTGCTTTTAAAATGCTGCACCAGCTGTGAACATTTCAAAAGTTTGCCTCTTACGGTTTCCAAGATACAGCAAATTGCTAAAATACATAGTCAAAATTACATTAACTGATAGAATGCCCTATAATTTTTATTTTGTTTAAATTTCAGTGTTAGTTAGTGTAGTCTGTAAATTAATCGGCCATGTGAAACCGGCCGTTCCGAAACGGAATTCAACCCACCCCATTTTTGTAGCAGCTGGTATCTAAAAAATAAAACTAAAATGTGCAAATTTGTCAGGTCTGTCCTGACTGTTGGCGGCGCTGGTATGCTGGGAGTGTGCTCCGGCTACGGCTCGGCATCTTGGGGCGGATTGAATTGCGTTTCCGAACGGAATTGAACTCTGTGACATGGCCGAATACATTAACTTTGAAAATTTCAAGTGTCTGTATATTATATTAGGACCTCAACATATTTCGTTGCTCGCTTTAGAACACTCTTTAATTTTTAACTGTCATATATTTGTTGTAGCGGCCATAGTTATACATATTCTGTAAAATTTTCAGGTCAGTACCTCTTACGGTTCTCGAGAAAACAGCCTGTGACAGACAGATAGCCGGACAGACAGACAGACAGACAGCCGGACAGACAGACGGACGGACAGCGTAGCGAAAACAATAGGGGGTGCCTTTACACTTTCGGTGTACGGAACCCTGAAAACACAAAATTTACTTTTAGAATGAGAATCACCCATACATGTATATACATTTTTTTATTTTGACATTTCTGGTGACATGTAATTGTTTACTATAAACATTTCCTTAAAGAACTAGTTCTTAAACGTCTACTAATGAATTATTATTATTTTCTTTTATCACGCCACTTTTGTTATTATCTTATCATTCTTTACTATTGTCCTCAATTAACATTAGAAAAAGGTAGACAGACAGACAATTAAAGAAAATAATCCATTTTCCGATGCTTATCGCTTACTGCCCTAAATATTATAAAACCTATTTTAGAATATTTTACACCTCATTTTCACGTTAATTACTTGAGTCATAACAATTCAAACAAAAGATCATCATTATCATTAACCACCATGCATACCTTTTTACAAATATGTAGTACCTCAAATGCAGCAATTCAAAATGTCTACGTATGATTAGTAGGGAAGGGATCGACCCCGACCATACCTATAAAAAGATTTTCTGTAAATGTGTTTCGTTATTTTGAATGAAGTTGATTACATGTCCCCCTTTTTCAATAACACTCGCCTACAATTAACACAACATGAGATCTAAATAAACAACATTAAATTGGAAAGGAAAAAGTTAAAAGAAGCAGCAGAACATCTCTAACTACCTGCTCTACCTGAAGTGTAGTCATAGAGTCTGTAGTCATTCATAATTATGTTTCACAGCCACCATTAAATTTTGTTTCTTTCCTTAATTCTGTTTACCTACGAATGAGTAAAGGTATTTTTCTGCAAAAAAAAATATGTATACAAAAATAAAAATCCATACAATTTTAAATCTTAAAATTCCGCTGGTTATAAAAACAGAAAGATATGAATATATAAAAAGCATAAAGAAAAAATATTTGTAAACACATGCCACTTAAGCAGAAATATATGTATAAAATGGGAGCAAAAAAAAATTAAATTAACAAAATAAAAATGATTCTTAACGTCAGATAACCTTCATTTATGTACTTAAAGGACGCAATCACATTACAGGCTTAAAGCGACAGGCGACAAACAAACCCTTTTGGCTTAAAAAAGTAATTAAAAAAAATTTGTTATACTGTTTTAGATTCTCTTTTAATCCTTTTAATAGTATTAATCTTACATTTTTGTTTTAGTGATTAGTCGTATTATTATATTAACCCTTTTACTACCATTGTAAACTACATCGAATATAGCTTTAAAAAAGGTTATACGATTAAGACTATTGAAAGGGCTTTAATAAAATAGCAAGAGCCTCTGAGCAGTTATATGATTTAAACAATTTTTTTTTAAGAGAAGTAACACAATCAGGCAATTAATGCCTACCAGTTAATTAATTAATGTGCCACCTTCTTTGGGAAAGGGATAGTGTAGAGAGAACAGGTGGTGAAGTGGGAGGGAGATAGAAAGCGTAATTCATTTACAACCCTGCAATTGCGCGTTTTTTTTGTAGAGCAGTGTTGCAAGCCCCCTCTGGTGTCAAGTAGAGGCATCGAGTGGTTTAAGCTGTGTACCCATTTTATTAGTTATTTTACTTCGCCGGCGGTTTTGCTACAATACCGACGAAGTCATTAGAATATGTTAGTATTAATCGCTGCAGGTATTGCCAAAGTAATCAGTGCTATGCCTTCATCACTTTAAAACAGTCCAACAACAACCAACACAATAACACACCAATGCACATGAGAAAAATGCATGATGTTGTTGGCTTGCCTGAAACTAGACTCGAACTCAAGATCGCAAACGCGCTAACTACTCAGCCAACAGCACCCTCTTTATTGCCAGTTAAAGATATATTCCATCCAGTGTACAGTGGTAGTAAATGGGTTAACATCATTAGCATTCAGGGCAAAATCTACGATTGAGATTACTAAAAAGGCTTTAATTAAGAATCCATCCAGTGTACAGTGGTAGTAAAAGGGTTAACATCATTAGCATTCAGGGCAAAATCTACGATTGAGATTACTAAAAAGGATTTAATTAAGAATGTAAACAATTTGATTGTCGTTTGAAGCAGTATTTCATGTAGTTTACAGTGGTAGTAAGAGGATTACTAGCAACTAAACATTCAAACAAAGGTCTTGAATTAAGAATTACAAGAGAATTTGTACAGTTATATAAGCTAAACAATTAAATTTTCAACTAAAGATGTACTCTATGTAGTGTACAGTGGTAGTAAAAGAGTTAAATTCATTAGCGACTAAGCATTGAGACAATAAACTATGATTGAGACTATTAAAAGTGATTTAATTAAGTATTGCAAGAGAATTTGAAAAGTTATATGTTTTAAATAATTTGATTGCCATTTAAAGATATGATCCATGTGGTGTACAATGGTAGTAAAAGGGTTAAACTAATAAGCGAGTAAACATATAATGAAAGGTGTACGATTAAGTCTATTAAAAAGGCTTTAAATAAGGATTACAAGTGAATTTGAAAAGTCATATTAGTCAAATATTAGTTTAACCCTTTTACGACCAGTGCGCCTTACGTCGAACACATCTTTAAATGACAATCAAATTGTGTAAAACATACAACTTTTAAAAATCTCTTGTAATCCTTAAAGTAATTTTAATAGCCTCAATCGTAGATCTTTGTTTGAATGTTTAGTCGAATATTAGTTTAACCGATTTACCACCACGGTACACTACATGGAACACATCTTTAAATGAAAATATATGTATGAAAAAAAAACGCAAAAAATTACACTATATAATAAAAAGCAAAAAAAACATGGCTCTCTAACAGCTGATTCTGGTAGAGGTCACAAAAAAATTTACAATATACATATTACGTATATCGGTGTTTTGAAAGTTTACATCTGGGATTAATTTCAGGGGGAGCTAAAGCTCCCGCCTTTCGCACATAGTTGTAGTCACTCGAATTTTAAACACCACGAGAAGCATATTTGTGGAACATATTAACTCTCTAACTCTTCGTTGTATGGGTCTTTTTGTCCCTTTTTTAAAAAAGGGGCGACAAACTACCCATCAGCGGCGATTTAGCGCACTGAAATGTTCTACAAAAATATTCGCCATAAAATTCTATAATAGATCTTCAAAGACGCCCAAGCTACGGACTAAACTCGAACACCAGAAATCATTGAAAACTTAAAATGTGTTTAAGGGTTAATTTTGTACTTATTCGCAATTATTACCGGCATAGGAAGTCTTGTAAGCATTAAGTTTAAGGCATAAGGTGTGTTCAGCAGTTTTATGAAAAACACTACGAGGAACATTTTTGGGCAACATTTTAACCCTATCACTCTTCGTTGTACGGGTCTTTTCGTATCTTTCTTAACAAATGGTGCAAAAAACTACCCTTCAGCGGTGATATAGGGAGCTAAAATGTTCCACAAAAATATTTGCCATAAAATTCTACTATAGGTCTTTAAAGATACCCAATCTTCAGACTCAACTCGAACACCACGAATCATTCAAAACTTAAAATGTGTGTAAGGGTGAATGTTGTACTTATTAGTACTCGGCTTAGGAAATCTTGTAAGAGTGTTGTGTTTTTCTTCCGACCGTGCTTATTTGAATTTGAAACGATTTTCCGTCATCGCACGTCAAATTTGGTTTGTAAACAGATTGGTTTCGGCTATGTGCCATCTTCAGTGTTCTATTGAACAGAACACTGAAGATGGCACATAGCCGAAACCGGTATGTTTACAAACCAAATTTGACGTGGGATGACGGAAAATCGTACCAAGATCTTGTAAGACTTACTTTTAAAGTATAAGATGTGTTTAGCACTTTTATGTAAAACATTACGAGAAAAATTTTTGTAGAATATTTTAGCTCGCTATATCGCTGCTGAAGGGTAGTTTTTTGCCCCTTTTTTAAGGAAGCGACAAAAAGAATCATGATTCGAAGAGTTAGAGGGTTAAAATGTTTAACAAAAATGTTTCTCGTGGTGTTCTACATAAAATTGCTGATCACATTGTATACCTCAAAACGTAAGGCTTACAAGATTTCCTATGCCGAGTCACTGTAATGTGCAAAAGGGAGGAGAATTTAAATCCCCCTAAAATGAATCTCAAATATAAACTTTCAAAACGCCGATAGAATCAGTCGTTAGAACGTTGTTATTTTGACAACTTAGATTTTGTTACTTAGATTTTGTTACACATTTAAACTAGGGATGTAACGAATACCGATACCGATACCGATATATCGGCGATACTTCAGATTTTCCGATACATCGGTATCGGCGATATTTTACTGTCGATACGACGATACTTTTAAAATTTTTTCAGAGTTTTTTTTTAACAAATAATTTGTTTTTGTTCATTTTTACAATGAATTAAATTCACTTCGTTATTTTTTAAATCTTATTAATATCAATTTTAAAAATTAATAATATTTTATACTGTTATTTTGTAAAAAAATTATTTACTTTTTTGTTAATTTTACCATGAATTCAAATTCAAGTCGTTGTTTTTTAAATCTTATTCCAGCAAAAAAAGACACTCCAAAGAAGTCATAAAAATGTAGAATTCGCGATCCGGAAGTATTGCAAATTTGGATAATTTCTAATTAGTTTTACATATCCTTGCCATTGCAAGAAGTTCTGTTTTTCGATTACCAATCACCGAATTGGAAGCGATGCTAGGACAAATTTCTTTTTCGGTGTTCTATAATGGTTTTTCCTCAAGGAAAAAGGATAAAAAATTACCCATTTTCACAATTTTTTTTATGCGAATTTAAACTCAAAACTTTATTTTCATGTAAATTTAAGTGAATAATAAACTTTTAGAAGACTTTTAATAATTAAGCTATTATGTTATTTAGAAGAATATTAGTTGATAAATGTTCTTTAAAAAATCGATTTTTTAAAAAGCATGGCGAGTATTTTTTAAATTACAAAGGAATTAAAATTTTTTTCTTGCTTTTCTACTAATTATCTGCATACTTTTAATATAGATTTTTTGGAAGCAAAGAAAATGTAGCTCCTTAAAAATTACTTCCAATTTTTTATACTGGGTTAAAATCAATTTTAAATATTCTCTCTTACAATGTAATTTTGTAAATAAAAAAATTGCACTTGAGTTTTGTTGATCTAAACTTGAATTCAATTTCAATATTCGTATCGGAATCGGTGTCGGCGATATTTATTTTTAAATATCGGTATCGGTATCGGATCGGCAAAACGGCGTATCGTTACATCCTTAATTTAAACTCTTTTTCAACATTTGTAATAAAAGTAGCCTCTGCTTACATAACCGCTAACCTACATTCGCACCATTAACCCTAACAAAAAAAAAAAATCGCCACTATTAATAACGTTTAAACATTTCGGCAAACATTCGCTTTAATTGTAATTCATCACCCATGCTTAGATTACCAAGTAACAAGTATTACGTTTACCTTCACTGCTTCCACAATAACTTCAAATACTTGAGTTTTATTTTTTTTTCTATTAAAATAAATAAATTTGTTAACTCAATTTTGTTTGTTTTCTTTCTTTTTTCATTCCTCATTTGTTACAAAAAAAAATTTAGACAGCAGCATCTCACGTTTCAGAGGTTTGATACTCGCACTCGTTTTGTATTACTTTAATAGTTTGTTTAAATTTTATCTTTTTCTGTATTTTTTATTTATTTTTTGTTGTTTTCTTAATCTTGAACAAAAACAAAAAAAATAATAGAAACAAAACCATCGAATGTTTGGGGTTATCCATAAATTATCTAAGAGTTTTGTTATGATAAAATTAATATGTTAAAACTTTTATGGACAGATTATGCATAAAAATGCTGGTGAATATTGTTAGATAATAATTCGAGTGTTTAGTAAATGACAATTTCTTAAAAACTTTTTTAAATATTGATAAATTTTGTTAAAAATTCGAAAATAGATAAATTAAAGATATTTTGTGAAATGGGTTTCCCTTTTTTTGGATTCCTTTACGACTAAAGAGTAACTGCGACTGACGTTAAGAAGGAACTATGCCACTCTTCGGATTGAGGCTCAAAGAGGACTTAAAATATAGAGTTTCTTGTCCCTTTTTTTAATTAAGAAAGAGAGAAAAAGACGCAAACAACGAAGAGTTAGAGAGAGGGTTAAAATGTCATACAAAAATGTTTCTCGTGCTGTTTTATATAAAAGTGCTGAACACATCTTATACATACTTTAAACATAGGTTAGGTTAGGTTAGGAAGGGTAGTGCTATACCGCACATACACTCGGAGACTCAATTGGATCCATTGTGATTCCATTCTATTCGTACCCGTTATGAAAAACCCCTCAAGTACCCAGAAAACAACCCTATTATCTGCCATTAAGCCACCTTATTCCTATGATGAAGCCCCTGATATCTACAAGTTTGCACTTCGCGATATCACTAATTCTCTCTTGAAAACTTCTGCCGAGCCACCTAAGCCTGTGTCGTTGCAGCCTCGGGCAATGGCAGATAACATGCTCAATGGTTTCTGGTTCCTCCTCATCCTCGCACATCCTATAAAATTCTGGAGCGCCAATCTCCCAAATGCTGGGCCTCGCCCTGACCGAGCAATGATCAGTCAATGCGCCTATTAAGACCTCTATCACCTTCCTATTCATACCCAGTAGTAGTGCGGATCTACCTAAGTCAAGTTTTGCCCACATGGCCCTCGAGACTCTACAATCCTCCCTACTCCCCCATGAACGGTTGGCCCTGCTCGACACCCAGTCACTGAGCTCCCTATAGTAATGACCGATCGGTATTGTAACCGATCTGTCACACAAATCCTCCTCTAACGCTGACCCTTGTGAATTGATTTTCAAAAATGTTTTTTTAAGGTTTTGCTTGCAGTTTGGTCATACATATAATTTTTATTTTTTATTATTATTATTGTTTTTTTTTTGAAAATCGCAAGGGCAACTTGCCGGCGCGAAATATTAATTATGGTGCAAGTCTTACAATTGTGGATCGATATTCAAAACTTTTTTTGAAAAGGTTTTCTTACAGTTTAGTCCCATAATTTTCTTCTTCGAAAACCGGACGGGCAATTTGCCGGCCCGAAATATTAATTATCGCATAACTGCTCCATTTGTGCAACGATTTTCAAAATTATATTTTTGTTTGAAAAAAGTTTGTTTACAATTTCGTTCCATAATTTTCTTTTTCGAAAATAGGACCAGCACATTGGCTACCCGAAATATTAATAACTCCTCAATTTTTATGGTACCGATTTTCAAAATTATGTTTTTGTTTGAAAGAGTTTGCTTGCAGCTTTATCTCATAACTTTTTTTTCGAAAATCCCATGGTGAAATTGCCCGCAAGAAATATTTATTATCGCATAACTCCTCCATCTACGGAGCGATTTTCAAAATTTTCATTTTTTTTTCTTTGAAATTTTTTTTTTGCCAAAGTCAGACGCGAAATTTGCCGGATTATGGGTCGATTTTCAAAAAAATTTTTTTTGAAAAGGTTTGTTGCAATTTGATCCCATAATTTTTTTTCGAAAATCGGGCGGGCATTTTGACCGCCTGAAATATTGATTATCGCATAAGTCTGCCATTTATGCACCGATAAAAAAAAAACCTTTTTTTTTGGAAGTGTATTTTTGTAGTTTGTGCCCATAGAAATTCAAGTGGAAATCGGACGGCCAAAGTGGATGCCCGAAACTTTGATAATCGCATAACTCCGGCATTTATGGAATGATTTTCAAAAAATTTTCAGGAACATTCATGTTTGTTAAATCCCAGTGTTCCATAATTGCGTTCGTTTTGTAATCTTTTCGATTGGCTCTTTGTATTGAAGTCGGGGTTTTCCCAGAATTATTACTTTATGTCAAAACTTAAAACAAAAGTTTGGTCGGGCTTACAAATATCAAGGACTAACAGGAAGGCTGCTTGTGATAATGGCAAAACTGAATTACAAAAACTTCAGTATCTAAAGACTTAAGGAAATTCTTGCCTTCTCTAACGCCATGACTTGACATTAGCTGTGTTAAATTTTAATGATGCTTGAAAGCAAAACTCGTACATACGAGTATGTGCATATGTTTTTCTTTGAAAAGTTCTTTCCATTTTTCCATCACACACACACACACACACATGTTACACAAGCCATGTTCCTGAAGAACATTTTCATTTTATTTCATTATATGAAAAAAAAAAGACACAAAATTTTTTTTTTCTATAGAAACATTTAATACTTGAGTTTAAAGAAAAACGTGATTTTCGTATGAAACCAACAGCTTAAGAAGGCTGACATGACCAGGAATGAGTAGAAGAGATGAGGAATGAGTAGAAGACATTAAATTTTGGATATTGGAGGTTTGTGTGGTGCTTGTGAGCTAAGAAATTATTGTGCTTAATTTCCCAGTAAAGCATTTTAACGGACAACAGCAGCGGAGCAACAGTTCAAATATCGCAAAAAACTGATATGTGAAAAGAAATTGTTAAAATACAAAACAAGTTTTTAAAGCGCTTCATTCGTGGGCGCAGAGACAGGAGGTAGGAGGGAGCAAAGCGTTAAAAAAGCTAAGGCAACCATCATTAAAATCCTGAACCCACAAGTAAAATACAAGCTGCAAAATATCATCCCATTCCTCTTTCACTTCTTAAAGTTTATTTGTGGTATTGTTCTGGTTTTGCACACCTTTTTGTGCATCAACTTCTTTTACTTCTCTAAAAGAAAAAAAAAAAAGACATGTTTTCTTGATTTTTGTATGTACTTTAATGTGATGGCTGAAGTTTACTTTGTTGTGGTTTCTTAGCCAAATAGCGTACATATACGAGTATTTAGCCATATTTTATGCTGCGTTTTAAACAAACACATACAATATTTGTTTCATTTGTTTAGTTTAGTTTCTTTCTTTATTTTTGCAATTTCATTTGCTTTAATCTGTTACTTTTTTCTTCTTGCGCTGTACATATGTATATACAAATCTACGGCAAATGAAATCGTATACAATTTCAAATGTTAAAGTAAAGAAACACATAAATAAATGATGATGTAGCGGAAATTTTGTTTTGCGACTGGCCGAAAAAAAACTTGCAGCTGGGAAACATTTAAAAAATGTTAAATAACGGCCACTCTGCATATTCGCTTGTCCTCTTCTACGTTTTACGTAAACAGTTGGAAGATTTATGGTTGTGTCGATGACTGTCCAAGTTACGGTTGTTTTGTTTTAATATTTTGGAAAGTAAGGAAAAGAAGATTTTAAAATGTTTGAGCAAATTAAGCTACAATTGTAGACTTAATTATAATAATCTACCATGGAAGAAAAAAAAACCAAGATTAAAGTTAATTAGGCAAGCGTAACGCAGAAAGCCCCTAGGATGAGCTGGGCCGCGAAGAGACGTGCCCGATGCATCCCGGGCATGAGACCAAAAATGGTCATATTGATCTATACCATGACTTATGCTGACTTTAGACGACATGTATTTTACATCTGACTTGTAAAATTTCCCACTGCAAAAGTGATACATGCCGTGTGAAACATATGAAACATTGTCAGATGACATTTACAGAAGCAAAGTCAGATGAAAAATTTTCAATTAGAGCGTGTTCTATTTTCATCTGACAAGGCATCTGACATCAGCTGTATTAAATTATCAAAAGTGTGGTTTGGCTGAAAAAACATTAAAACGCAAAGAGCGCTTTATATATTTACGAAAATTGTGCAAAAACTCAGCTGTTGTGAACACTCAGAGGTTATGTCAGATGTAATTGCACATGTACGTGTGAAAGCAAATATTATAAACCGTCTGTAAATTGACAATTTTGACAAACATGCGAAGTTACATATGTCTCACACACCTAACAAGCCATATGTAAAAAACATGTCGTCTAAAGTCAGCATTATAACTTATAACGCGATTGTATGGTGGTAGAAGACACGGCAGGTTGCAGCGACCACTAAACTCTCTAAGGTCCAGAGATTGGCGTATTTTCTTTGTACATGCGTAATGAAATCATGTTCAATCCTGGCCATTAAGACATTTACTCTACGTCTTCACGAGCCATCGGCTTGAACATGACGCCAGCAGAGTATACTCTGCCGGCGTCATGTTCAATCACCATTGTTGATATAACAAATGAACGCACACACGTAGATGAAACAAAGCAAATCACGTTTTGTGTGTATTCATTATTTGCATATTTAATAACGAATTGCTCTGTAGCTGAGAGGTAAGAACGTTAGTCTATTAGTCCAGAGGTCGCCGGTTCGATTCCGCCCAAAGACATTTAGTGTTTTTCGCAGACAAGCAAAAAGTCGGTTCGAGGATTGTGTATACAAAATATTGTTAATACAACAACTATGATAGTTAAAATTTGTTCGGAAAATCAACAATTCACATTGTTGATATAACAATAATCTTAATTGAAATAAATTTGAAATCAACAAAAAAATTTTTTAAAAATTTTTTCTGAGTTTCCTTTAACTTACAATTTCGTAATTGTATTTACAAAAATCGTTGTAGGTTCAAAATCAATTAATTATTTAATTGATATAACAAAAATAAAATAAATTATATATACAAATTTTTTTTTCTGTGTAACTGTAAGAAAATCCATCAACTTCTTTGTTGTGGTGAATACGTGCGAACAGAACATGCACTCTGGCTTATCAAAGTATTTTGTGTTAGTGCATTAGAGATGGAATATTTATCAATTTTGTTTTGTCTCTTTTCTTTCTATTAAAAACGGTTGTTAGCGGCGAATGTCATGACGAACATTGATGTTCAGCCATATGTTTGGGCATCGATGCCAGAGCGTGGACGAAACATGGACATGAGCCATGTCCGACATCCCGACTAGAAATTTTTATGCAAACACATTTGGAATCTAACTGGGATCCCAGTTCCGATGTAACGCAGAAACGTATTTGGGACCCGATTGGTTTCCTGTGGGGAAATATCAAAATCTTGCAAAAATTTGCTCAAATCGGAAAAATATCAAACTCTAATATTGAATTAAAATTGCTGAAGCTATCCAAGGGACCAAAGTATGTAACATTTACCTTTGTTGAAGATGAGCATAATATACGATTAAAAATCTGTGTTAGATTTTCCCAACAAGATCCCAATAGTTTCCCACTTGGGAAGAACTTTTGTTAAGTCATTAATTTGTAGATGGGCTATCCCAACAAGTACACGATCAAATCACAAATGGGATAACCCTTTTGGATGTGCCACATGCATTCCTAATCGGGCCCCAATATGAGTATTGGGAAAATTTCTAGTCGGGATGATGTTATCCCCATACAAATTGTCATAAGATCCTTTGAGGCAGTGGCTTTTTATATGATGGATTTTCGGAACTCCGACCGTTATTTTGGAAATGGAGACTCATCGATCCTGAGTACAATGTCCGTTAGAGAGCTTCTAGGTATGACAATTGACAGGATAAATTGTGAATTGAGGTTTGATAGGAGATTCAATGTCACAATTTAGGGCTACGTGGAGGAAAACGGTCCTCCTATGGATTCCAGAAGCCATGGAGGGATCCAAAACCGAAGATGGAGTTGGCGCTTACGTCTTTGGACCCAACTTGAAAATCACTGTGCCCACGAGCAAATTGTCTACGGTATTTCAGGTGGAAATACATACAGGCAATCACATTAATTTAAGGACATTAAAGGCGCACATATAGCTGGCTATCTTTTCCGATAGCCAGGAAGCTCTAAAGTTTCAAATTTATTTTAGATAGCTTGGGCTCACTACAAAAGGAAGCCAGTTTTCCATTTAATGTATACCTGGCCATGGTGGTCAGGTATCCAGGTAACGAAGTATAAACAAAGAAACATACATACTGCTTACGACGTTTTTGGCTTTTCTGCAGAAACACCCAGGGTCTTGGCAGGAATCGAACCTGCTACCTTTGGGTTAACCCTGCTGTTAGAATAAGCCCATTTGGTCCAATATTTTCCTCGTTATCCTCATAACTTTTAAACGGTGTTACATATTGCTCTGAGATTTCGGCTCACGTGATTGATTATATTAAAAACATTATATCCATACTTTCAAGTGTCTGTCATAAAGTCGGACTTAGAAAAACAAGAATTTACGTATCTTGGATTAGGGACCATTTGGTGCAGTGTAAATTTTTATTTGAATGAAATCAAAATATTAAGATTTTTTGTACTTGCTTAGAAAAAACTAGCTTATTGATAGTTGCTTTCATTACATGCTGAAATAATCTGATGGTATTCTGATCTCAGAAAAAAGTATATATGGATTCCAAGCGGATCTGGCTAGCATATTTGCCATCGATTTATTTTATGTTTTATGGAGTAGGAGCCAATCATTTGGTCAGTAGTGTCTACGGCTCCTATGAGAACAGAAATATAAGAAGCTATAGAAGAACAACAATGTATAATTTTTGTCGATATATTTACTTCTTGTCGAATTGTAATAAGAATAAACCTCTGGTATTTCCCTCGACTCACTTCCATCAAGTTCAGCTGCGGATGTATGATACCAATGTCGCAATGTCATAGAAAGCAAATTTAGACTTATACAATGGGAGCTTTTTTATATTCAGTACTTTTGGAGGAGTGCATGTTTTATTTTTACGTTCTGGGGCCCATTTCTCAAAATTACAAGTTACAAATCAACAAATAAAATACCCACAAGACAACAATAACTTTTGTAAAAGATTTTCTGTTTTGTATGTAATTTACTTGTAGATTTGTAACTTGTACTTTTGAGATATGGGCCCCTGTTCTTACATACTTTATAATTTCCCTTTCAAGTAATTTTCTTACCAAATCAAGAGTGGACAAGAAGTTTTCATCAGTCATATTTTGCCTTTCAAGCCTTCCCTGACTAATACAAGGCGTTGTCTTAGGTATGGTTCAGGCTTTGTATTTTCACCTTTTCCAGGAAATTGTTGTATCTTCTTTGAATCTACCGATAATATAAATTTCAAGCCATATTTTACAAGTTTTGGTGGTATAAACCGATGAAAAGACCGAAAGATGCATCAAATATTCAATGAACGCCTTTATTTTACATACAGATACACCCTTGCAAGAATAAGTAGAATAATATATGGTCGTAATGTGCCTTCGTCATTGGCGTAACTACAAAATTTTCTCTAGGGGCCTCAGCGATACTGTTTGGTTTAGCCCCAAACCCTCCCAGATGGGACTAGCTACTCCAATGCAATTTATCAATATCGGTCAAAATCCAACAACGCGGCGACAACAATTACAACATTGCAATGGAGGATCAACGTCACCTTGTAACTTGTATTGTGTTTACGTTATGGGTTCGAAAACTCCATATTGCACGATCCATAATAATCCTCCTTATTCCGTAACTATTTGTCGACGTCAGGTCAAGACAATACAAAAAAATTGGGACTTTTCTACTCGGTGTCGACAAAAAATTACTACTATTAACAGCCTCTTCCTATTTTCTATGCCTTAGAGGATAATAATTGGCTGTCAGTAATAGTAAATTGTTGTCGATGACGACAATTTGTTGGTATTGTCTTGAAGTGACGTCGACAAATAATTACGGAATATGGAGGACTAATTACAAATTGTGTTAATGAGGCAATCAATCAAATTAGATACAAAATATTGATTAAAATTTTTACTTTTCATAAAACATGTAGTATGGACCAAATGGTCTTCTAATGTAGGATTCGTATATTTTTTCTAATCTAACAGCAGGGTTAATAGTCTAGCACACTATCTACTACACTATGGAGGGATAAATCGGCCATGAGAGCCTCCGCTGCTCCATTACCTCCCGGTTAATAGTTTAGCACACTATCCACTACGCTACGGAGGGATAAATCGGCCAGGAGATCGTCCGCTACTCCGCTTATGGGCTCAGGAAATCACCAAGTCTTTCACATTAATTTAACAATTAAATTATTAAATTTTTTATTAAATTAAATTAATTAAAGGTACGCATCTAGTCATGGGAATTCTAGTCATCATGGGAACTCCGTTGCAAGCTTGCTTTAGAGTGCTTCAACTCACTTCCAAAGTTATTAATAGAAAACAAAGTTTCCATTTACTAAATACCTGGCCATAGTGGCCATCCGGATAACGAGGTAGCGGATGAATTGGCGAGAATGGCCTCCGCTGCTCCCCTTATGGGCCCAGAGCCTTTTTGTGACGTAAATTGATCGACTATTACGTCACTAATCAGGGGAAATGAAATTTCGACCGCGAAGGAGATGTGCCTTGCTCTTCCTGTCTAATTCAGACCAATGGTATCCTAGATTTCAGTAGAAATGATCTACGACTGGTTACTGGTTTTCTTTCTAGTCACCTCAGATTGAACTATCGTTTGTGGCAAAGTAACCAGGTTCGTTCACCCTTGTGTCGTTTATGCTTGGATGAGGATTAGACAGTGGCAGACATACTCTGTGAGAATGTCACAGAACTTCTGTGTTCGGATGATATTACGGTGATGTTCTCCTTCCTTTGAGTTGATTTTTATTACGAAAGTCACAGAGCTTGAGTTAATGTAGAGATCTATGACACAAAAGATCCACTACGCATCGCAGTGTCGGTCTTTGGACCAGATCGTTTTCTTTGATTTAAAACAATCTGAAGATATCGTGATTATTGATTATAAACATCATTTTGCTAGGAATGAAATCCTTAATTTCATCAGAGCAAATCGGGTTGCAGCAGTCTCTGAATGGGATCTGGCGAACAGCGTCGATTTTAACGATCGAAAACCCAAATATTTCATGCCTCTTTTACTTAAGTCAAACTTTTGTACTTGGATTAATAAAAATTTGTTTAATAAAATTTGTATGCACATTTTTAACAATAACTATTTGCTTTATAACAAAATATCTAATGTTTTTTCTTGCTTTTATTTTGCTCATTTTATTTCCTCTTTAGTTGAATAAACAATTCAAGCATTAAAAACATATGTACTCGTATTAATTAATTAAAATAGTTTTGGCAAAAATTACAGCGTAATACAGGCATTTTTATTCAAAATTAGAAAGTTATTTTCCCCAGTGTGTTTTTAACAGTATTTTGTTGTACTTTTATTGTTATTGTATTTGCTGGAAAAGGTGCGGAAGTTAACAAAAAAAAAGCAGAGTTGCCATATTATTGCTGATGACACAGACAGATAATTAAAAGTCGTTTTGGTTTATAACACTATTACTTCATATACGTTAAATTCTTTTTCTTTTTCAACTCTTAACCTGAAAACGAAGTAAAATTCCCACAAACCTCTTGCGTCGCACAGTGGCGCCATTTGACTTTTTTCGTTGCAAAAATCATATCTTTTGAACCGAACAAGATAATCGAATAATTTAAATTGCATGTCATAGATAATTGTTCAACCTATAAAATGAGCGGTTGGAGTGGACGCTACACCTTATAGGTGCTTACTTATGGGTTTTCAAAGTTAAAATTTGTGAAAAAATCCAAGTTTTGGTAACAAAAAAATTTTTTTTAAGAATTTTATATTTTTTTGTAGTTCTTTTGTAAGCTTTTCATGTTTTAAGATATTACCTAAAAAATTACAACAAAAGATTTTTTTTTTAAATGATTTTTTCAATTTTCTGTAAAATATTCATTTTCTTGGTAAGACAAAGTATGTCTAAAATACAAATCATTTCTAAACTCTAATTTTTTTCTAACTCATCTATTTTATGGTAACAAAATCAAATTATTTTTACCAATCTTATATTTCTTAGTTCTTTTGAAAGCTTTTTCTGTTTTAAAGTTATTAGCCAACAAATTAAACAAATTTTTTTTCAATTAATTTTTTGAATTTTCTGTAAAATATTCATCACAATTCGTAACAGAAGGTATATCTAAAAGACTAATCATTTCTAAAGTATAATTCCATTGTAGTTCTTTTCGTGACTTCACATGCCGCAGGGAAGAAATAAGTGGATCGGAAGATGCTGCTAACATGTTGAAGAGGTCCTCATTTTGCCTCACCCTTGATGCTTTGAACGTGTTCTGCAATCTATATTTTTTGTAAAATTTGTTAAGAGACTCCTGCGCTTCTTCAGAAAGCTCTCCAATTGGCAAAGACTGGTACTCAATTATATCTTTGCCATGCGCCAATATTTTATGGACGGTCGGGGTCAACTTCTTCTGTGGATAAATTTTTGCTAAAAGAGATGCAGTTTCCGATGCATATTCTCCAAATTTTGTAGAATTAACAGTTTCTTGGCAGTTTAAAACATTCAAGATCGTTCCCAATCTTTTGACGATTTCATTGTCAATTCCAGTGATTCTACTTACTGCCTCATCATTTGCAAAAAATCTCCTTGAAGTGTTTCCATCGTTTGAGTTACCGTATCCACACTTGGGGCAGTCTACTTTTAGTCCAAGTTGTTTCCAAAAAGCATTCTGTATTTGCTTCTTTCTGATCTTTTCCTTATCCTTAATTGATGTATTTTCATCGATGTTTTCATCTTGTTGTGGTAGGGTATACGCCAGTTTTAGCAAGAACTCCATACACCTTATCCTTGCGTGCAATGGTGACATTCCATATTCGTAATTCTCCTCGTTTGTAGAATCGTTTAAATTACCGAAGTTCTTCTGACTCTTTTTGCAAATCGGGCATGTCAATGTTGAGGTTGTTCCTGTCAGTTCGTTTACGACTTTTCCGTCAACCATGGTCAGGTGGAACTCGTAACTACATTCAATATATTTTCCTTCTCCAATTTGCAATTTTGTATGCTTAATCTTGCTTATTTGTTCTTCAATGTCCTTCACCGTGGTCCTTATGAGTTCTGCCGATTCCTTTGCAAACTGAAACATTATTGGTCGGCAATAATGCACTGATGACGGTCGATGATTTTTCCAGTGTAGGGAAACATCAGATTTTAGCCGCAATGGAACAACAGATGCCATAAACATATTTCCGTCAGATATTGTAGTGTCATCGGAAGATATCCTTTGCTTATAAACGCTTTGTCCGGATGATCCATCGCAGCCCCATTTGCTGATCAATGTTAGTTTCTGAGGAAGAATTTCCACCTCATTTTCAGGAAGACTTTCCAACAACCGTTTTGCTGTATGGTCCATAAGATCCTGCAGATTGGCTTTCGCAGAGACTTCCGTAAACTCCGTACGCAATGGTCGTGAATTTATTTTGGCTTGCGTAATATGCTTGTATCCGGGGAAAAGGTCAGCCCCGTGTCGCATTAAAGATGCCCGTAGTATCTCATATTTCTCTTTGGAAAGTTCTAAGTCCAAAAACAGAGCCAAGGCTTCTTCGGAACTATACTTTTTAATATGTGCGTTTGTGGGAGTGGGAATGCTTTCCTTAATCCTTTTTAGTCGCAGTGGGCTTGCATCAGCAACAGATTTTGTAATCTGCGACCTAACTCGTTCACTATCCTTTATGTATTTAATAGACAGCGCATCCGATAAATCCTTCGTGGTCAAGTCATTGGTGGCATCGGCAAGTTTCCTCTTTCTTGTGAAAATTGAACACTCCTCCATACTTTTTTTTGGCCTTCCTTTTTCTCCTCTGGTTGATGTGGAGGGTTTATCTACTGCCAATATATCCAGGATGGTGTCTTCATTAAGCCAGTCCTCGTATTTGGAGTTGAAGATGTTAATGGTTCGATTGCATTTCACCCATTTTGTCTTAATTTTGGCATGTATCATACAAAGATTATTTTTTATACTTTTGCTTCTCTCAATATTTCCGTATAAGCTATCGAGTTCTTCTAAAGCAGCTTCCGCGAAACACGTTGGTGTAATTGACTTTCTAAACAGTTCAAATAATTTTAAATTGTTCAACGCCATGTTTTCAATACTTGTTTCGCCAACTTTCAGTCGTAGACTAATGCAGGCATTAAGCTTGTTTTGCAATATATAGGCCTATGCTACCATGTCTACAAATGTACCTGTTACATGCATACATATGCATTTGGGCTGAATTATACAGTTTTGATATTATGCACGTAGCCAAATGAGATTTGTGCCTACCTGTACCATAAGTCAGTATTGTTCTTCACCATATGTACGCCAAAAATAATTTTTAAGTGAGGTGCGTACCTGCTTATTTCAATGAGTAGTTTTTTGTGCATCTTGTGTCTGTAACGGAATATTAGGACCAAATTTTTCGCCAGAGGCTCTCAGGTAGACAACTGACTCAAAATGCAATTTTCAAACTATTACATCAAAGTAACTGTCAGTCAAGGCATGTAAGGGATGCCCGCCATACAATTTCTGCAACAATGTCTTTTTAACGTTTTTTACCTGTAGAAGCCAAATAGGCACGTAAAGGCAGATAAAACCTTTTGAGTTATGTAAAAGACTAGTTAAAGAACATATTTTGAAAATATGGCGGAGGTAAAAAAAGGTAAATTTTTTTTATTTTCCGTCAAAGTTGAAGAATAGTGAAAAAATGGATAGTTTTTAAATACTGATTTACCTAGAGAAACACAAAGCAAACAGCACAATTTTTTTTATTGTTATACATTTAATAAGCACATCAATCACTAAAAACAAAAAAAAATACTATTCGTTGCCTAGTTTTCGTGATATTACACCTGAAATCGGATCAAACTACCTAAAAATTGTGTGTTTTTTTAAATCCGAAAATTGGTTAACTTTGAACAGTTATGTCTTCTAAACTAAAAATCTGATATTGTTAAGAGTAGCATATTTGAGATCGTTGAAAAGTTTACTATAAGATGGATTCATTTAAAATTTCGCAGGCGCACATGAAAATTTTGATTTTTGCAACCTCGTTTGCTCTACGGGCGCCACTGTGCGTCGGTAATAAAGTCTACTCCCTTCATAAAATTCTGCAAGAAAAAATTTTAAAGGTGAATTATTTTTTTTACGGTCTTTGGCCGTATTCAAAAATTTGTATGACTTTTATTTCGTCAAAAAATTGTGGCAACACTTTTGAGGTGCGTGTTTAGTCTTATATTAAAAATCAATGCAGGCAAAAATGCTAATTTATATAAAGTATTCGTTTTACGAATTTTATTACTTTTATTAATTTAATAGAAACAAAGATTGGGTGGTAATTTTTTTTCTTCACACTTCATATGACATATGTTGTTATTTGACCAAAATAACAACAACAATAACAACAGTTGTAGTTATAATTAATATGAATGACACAAAATGCAAATGATTCATAAACACATGTTCTACACAATTTGCGATGAATGTAGTCATGCATTTTTTTCATATTTGTGTTCTCTTCTTCCGAAACATAAAACTATCGAGAACAATTAATATTAATTATAAAATTTATAACATTTTTTCTTCAATTAAGCAAGAATTTGGTTTAAAAAAATATAAATATATGTCATCATGTCTAAAGAGATGAAAGACAAACATTAAGGGCATTCAGAAGTTATAAAAGAAAGTTAAACATCAGCTAAAACAATTGATATGAAATGTATATTCTAAAGTATTTAAGCGCGGTATTTATAAAAAGTTTTATCTATTTCGTCCATTTTTTATATGGACTTTGACAGATAGAGTGGAATGCTTAATATTTTTTAATATACATAGCTTGAAAGATAAGGAACAATCAGCTGATAAAGTGCTCCTCTAATGATGTTTCTTTCAGAATCTACCCTGGATGCTGTATTTTCAGAAAATTTCAATATATATCTGTAAGCAAATCCTTATGTTTTGGGTAAAAAGAAATAAAAAGAAAAAAAAACTCAAAATCAAATCAGCCGTTTGGGAGATACGTTGCCACAGACATCAAGCTCGTAACATCTCTTTTTGGTCGTGGGTTGAAAAGATAAATTCACTGAATCAAAAATTCAAGGAAAAAGTTCATTGTTTCAAGGAATCGCTCATTACTTTTGACCTAATGTACTAGTAAGTTAAAACAATGAACTGATTCATTAATTTTGTTTTACATTAAACTTCAATGAACCGTTTTACATTGAATTGCAATGAATATTTTCATTAAAATAACGTATGCGTACATTGAATCAACATATTTGTGCAGAAAATTAATGAATATATGTGAATGAATGTCATTCATTGAAACTATATGAAATAATTTTTTTTATGTTATTAATTTAAAAACCCCCTGGCATTTGCCTTTGTTGTATCATAGCTCTCAAACGGCTGGACCGATTTTCTTGAAACTAAACCCCCATCAACTAATTTTTCAAACAAAACCTAATGCTCTGAAGTAAAAAAGAAATAAAAAGAAAAAAACAAAATCGAAATGGAGTCACCGCTTTGGTTGCTAGTGACAGACATACAGCCACACAATTCCAAGCAACAGCACCTAGAGGCATCTTGTGTAAAGAAAATCTTATGTTCCGAGTAAAAAGAAATAAAAAGAAAAAATAATAGAAACAAAAGCGCCTGCAGACACCTGTTGGTTGTTTCAAGTCTTGCATTTGCACAAGCAACAATTATTTAAGTAAGCAGCATATTAAGATAAACCTTGAGCGATTTGAATTAAAACCAGTGTTCCTAGCATCATGTGGTCCTAACAGCGGCTGAACCTTGAATGTACCTATCTGATTTGCAAGGAACACCTTGATGAAGTGTTTGAGCTATATGAACTCATACTACATCACCAGCAGCCATTTGATCAACATTTATTCCCAGCCATTTTGGTTCTAACCATATCAACCACGTGTACTCCCGAAGGAGACCTCTCCAATAAACGATAACAGAAGCATCCCTCACCTAAAGGATAAGACGAAGTCCGCAGCAGACCCACAATAAGGTGAAATGGAAGACAGGTATCGCTACCGGTTACTGTGGTACCAGTCCGCGCGGTGACCTTAGGTGCTATAACCAGGCTAGCGTAAGCCATCCTACTTGCCCGTTGCTCTGTTATTTCAGAGACTGTATACTAAAATATAAGTAAAGGTTAATGGTTGGAAAATCCGAATTATCATTTTCCCCAAAAAGCACAACACCAAGGGTCTTTAGCTACCCAGATACACACGGCGATTGTGAGGAGATATGGGCCACCTACCAAGCGAGATCATATACCAGAAATTATATTCTAATAAAAATTAAAAAAAAGTATCTTTAAAATAAAGCCACTTGCATTAAAGTCAATACATCTCATCCGTCTTATACTTCATGCTTCTTGGCGTCTAGAAAACTGTTTATATTATTCCTGAAAACCTCCCTCTTAATAACACTTGTTTTTCCTTTTTTGCCATTCAACCAATTTTAACGTCATGTGTTATGGCAATGATCATGAAATTTGAACTGCAATGTTTAACACAATAATTGATGGATACAAAAAAATTATAGCACATATTCACACACTCATCTTTAGTCTACACACAGACTAGCTATTAAAAAGCAAAAATATATACAGATAAAGTACATATTAATATTTGAAAGAGTAAAAAGCATAACAATTAAAAACTACTTTAGTATTAAAACAGAAAAAAATATACTTAGAGGCGGCATTTTAGATAAACGGCCCCACCGAGTGTGAAATCATCCATATTAAACTGCGAACCATATACACAGGAAAGACATAAAAGCACTTGAACATTTCACACATTATTTTAACGGCTCGAGTGTACAGAGATTGTACAGATATGAGTACATATTTATTTAATAATTAAAATTGTTTTCTTTGTTAAAAAGTATTAAAAAAATATTTTTTTTTGGTACTGAATTTTCATAGTTTTTGTTTTTATTTTGTGATGCTTTAAAGCAAATTCGTAATAAAAAAAACTTAATTTTAAATGTCAAAGCTCTTTATAAAGTACCTCATATAAAGTATCGCAGTTGTAAGATGTTTGACTGCGAAAAACACCTAAGATCGTTGGCGGGACTCGAACCCATGACCTGCGTACTAATAGGCTATTATGTCAGTCAGCCACAGCGTTAACCGACCCATTAGGAGGACTGTTCCAGTATTATGTTTGAATAATATTTTGGTCATGCGACCGCCGGGATTGGCGCGTAGATATCGCAATCGAGATGTCCAATTTTCACGCATTTTTTGCAGCAAGCATCGGCAAGTGACTTGACATATTCCAAAAGAAAATAATATAATGGGTTTAGATCGCACGATCTTTGTGGTCAATTAACACAACCATTACTTGAAATTATTCTAAAAAAGCATTCACAAAACGGGGGGAAAAAACATTAATAATTTCCAAATGTTGCACTGGCGTAAATCTAGTCATTATAATGAAAAAAATTATTTTACATAAATTCAACGAATGAAATTCATTGACCTAGATTCGTTACTTTTTTCAAAAATACGTTGTGTCAATGTACGCATACGTTGTTTTCAATGAAAATATTATTTGAAATTCAATGCAACATTGTACATTAAAATCATTCATTTATTCCTTAATAATATTAATGAACCGCTTCATTGATTTAACGTACCAGTATACTAGGCCAAAATTAGTGAAAAAATCGTTGAAACAATAAATTTTTTCCTTGAATTTTTGGCTCAGTGTATAAAATGACAAACAAAACTAGCTGTAAAATCGGTTGTCAAACAAAACAGTGCTGCTACACAAAAAAAGTCAAAACGAAAAAATCGCCAAAATTAAAAAATCGCAAAAAAAAAAGCGAAAAACGAAAAGAATACCAGAACAAAAAAAAATAATGCTGAACTAAAAAAACCAATAATGAAAAAAGAAACGCTAAAACAAAAAAGCACCAAAACTAAAAAATCGCCAAACAAAGAAAAAATGTTAAAATTAAAAAAAAAACCCAAAATTTAAAAATAACCGAAACAAAAAATCGCCAAAACGAAAAAAAGCGATGAAATAAAAAAAAAACACCAAAACGAAAAAAAAAATCATCAAAACTAAAAAAATCGTCAAAACACCAAAAAAAATCGCAAAACGAAAAACGAAAAAATCGCTAATACAAAAAATAACGGAAAAACTAAAAACACGAAAATTAAAAATAGGCAAAACGAAAAAAGTCGTCAAAATTAAAAAAAGCTCCAAAACGAAAAAACACCAAAACAAAAAAAAAAGATCGCCAAACTAAAAAATCACAAAAAGAATTCCTAAAAACAAAAAAAAAGCTTAAAATAAAACACCGAAAGTCAAAGTCGCACTTTACTGAATTTATTATTATTGTTATTGCTTTTTAGCTACATATTTTTAAAAAAATCGCCAAAACGAAAATAAGCGCCAAAAAACGAAAAAAAAAATCTCAAAAAGGAAAAAATCGTCAAACAACAAATCGCCAAAACAAAAATCGTCAAAACTAAAAAAATCGCAAAAGAAAAACTAAAAAAATTGGTCAAAACAAAAAAAAAACCTAAAACACGCTAAAATTAAAAAACTCCCCAAAAACAAAAGATAGATCGATAAACAAAGTCGCATTTTACTGAATTTATTATTGTTATGTATTTTCTTTTAGCTACATATTTTTATTCTTTAGCTCTCATATGACGACCTGACCTTCATATGCAATACTTTATGTATTTATGTAAGTAAATTCATATGTCATAGGTTTGTGTAATCTCTTTAAAGCCCAAGCCGTTTGGCATTGTTCACTCCCTTAAAAGTCATAAGTTTTTGCATTTGAAATTTGTATTTCTTTAAATAAAACTTTAACCAGTTTTATGAAAATACACATAAACTTTTTATTTGGCTTATTTTTAACATTATATTCATATATTCACTTCTGTTTGTGATTAAAATTCATAAATCATTTCACAATTGTAATATTGTGACATTCTTTTTTATCTTTCAATAAGTTCTTGTTGGTTTGAAGCTTTACAAATATGTAATTGTTTTGCTTTTGTACATTCAATCTACATTTTCTAGACATTTGCCACCCCAGTCTTTGTTCTTTTGTGGATAAGCGGAATTGGAAAAAGTCTTAGTTACACATTGAAAAAAAAACGCTACAATAAGCAAGAGTAGGCAACACTTTAAGGTGGTGGTAAAGGCAAACAAAATACTTTGTTATACTGAGCGAAAGTTTTGGGAAATAAATTTATCTGCTTTTGAAAATAAAACTGTTTGAAAGTGGTTTTTTAAAAGTGATTTTAAAAAATATTAACTTTTCAAAGAAAGAAGAAAATTATCATTTCGTTTGTTAGTTTTTAATGTTTATTTCCTCAGATCGCCGTTATATATACTCGTATATAGACCGATTTTGAAAATTTTTATTTTATACGAAAGGATTTCCTACCAGATTAGGGTTTCCTACCAGATTATGCACTGATAGAACCCCCTTAATAACGCTGATGTAATTTCACATCAATGCTATGTCAAGTGTATTCGTTTTTGACCCCATGACACTTCATCATTGTGATATCAACCTTTGCATTAGCTGGTCATCAATGCCAATGATGACAAATTTATCATCAATGCAATTATACATCGACATTAGGGCAATGACTAATTGACATCAATTTAATGACAAAATGTCATCAATATGATATCGCTGATAGAAACCCGGTCATAACGCTGTTGTAATTTGACATCAATGCTACATATGTGATCCAATGACATTTTTCATTATTGTGATGTCAACCTTTACATCAGCTGTCATCAATAGAATGATTGAAACAATTATACATATGTATTTATATTTTCTTATTTTTACTTGTTTCTATTTAAAAATATAAAAAATATGAAAATTGTCACTTGTTATAATATTGTCATATGTCACAAAGTTCAGAATAAGGGGGTTACTTTTACTTTTTGTTATTTTATTTTTTCTTCTAATGTTGGTCTTGATTCCCAGACCTACCATTTCAGCTAGTCTCCCTCTAAAACATCGGCAACACAAAGCCAATATAAATATTATTAATACGGCATACATATAATGACTAAGTGTCATCAATATGATGAAAATGTGCCATACTATCATTTGCTTCAATGTTTTGTCTGTCCATGTATGCTGTACTGCCTTAGTTTTTAAAAAGACTTGCATATTTAATATTAGCTCGGTCATAGTAATTATGACAAGTGTACATCAATGCAATGTCATGGTCTTTAACTTTTTAAAAATCTATTTAAACACAAAAATAAAACAACAACGTTTGTATTAAAATACAAATTACAAACATTATAACATTGTTAACTTCTTTTATACATATTTTACACTTTAATAATATATAATAATCCCCCTTATCGTGTTTGGCGATTTTCGCCTTCGACTATGACATTTTTGTAATAGATTAGAGACAGCACACTACATTTTTCTTTAATCTATTAAAAAAATGTCGTAGTCGAAGGCGAAAATCGCCGAACACGATAAGGGCCAATAAGTAGCATCGTATTAATGTCATTCCAGTCATAACATTGATGACACTTTAACTATGACAAAATTCTATAATGACGTTTGTCATCAGATTGATGTCTGTTTAAGTTTTATTGAGGACATTTATCAAGGCATTGATGTTAGAATTCTGATGATATGGCGTCATTAATGCGATGATACATTTTTCTATGAGTGTGGTCCCGTCTGTAAACTTTTTTATTTTGACGACCGATCATCTTTCTGCTTTGGACTAATCAAATAGTTTAAGGAAACTTTTTCGATGTCTCTTGAATCGAACATTACATAAATTTAAAAAAAAAAACATTTCTGGTAGCTCCACTTGAAGCCTTGTTGACTTCTTAAAGTTCATTCTTAATAATTTATCACTTTATTACTCTACTTATGTATTTGCTTTCCATGATAACGAATCAACTCGTCACTCTTTAAGCAGCAACGTAAGTGGCAAGTTTAATATAAAATTTTCCTCTAATGCCCTAACATGCATGCATATAAAATTGTATCTGGAAACCAAACATTACAGTCAGACTGACATTTATTTTATTTGCTATTTTTTTTATTGGATTGAATAATTTCCTCGTTTGGGTCTTCTAATAAATAAATATAATTGCAGTTGGAGATTTTTTCATTAAGTACGAATGACTGCAAGTCTATAAGAGATGTGTTGCATGTATGTACAATCTTATTTATTGTGTTTAGATTATTGTTGATAAGTTGCATCATATTAAGCAGCAATAATAACAATAAGAAGAAAAAAAACAATTACTAATCATGCCACAATATGAAAAAAATAAAACTTGTAAAGTGTTGACTGACTGACTGATTGATGCCTTGCAATTTTATGGATAAATTGTAATTGTTCGTTATGTAGACATAAATAAGAGTGTATGGAGGAGAAAAGCATATAAAAATAACTATAATGAAAAATATAAATGACCATTGCAATTTTAATTAAACAATTGTTTGAAAACAATAAAAAAAGTAAAAGTACTTTTCAACACACACTATGTATCTACATCAAAAATGTTATGTCATAAACTTTTACATTTGTCAATACATACATACAACTCAAGACAAATTCCTACAGTCATCTTGAGTAATTTAACAAACAATCTAAATAGGCCTCAAAGACATTAAAATTATGCAGAAAAAGAAATTAAATCATGGTATGCTTAAAAAATTCAACAACTAATGGAAGAGATACATATAAACTAGTGTAGTATTTATGAATTTTGCTTCATAAAAACAATGAAACAATTTCATTCGATTTTTTTATTCATTTAATCCCATGACAATTTCACAAATCCAATGAAAATTTCATTAATATTGTGAATGAATTTCGTTGGTTGAATTTTAATGAAACATTTCATAAAAATTCAACCAACGAAATTCTTTGTTTCAAGCAATGAAATTTTTTTCACAATATTAATGAAATTTTCATGGGATTTGTGAAATTGTCATTGGATTAATGGAAAAAATCCAATGAAATTGTTTCAGTGGTCTTATGAAACAAAATTCTTTTAGTGTAGAGCTGTTAAAACCATTTTTCGAATGTAACAACACTGAAAGTTCCCTCTATTTCTTACTTCCTTCTATCTCTCTTTCCCTCTCTCTCCTCGAGTCTGTGGACCTTACACTGAAATCAGTTTGCTTCATAAATCAAATGAAACTATTTTGTTAGATTTTTTCACAATTCTAACAATAAAGTAATTTTATTAAAATAATGTCATAATTACATTAAAATAGTGAAATAGTTTCAATAAAATTAAAAAATTGTTCCGTCAAAATAATAAAAAAAAATTCATTACGTTCGTGAACAATCGATGAAATTGGAGGATCTCCACAAAAAAGTAAACAAGTAATAAAAATAAACATTATTTGCATGCATATCTTTTTAAATACAGAAAAATATCAATCAGTGCTGTCAATTCAGTTCTTTTCACGCGAAATTTACATTTACATACTTACAAAAATATCTAAATGAATACTTTTTCTCTTTGCTTTTTAGGTAAGTTGCACTAAAATCTATTAAAATATGGTAATGCAGGTATTTCATATAATATTTTAAATTAATTAAAAAATTGTTAACTTTCCGCTATCAAAAATAGGGAGATACTGATTTTACTCCGATTTTCGCAAATCGTTTTTTCCTCAGATCTCGACGTTTTGAAGTCGTGGGAATTTATTGTTAATATTTTTACGATGATGAATGTATGTTTTTTTATTTATGTAAACCTCTCATTACGTAAGAATGGCTTAACCGATCGGAACCAAATTTACGACATTCTAAAGACGTTGACCTTGATATAATAAACCGATAAATAAAGTTGGCGAAAAGTCTTTTTTCAAATAAATTTTAAACTACTCAATTGATCTTATCGAAAATCTTATCAGCTCTTAAATTGAATTAAAATCTATTGGTTCGTTCGAACTAACGCGTTCACGAGATATCGTTGAGCAAAACATTCATAAAAAGCGCTTTATTTTAATAAATCCAAAATTTCTTGTCAAATCGATTTTTAGGATTCATAAACCTTTTTTTTTTTATTTAAAAAACTGCTTCGAAAGCCGCCATTTTGATCTAAATCGGTTAAATGGCTCGAGAGATATCGTTGTCGAAAAATGTCGAACAGAGTGTTTTTAATTACTCTAAAACTTCTTGTTAAATTGATTTTCAAGACTCGGGTACTTTTTTTAGGGTTCCGTACACCAAAAGTGTTTAGACTATGCTGTATATTAAAAACCGTAAGAGGTAAACTCTTGAAATTTAAAAAAAAACGCTAAAACTAAAAAATTCTAAAACTAAAAAAATGTCAAAACGAAAAATCGACAAAATGAAAAAAGCTCTTAAGGTAAAAAGCACCAAAATTAAAAAAAATCGCTAAAACGCAAAATATCACCAAAACTAAAAAGATCGCCAAAAAAAACTTTAAAAAACGCTAAAAACTGAAAAAAGTCTTCAAAACGAAAAAAGCACTTCAATATAAAAAAATCGCTAAAACTAAAAATTTCATACAAAAAAAATGAGAACATCGCCAAAAATGTAAAAAATCACCAAAACGAAAAAAGCGTTAAAATAAAAAAGCTAAAAACTAAAAAAAAATCGCCAAAAACCAAAAAATTGCCAAAACGAAAAAAGTGCCAAAACAAAAAAAAATCGCTAAAGCAAAAAAATTCACAAAAAACCGAAAAAATCGCCAAAACTAAACTAAAACGTTAAAACAAAAAAAACGCCAAAACCAAAAAAAAACGCCAAAACTAAAAAAAATTGGGAAAAAACGGATAAAAATTGCAATCAAAAATCGCAAAAAACTAAAAAAAATGTCAGAACGAAAAAACTATCATAACCAAAAAAAAATCTTTAAAACTAAAAAAATCACCAAACACCGAAAAAATCCCCAAAACTGAAAAAAAATCCACAAAACCGAAAAAAACGCCAAAACTAAAAAAAATCGCCAAAACTAAAAAAATCGGAAAAAACCAAAAAAATCACGAAAATTAAAAAAAAATTATTACAGATTTGTTACGGAGTGGATAATTTATACTGAAAATTTAATAAAAAGGGTGTTATAAAAACTCCGAAAATAGCGTTACATAATATGTGAATAGCCCCTAAGTGGCTCAAGAGATATCGTTGTCGAAAATTTTGAAAAAATTTTGCTTTCTTTTTAATTACTCCAACAATCTGTGGACTTTCCACCGCATTTACATCATATACACAAAAATGTCTTTCATATGAGTATAATCATGCAGTTGTTTGCTTACACTATTATAGTTTGGTGCTATTGAAAAGATGCAGAACATTTTTAAATGGACTACCATTTTTTTTATATAAAAATGTGTTTATTTTAGTGTACCATTTGAGAATATTTAAAAATTTTTTTATCAAAAGTAAATCTTATAAGGATAAGAATTAAATGAATAAATTTTCAACATCCTTACGGTATCCTGTAACGTATGTCAACAAAATTATATGTAAATGAAAGGTAATTTTGTGTAGATTAATAATCCAAAAATTGGCTTTTGATTTTAATGTTAAGTTCGAAAAAATTGAGAAAAAAAGAGATCGAATAAAAAACTGCGATATATTATTTTTCGATTTAATTATGATGTCTATTGATATTTAGAACTTTACGTCCTCCTTAGTGAGACCCGGATTTAACAATTTTGTATCCCTTTTCATGAACTTTTTAAATTTTCGCAATCATTCGTGAACACTATTCGATTAGGTTTTATTTTTATTTATATATCCATATATTTTTATAGGGTTCATTTTATTTGTTTCATTTTTGTAATTTAAGATCAATTTTTCCCTTTCAAAGTTTAAAAATAAACATTTAAGAAACATAAAACTGCTGTCAAAATCTATGCCACCTTCTTTAACAAAAAAAAGAAAAATCTTCCACGAAAATATAAAATGAAAAGAAGAAAACACCCACCTGTCTGCCCACACTAAATTTAAAATATCGAAAAACTTAAGTGGAAAACACTAATTGTAATAATAAAAACAAAATTAATAGAATCTTCACTATGTATTGAATTAAACTTTGGTAAAACAAATGCATTTTACACTAAAAAGGTGTGTAAATTTTACCGTAATTCCGGTTGTATAAAATAATGCATACAATATCTACTATAAATAGAGGTACATACATACATACATACTTATCTGTGGACTTTTGACAAAACAACTTAAGTGTAATTTTTAAAACTTTCAGTAAAGCATAAATATTATCATGCATTTAAGGCAAAAGGAAAACTAAACATAACTAGCCGATCTCTATTAGAATTTTAATTAAAACTTTTTTCGTTTCTTGACACATTCGAAATTGGTTGTTGATCCAGTCGCGGGTTGTTGACAGCCGCTTAATATTCCCTAAGGCATAGAAAATGGGAAGAGGCTGTTAATAGTAGTAAATTTTTGTTGACAGCGAGTAGAGAAGTGAAAATTTTTTGGTATTGTCTTGACGTGACGTCAACAAATAGTTACGGAATAAGGGAATTAATATATTTGTGACTAACCATCATAGAAAGTTACTGATTACACCAAAAGATGCGCCTTAAAATTCTACATTTATAAATGCCGCTACTTGTAAAACTGTCTCAACTCGAATTAAGTGCTTTTGTCTAAAGTTCACAGATATGTATGTATGTGGCTGATTCTTAGTGTAAACGGCCAACTTTTTTGAGATTTTAAACACAAGACGTGATACATATACGAAGGCATGTCAATAAGTCCGTGACTTTTAAAATTTTCCGACTTTTAACTGAAAGGGCAATATTGCTCCTATCAACTGACAGATACCTATTGAAAGGAGCAGTGTTGCCCTTTCAGCTAAAAGGCGGAAAATTCAAAAACTCACGGACTTATTGACACGCCCTCGTCTATGTATGACCTCGACCTCTTCATACACATATAAAACGAAGAAAATCCAACTGTCTCGTTGACATAATATTTATTAAAAGAAAATTGCTATATAATTAGCTCTGCATAAAATCGTCACTTCTTATGAAAAAATCGTCAAATCGTCACTTTGCTATTTTTGCAACATAAAATCGTCAAAATGACAATAAATCGTCAAATCTGGCAGCGTGCATGTGTATAATCGTCAAAAAGGCATGGATAAAAAGTCTGTAATGTAAATGTGCGTGACTTTTCGTAGAGGTTTTAAGAGAAAATTGTCAAAAAAAAAAGGCATAGTGTGAAAAGCAAAATATGACCTACCTAATACATTCTTCGAAAATATAACAACCCATAGTGTTGTAGAAACACCATTTTTGCTAAGAAAACCAAAAATTTGCAAACAGATAATGTTCTTTATATCGTTTCTATCCTTCAGCTGCTGTTAACTTTTTTAACGTCCCAAAATTTATAGATAAATTATATTTAAAAATTTGTTTAACGTAACGCTCAATACATTTTTATAAGAATTCAATATTTTTCCAGGACACACACTCAATTCAGATGTATAATCTTCTATGTATTTTAACATAATCTCCACATAATTAGGTATTCACTAAAAAGGTTCAATTATTTAAAAAATATCGATAACACTCAATACATTTTTTTTGGATACAAACGATGATTGATTGATGAAACGTTTTGCAATATAATACTATTTAACAAAGTTCACAAAACTTGTTTAATTATTTAGAAGTACACAAACCTACGCTTTTATTTTAGTGTATGTTGTTAAGGCAATTTTAATAATTAAACTTAGTAATGAAGCGTACTAAAAAAGCGTAACACTCAATACACAAGACTGCGGATAAGGACAATTTTAAAAAATTATACAATTTCTAATATTTTTCAAAAATTTGATGTGTGAAATAAGAGAAGCAAATGCAAATATTCCAAAACCGTTAAAAATTTAATTTCGTTTTTGGAAGAATTCATAGTTTCTTAATGTGGCAAATCAACAGCATGCATTACGGACACGCCATTTTGTATGAAGAGAGTATAAACAGTATTTTCTTTATTCGTTTTTAACACTATTTTATGAAATATTTTACTATACATAATATGTATAGTAAAATATTTCATATTATGTACTTTCAACGGACACGAAAAAAGCATTTGAAATGAGAAGTACCCTTGTACATTAATCCAATTTGCATTCCGTTATTTTAAATTGAAAAAAAAAATGATTGAAATTGTTTCAATTAAAACACAAAACACCCTTGAACTATTTCAAGCGATTTTATACCGTTACTTTTCCCCTCTTCTCTAATTCTTAACATGTTTTATTTTTTTATTTTTGATGATTGCCAATAATTTGTTATGATTTCATTTTTTTTGTTCTCTTTTAAAATCTATGTACACTCTAAAACATTACTTCAAATTTACGATCATTTATTGTCTAAATTTGTGTTGAAAATTTCTCCTTGTCTAAAATTATATAGATTTTGTAGTTATTTTATTAAAGAAAAAAACCTTTCAAATTAAACATATTTAGTCCAAGTGGAAAAAATGAAACATAAAGTGTAATACGGCTATGGCTGAATGGTAGATACGTCAGACTATCAGTCAGGAGGTATTAGTTCAAACCTGCACGCAGCCAATCGCTTTTTTTAGTAAAAACATTTTGTTCAAAAATATTGCGTGTGTAATTTTAGGTCGATAACAATCTGTAAAGTGCTGCCGACTATTATCGACCTAATTTTCAACAAAGGTGTTTTAGAGTGTACATACATATATATAAAATAAATTACACCAACAACTAAGCCTATAACGGGCCTTAGGAGGAAACGCATTAATTCATTTCGCACTTCGACAACATTGCCCCCATTAGCAGCCGTAAAACTACGACATACAACAGCGCCTTTAATACCCAGCGGTAAAATTCAAAAGGCCTTAAAATTTCTGGGCTTTTTGAAGACCTGCAAGACTTTGGCTTTTTAAGCAATTAAATTTTTTCTTTCCTTAAATTATTTAAATATCAATTCATAAATATCAATTCATATTTAAAAGTAGTTTTTTCAAACAAACACGGAATAAGAACGACATTTAAATATGAGTTGATATTTAAATAGAATTGGTGAAATATGCTCTAAAAAGCCTAATCTCTGCCTTCTAAGAGATCCGATGATACACATTCAAAACTCACTTCTTTTAGAGGGGAAGGTTGAAAGAGTATTTTATGTAATATTTGTTTTGTTTACCAAAAAATTGTACTTTAGAAATAACAAACATTCTCGTATTCTTTTTTCACAAGTAAGAAAGTAGCAACGCTGATGTGCCTGCTAAATAAGGCCTTATCGAAGGCCTCTTTACTCCTAAATTTCACCGTTAGATATTTGTAACAGTGCATGTATGAGTACGTACATGTGTGTATTAAGTAGGGATGCCAAACGGGGCTGGTTTTTGTAAAGCCCGGGATTCGGGATTTCAGAATTTCAAATCCCGGGATCGCGGGATTTTTCGTGATCCCGGGATTTATCGGGATTTCGGGATTTTTCTTTTTTAATACAAATTTTAATATTTTACTGAATAGTCAAATATAAATTTGAGAAAGAGGACGTTACAAAATTAAAAGTTAATTCATTAAACTAGGATCTTAGAAAATGAATTAGATACAACAATATTTAATCATATTGCTCCCTTAGCGATCGAAATTTCCTTTCCCTCTATTACTGAGTTATTCGTTGACCAAATGACTGCACACAAATGCTTTGAGTCCACTATGACCATTTCGTTAACTATTTATAGGTTTTGTAGTTAGTCAAACCACTTTATCACAAGCTCGGATGATAATTTCCATGAAAGGAGAGATTTCAGAGCTGCTGGTGTATCTGAAAAGATAGCTTTATGTGAGCCCTTAGGACTTTTACTTAAAATAATGACGGGGTTTTGGATCTATCCGCAAAGAACCGTATATTTGTGGAATCCACAGCCTCACACGTAGCGTTGAGCGCCCGCCCTAACTGAAAAGGTGACATAATATTTAGCTGAAACTCAGTTCATGGCTTATGATGTTATTCGGCATAGATTATAGATCTCCTTAAGATATTGTACTCAGGAAAATGCTGGACCTATCCTCATTATACCGGTAACAAGAAGATATGCCAACATCTTGACCTTGCATAGCTTAGTAGCTTCTACGGCCACCATACAGTCGCGACGTACGTGATAGTCGGTGTGATATTCAGGCATGTTCTATATTCCATGCGGAATAAAAGTGTTCACACTAATTCATAAATTAGTGGTACAATTGTTACTTTTCATTATGAGTTTTTTGCATAAGAATTATACCAAAAACTGTAATTTAAATATTTCGGGATTCACCGGGATTTTTTGACAAATCCCGAAAAATCCCTGTATTTTCGAGATCGGGATTTTGGTATTGGCATCCCTAGTATTAAGAAATAACAGTATCAGAAGCAAAACAAGAGCAACAAAATGATGACAAAAATAGGGTAAACAAACACTAACACACTGAGAGAAATAATTGGGTTAATTGCCCATGCAATTGTGGGAGAAATAAGGAAAAATTTAAAGAATGAAAGAATTTGTCTTATAAGAGACTATAATTTCTATTATTTGTTTAGTTATTTAAATTCGCGGTCATTATTAATTTTCCGCGTTGCCGTGGTCTTCCAGAGAAGTTTTGAAATTGTTGTCCTACTTTTTGGGAATCTGGGGTACTTTTGAAATTTTGGGGGAAATTATTGTTCAAGTTTTTTTTTTGGGGAGTCCTTATACCAGATTTGTTTCTTGGCTAATGGTTGGTTTCCTTACTAAGTGAAGGTGTCCCGACTAAACACCAAGTGTCCGGCTAAATTCTTGAGAAGTATCGCCTAAGTATCTTATAGGCAATAGTGGTTTTGTGTGTACGAATGTCTTCTTTTTCATCCAGGGATTTAGTTGGTGTCATCAAGTTACGTGAAATTATAATTTTTATTTTTGGTTGGGGGGCGTCTGACGACCGAAGGTGGCCTGCCTATGGCATTCTTATAAAACTTTGCACACACATTTAGTTATTGTGACAATAGAACATTATGGTTAAAAAGTGGGAGTGCCACGCCCAAATATGGTAAAAATAATTTTTCAACTACTTCTGTTTAACCAATTCTTGTGAAACTTCGCACACACAATTTGTTCTCTTGAAACTACAAGATTATTATCAGAAAAGTAGGCGGTGCCAGGCTTGTTTTGCAAGAACTATTTTATACTTTTTTAGAGTGTAATATTTTTTTTTTATTAGAATGACAATTTTTATGCCTTTAAGTCTGAATGCTGAATTTTCTTTAATTTTAGTTTGTTGATGTCGTCTGTGGGTTGTTATTTATATATTTGTGAATCTTTTTTAGCTAAATGTTTGTTGACAGTATTTGAAATATACAAATGTTTCCTGTTCTTATTTTTTTCAAATTAAAGTTTATTTTCCTTTATAAAGACCAAGTAAAAAATAAGTAAATAATACGACTTTTGTCATTTAAGTGGCAGCACTAATTGCTTGCGCTGGTCTTCTCAGAGGAAATAAGAAATGGAGTTATTCTAATAACAGAATTTTTATTTGCCAAATTGCTTATAAAATTTTTTTAATTTCAAGTCATAAAATAAAACATATTGGGATTCAAAGTTTAAAATTTTCATTTTAATATTTTTAAGCATATACGAGTAATTAAACAAAAATTCATTGGCTGTTTTCCAACATAAAATTTCCACTAGACATTTGTAAAAATGTCTCTTTAAAATATGCCATGAAAATTTCAAAAATACATTTTCTTGTTTGTCCCAAAAAAAAGTTTGTAATATGGAGAAATAAAATACATTTTTATATTTTCCTATTTTTAAAGATAAAAGAAACAAAATTTCAGTGTCGTTATAATTTAAGCAAAAGCAGCCAAGCCACTAAGAGAAAATGAAAAGAATTTACCACAGATTTTAAGAAAAAGAAATATACTTTAATACTTTAAACACAATAGACATGAAATATTTTGTACATATTTTTATCGCCTGGGAAATATGGAGACTCTTTTCATATTTTTTTCTTTTAAAAAGAATTTATAAATATAAAACCGAAAAAAGCAGGCAGACTAATGAAAGAATTAAAAGTCATATAAAAACTAAAGTTTGATTAACGAAAACAGTAATAGAATATAGAACACAGTGCAGAATGTACCACTTAGGTTATCCAAATTACCGAAGTTTTCTAATTCTCGGGAATCGGGGAAAATTTTTGTTTCTTTGCCGGGATACCGGTAACTCCCACCACTTGTGCGTAAAATTCATTTAACATTAGTGTAGTTCACACAAGATTTAGTAACTGGTTACTCGTTAAATTGCTAAAATCTTCCGAAATCTTTTCAAGTAATACAACGAACACTCCGAAAAGTAAATTGCAAAAACGAAAAAATCGCCAAAACGAAAAAAAAATCGGCCAAACCGAAAAAAACGCCAAAAATAAAAATTTTAAAATAGCAAAAACGAAGGTAATCCTCAAAACTAAAAAACCGCAAAAAAAGAAAAAAAAGTCGCAAAAAACGCCAAAATTAGAAAAACCAAATACGTATGAAAGACATTTAAAAATCGCCATAATGAAAAAAAACGCTAAACAAGAAAAAAGAACAACAAAAAAGGAAAAATCGCAAAAACGAAAAAAATCTTTAAAAAAAGAAAAAAAAGTCAAAAACTAAAAAAACCAAAAATTAAAAATAAACAAAAATCACCATAAATAAAAATCGCCATAATGAATAAAAGTGCAGAAAAAAGCACCAAAACGAGAAAAAAATCGCAAAAAAACATAAAATAACAGAAAAACGAAAAAAATTCCAAAACAAAAAAAAATCGCCAAAAACGAAAAAAATCGCCAAAACAAAAATAACGCCAAAAATAAAATAAAAACAAAATAGCAAAAATAATGAAAACAAAAAAAAAATCGCCAAAATAAAAAAGCGCTATAACGAAATAAACACCAAACGTTTTTTCTTGCACACAAAAACACAGAATAAATAATAAATGTCAACAAGCAAAACAGCCGCCATTGTTATTCAATGATGCCACTGTTTCGTATTTTCGCTCCCTCGGAGTTTATGATTGGAGGAATTTATTCTCGAGAAAAGTTTTTTCCGTGGGAAAGAAATTCCCAGATAATACTCATGATTGGGCTGATTACCTTTTCCTTTCTTTTTGCTTATATTCTGCATACCATTTTTCATCTAGCTTTAATTTTTCTCTATGACGTTTTAGGATCTCTGTGCTGGTTAATTTAGTTTTATTCTCCTTTAAAACCAAAAACAATAACAAAAATGTCAAAATCAGATAGAATACTACAAAAAAAGCCATACAAATAGACAACAAGTCACGAATTACAAATTGTTACAAGTTTATTTTCATCACAATCAAAATGGTCTAATAATATAATTGAATTATTTTCGACTCAAATTACTATTATGATTGGAACACAATTTGTTCTTTTCGAAAAAATCTTGCCTTTATTCAACATTCTCCAGAATTTTTGGAATAAATATTCAAGTAACGCATGACAATTTCTTAGCGAAATGCTACAAATTTTTCAATAAACACTACAATTTTTAAACAAAATTTTTGTTTTTGCATTGCAATTATGATTCATAGAGTTTTGTTTTTTGATTTATTTAATAATAATGTTTGATATTAAAAAGAAAGGTAACGAATGGCAAACAACTTGTAGACATCCTGCTTACATAAAGAACAAAGCATTTGAATTGAATTTTTTATATATTGTGGGAATGAGAAATAAAATTGATATGTTTACTTTTTTTGTTCCTTTTTTTAAGAAAGTGATAAAAAAGACCCATACAACGAAGAGTTAGAAGGTTAAAATGTTCTATAAAAATATTTCCCGTGGTATTTTACATAAAAGTGCTGAGCACATGTTATACCTTAAACGTAAGGCTTACTAGATTTCCTATGCCGTGAACTAATTGTTAATTAGTATGAAATTAAGCCTCATGCACATTTTAAGTTTTAAATGATTTCGGGCGTTCATGTTGTGTCTAGAGCTTGCGTGTCTTTGAAGACCTATAGTAGAATTTGGTGGCAAATATTTTTGTAGAACATTTCAGCCTATTATATCTCCGCTGGAGGTAAGTTTTTGTACCTTATTTAAGAAAAGGATCAAAAATATCCATACAACGAAGAGTTAGAGGGTAAAAATGTTCTACACAAATTTTCCTCTTTGTGTTTTACATAAAAGTGCTGAAGACATTTTATACCTTAAACGTAAAACTTACAAGATTTCCTATGCCGAGTCGCTAACAATAATGTGCAAAAGGGAGGAAGAAATGTAACTCACAGATGTAAACTTTCAAAACGTCGATATACGTATATATTTTTTTGCTGCCCTCTACCAGAATCATTCGTTAGAATCATATTATTTTCACCAAAATGCAAAATGTCTTGTAAGATTTAAACATTTGACATCCCTGGTTGTATAGGAAGTGCATTAAAAATGTTACTTTGCGCTTTTAGTTTATTCATTCATATATAAATATTTTGCTTCTTTTGTTTGTTCCAACAGATTGTTTTTGTTTTATTTCATATTCATATTTATATATTTTACATTATATATTCTTGTGAATTTATTAATCATGGTTTTCATGTTCGTTCATTTTTATTTCAAAATATTTTCCAGTAATTCTTTGTTGTGATATAATGCAAACATTTTTGAGATAATTCATATTTTTCTATTTTAGTTTTATGAATTAAAAAATTCTTGCTGAAATTCAATTAATTTTTAGTTGCTTATTTTTATCCAAAAATTTTCTTGAAATTTTTTTAGCACTTTCATTAATAATTCATTTTTTTCTTGTAGTGTTTAAATAAAAATAAAAAAAAAACAAGTACTTTCATTAATAAAGATTATTGTGAGTGCTTTTTTATAGATTTTTTAAGAAAGCTCAAAAATTTTATAGTTTTTGTGTGTCTGTGTTTTTTAGTGTGAGAATATTTTTGAAAACCGTTTTCAGATATTCTTTGCTTGATCTCAATGATACATTTGATCAAATCTCATCATCCGTCAGATGAACTTTAATAAAATAATAGGAAGAACCTATAATGTTGTTTAACGATTACACTTTACAACTAGGTTCTAACCAATGGTTCTGGCAGAAGGCACCAAAAGAAACACATACATATACGAGTATTGGCGTTTTAAAAGTTTACATCTGAGATTCATTTTAGTGGGGGCTAAAATACCTCCCCTTTTGCAAATAGTTGTACAGACTCGGCATAAGAAATCTTGTAAACCTTACGTTTAAGTTATAGGATGTGTTCAGCGCTTTTATGTAAAACACTATGAGAAAGATTTTTGTGGAACATTTTAAACCTCTAGCTCATCGTTGTATGGGTCATTTTGGCCCTTTCTTAAAAAATGGGCCAAAAACTCCCCTTCAGCGTTGATATAGAGAGCTGAAATATTCTACAAAAATATCTGCCATAAAATTCTAATATAGTTCTTTAAGGACACCCAAGCTCCAGACTTAAGTTGAATGACAGAAATCATTGAAAACTTAAAAAGTGTTTAAGGGTTAATTTCGTACTTATTCACAATTTGTACACAGCTTAAGAAATCTTGTAAGCCTTAAGTTTAAGGTGTAAGACGTGTTCAACACTTGCATGTAAAACACCACGAGGAACATATTTGTACAACATTTTAACCCTCTAACTCTTCGTTGTATGGGTCCTTTTGTTTGTGCCTTTCTTAAAAAAAGAGCCAAAACATCCGCTTCAGCGACGAGATATTGAGCTGAAACATTCTACAAAAATATTTGGCATAAAATCCTTACATACCTTAGCTCCAGAATCAACTTAAATGGCAGAAATCATTGAAAGCTTACAATGTGTTTTAGGGTTAATTTCGTACTTATTCACAATTAGTACTCAGCGCAGGAAATCTGGTAAGACTTACGTTTAAGGTATAATAAGTGTTCAGGACTTTTATGTAAAACACTATGAGAAACCTATTTGTGGAACATTTTAACCCTCTAACTCTTCGTTGTATGGGTCTTTTTGGCTCTTCCGCCCAAAAGGGGCAAAACACTCCCATTCAGCAGCGATATAGCGGTATGAAATATTCTACAAAAATATTCGCCATAAAATTCTACTGTAGGTTTTTAAAGACATCCAAGCTCCATACTCAACTTGGCTGGCAGAAATCATTGAAGTCTTAAAATGTGTCTAAGGGTTAATTTCGTACTTATTCATAATTAGTAATCGGCTTAGGAACTGTTGTAAACCTTACGTTTAAGTTGTAAGATGTGTTCAGCAGATTTATGTAAAACAATATGGGAAACATTTTTGTGGAACATTTTAACCCTCTAGCTCATCGTCTCTAGCTCATGGGCCCTTTTGTGCTTTTCTTGAAAAAATTGGCAAAAAAACTCCTTCAGCGCTAATATGCGGGCTGAAATGTTCTAAAAAAAGTTTTGCCATAAAATTCTACTATAAGCCTTTAAAGATACCTAAGCTCCAGACTCAACTTCAATGGCAGAAATCATTGAAAACTTAAAATGTGCTTAAGGGCTAATTTCGTACTTATTCACAATTAATACTAGGCATAGGAAATCTTGGAAGCCTTACGTTTAAGGTATAAGATCTATTCAGCGTTTTTATGTAAAACCCTACGATAAACATATTTGCAGAATATTTCAGCCCGCTATATCGCCGCTGAAGGAGAATTGTCTTCCACTTTTTTAAGAAAGGTGCAAAAAGATCCATACAACGAAAAGTTAGAGGGTTAAAATGTTTCACGAAAATATTCCTCGTGGTGTTTTACATGTGCTGAACACATCTTATACCTTAAATGTACGGCTTTCAAGATTTACTATGCCGAGTCACTGTAATGTGCAAAAGGGAGGAAAATTTAACTCACAAAAAATTTTATTTCGTTGCACAGTGTTATTCATCAGCCCAATTGAACATATAATTTAAATTTTAGCCTAAATTACATCGATACGCTTTTGAAAATCATACACTGGAAAAAAACAAAACAAAACTTTTATAAATTTAAACAAAGCTTAAACGATTTTAAGCAACTTATGTCATAAGTTCAGCTATTATTGCTTACCAAAAACTATTACTATCAATTTTAAAAATTAAATGACACAAATGACGTCGTTCTGTCTTCGAAAACAAGTTTTCTAATGCGACAGTGAACATGGAGAAAAAAATTCACAAAAACTATTTGTCATAAATATTTATTTATCAGGCCATAAAATTGACAACTACTAAAAAATTTTGTCTACAGTAGTGGGCAAATATTGCTCAACACAAGCTTCTAAACTTAAGAAATTTATAAAAAATAAAGAATAGAAAAAACGAGTAGCAATAAACTGGTAACATGTAGAATCAACTGCTTGCTTGCATGTTAGAGTTATTTAGTTTTTTTTTTTTACAACTACAATTTTATTTGTGTTACCAAAATGTCGCGCCACATGTATGAGAGAAAAAGTGGTTATAACTATTTATGGGAAAATTTATGTGTGGTTGTTATTTTATTTCAAACAATCTCGAGTAAAAAAATAAAAGAAAAAGAACATCAAATGCACAACTTTTTGTGTCATTGCAATTCTTAAACATGTTAAACTAATATGGTTATTTGTATAAAAATCAACTAACTAAGCAAATAATTGATTATTCACATGAAAGTAACAAGAACACACACACACACACATACAAATGACGTAATATTTTTGTTTTCCTCCAAATGCATGTAAAATTCAATAAAAATTTAAAATTTTAAACAAACATAACTTCACAAAATTCTTGTAAGCAAAAACCGACTCCAGACATACAGACAGATGGCCAGGGTGTCCAAAATAAAAAAAAATTTAAAAGTGGAACCAAGCTGGATGTATAACCTTTCATATGCGATAAAAATTTTCGAAATCGGTGTATAAATGGCAGAGTTATGAGTGAACAAATTTAAAAAAATATGCAAACGAATTGATATCCTCGTCCTTTTTTTTAAGTCGATTAAAAAGTTTGAAAACAACAAGCGAATAATATATGTATATAAAGTCATAATAAGATTGGTTTTAGACTACAAATATCCGAAATAGTTGATTTATAACAGAAAAGTAACGATTAATCCTTAACCCGGTTTTTCGTTTATTCGAATAATTTATAAACGATTATACCAATCCGTCAAGAAGAAACTTAAAATGACCAAATTACTTTATTTTTGTAGAGTTAACGATTAAACGATTAATCGTTAACTCTAGAAGCGGGTTTTGCGTTTATTCGAATGAACTATAGATGATTATTCGGTAAATGAGCGGAATTAGACTTTAAATAGACATAATACTGATTTCGTAAAGAATACTAACCATTATTCGAAAATATGGTTTATAATTTATTCGAATAGACGATTATTCGAATAAATTATAAACCAACAAAGTCGCTTAATTACGTGGAAAATAAAATAGTAAAAAAATTGTGAAAAGAAAAGTAGCGATTAATCGTTAATCCGGTTTTTCGCGTAATCGAATAATTTGTAAACGATTATTCGAATTAACGATTATTCGTTAATCAGGTGTTTTGTTTATTCGAATAAACTATAAACGATTATTCGAATAATGAGAACAGAATAAAAGACTTTAAATTGTCAAACCACCGCTTTCCTAAAGAAAATTAACTATTATTCGTAAATCAGCTTAATAGTTTATTCGAATAGACGATTATTCGGATAAATTATAAACCAATAAAGTTGCTTAATTAATTGAAAAATAAAAAATCTTGACTATAAAATAAAAGCCTAATCCCTACAAAGCTAATTTTTAACTTTACGTTTTTTTGGTTAACCGCATAACCGATTAATATTCTTCGATTAAAATTAAAAAGCTGCGAAATTAATTACAGATTATCCGTATAAACCGATAATCTGTAATTATGAAAGATTTTTCGGTGAAATGCATATTCGACTATTAATATTCGATTAAAATATCTTTCAAAATATGAAATAGTCGAAAGCTAAAAAAAAATCTATATATGCTTTTGTGCATTTTACATAGCCTAGAACGTTGTTTAATTAATTTTTAGAATAGTTTTCCATTATTCGCGAAACCGATTATTTGTTAAACCGATTAATCGACTAAATGATTTTTCGGAAAACCGATAATTTGGAAAACTGAGGATTTTGAAGACCGATTTTTGGCAAACTGATAATCTGAATACTCTGAAACCGATTATTTTGAAACTCTATTATGTATTTGAGAACCAAATATTTCGGAAATCCAATTGTTCGTGATATTTAAAATTTATTTCTGTAAATATTTATATATCGACACTTGTAACTCACTAACGATTATTCGGAAAATCAATGATTGGTGAAGCCGATTATTTGTTAAACCGATTAGTCATAAAGAGGATTGTTGAAAAAACTTGGTACGTGGGAAACCTATTATGTGAAAACCCCATTATTTGGAAAGCCGATTATTCGGAAAGCCGATTATTCGGAAAGCTGACTATTCGGAAAGCCGATTATTCGGAAAGCCGACTTTTTTCGGAAAAGCGATTATTTGAAAACCCGACTATTTAGAAACCTAATTATTTTTAAGCCAATTTATTTAGAATCTTGATTATTTGGAGAACTGGTTGTTAATAAAATCGATTAATCGAAAACCCGTTTGTTTGAAAACTTCAACTTCTAAAAAACTTTGTATAAATTATAGCTTTGAACACTTAAGTTACTTTTGTGAATAAATAACGATTATTCGTAAAGCCGTTTGATTGGAAAATCGATTTTGAAAACCCAATTATTCGAAAAGCCGACTGCACAGAAAACCAACTATTCATTAACCGTTTGCTCGGAAAACCTATTACTTGATACCTTGAAATTAAAAACAAAAATCCAAATATTTTTGTACATTCCAGCTTTGGACATTTTTAAATTATCTTTGTGAATAGTTAAATTAAATGATTATTCGAAAAAGCGATTATTCGCAAAGCCCATTAAATGGAACACCGATTAGTCATAAAGACGATTATTCAAAAAAAATTCTTACATGGAAAATATATTTTATGAAAAACTGATTGCTTGGAAAATCGACTATTCGGAAAACCGATTATTCGGAAAACCGAATATTCGGAAACCAGATTATCTTGGATACCCAATTATTTGGAAACCTGACTATTTGGAAAACGGATTGTCTTAAAATCGCTTGTTCGAAAAATCGATTAATCGGAAAACCGATTGAAAAAAGTTTCTAATAATATGTATGTGCATTTTTGCTTTGATATTACTTTTGTTAATAGCTAACGATTGATTATTCGTAAGGCCGAGAATGCAGAAAATTTATTAATCGTAAAGACTATTATTCAGAAAACCGATACTTTAAAAAACTGATCATTTGAAAACCCAGTTATTTTGAAAGTCCATTATTGGGGAACAATTTTAAACAACTTTTGGGAATAATTAGTTATTGCCTAAAAACCGACTATTCGTAAAACCGATTAATCGAAATTCCGATTATTTGGAAAACTGATAATTCGTAAAACGGATTATTTATAAAATCAATAATTCGGAAAACAGATTATTCTGAAAACTGATTATTCCGAAAACCAATTATTCAGAAAACCGATTATTCGAAAACCCGATTACTTGGAAAACCAATTATTTGTAAAGTGACTGATTGAAGTCCCGATTGCTTAAAAAATTTAAAATTTAAAAAAATCTAAATTTTTATAGATTCCATCTTTGGACTCTTAATTACTTTTGTGAATAATTAAGGACTATTCGTTAAATAGGTTATTTGGAACACCGATTAGTCGTAAAGACGGTTATTTAAAAAAACTTATAACATGGAAAATCTATTATTTGGAAAACCAATTATGAGGAAAATCGATTATTTAAAAGACTGATTATTTGGAAAACTGATTATTTGAAAAGCGGTTGTTCGGAAAATCGATAAGCCGTGAAAACTTGAAGCTTTAAAAAATTTTTTATAAATTTATTTGAAAAGTTAAATTACTTTTGCAGATAGCTAACGATCATTCGTAAAGCAGATTATTTGGAAAATCGGTTAGTCGCAAAAAAGATTATTTAGAAAATTTATATAAGAGAATCGATTATTCGGAAAAATTATTACTCTGAAAATAGATTAATCAGTAAACCAATTGTTTGAAAACTGATTATTCGGCTAATAAAACTTAATATAGGTACATATTTCCTTTTAATCTTCAAAATGATTTTTAAGTTTCTTTAGAGAAATCGCAATTTTGTATGAATAATCGTTATCCATACGGAGTTTTTCTTAAATTATTTTTAACATTACACATTTTTCAAACAACGGCTTTTATTGTTGCAATTCATTTTTACCTTATTTGAGTATTTATTAAGTATTATTTGTTTTTATAACAAAGTTTTTCCATTTATTATCGATTTTTGTTTATTTGTTTGTTTGCTTTGCAATTTAACCTCAAATGTTAAGTGGTTAAAACTTTAAACTTTTTCCACTTCATTTCAAATATTTTGAAGTTTAACATGCGGTTTATTTTATTAAAGCCTACCATTATTGTATTTGATTGCAAATTAAATATTCTTTGCTTTATTTTAATATAAAAACCACATAACAAATGGTGTTTTAGAAAATGTTATAGCTTTATTATGTTTTTGTTGGTTGGTATTATTTTATTGTTAATGTTGTTTGTTAATGGGTTAAGTATGTGCAACCATGTGCAGAAAATTTGAAACTTTATATCTTTCAAGAGAAAATGAATTAAAAAAATATATATATGAACATAATTTATGTTCATATGTACGAGTATATGTATGTAAATACCACGAAGAAATTAGGTAATAAACAGCAAAGACTTGTAACATAAAAAATGTGTAAAGAAACACATGAAATTGTAATGAGAGCAACCGGCGTGAAGAGAAAAACCTCAATTACATACTTTTACTTTAACAGATTTTATTCCTAAAAATTCTGGCAACACTGTATATACTCGTATTAGAGAAAATTTAATTTCCACTTAATTATTTATTAAAAATTTATTATAAAATTTCTCATTTTTTCAGACAGGAAATTGTTATGCGACCCCTTTACGAAACAATTTTGCATTCATTCAAAATTCCTTTAAAAATATTACAAAAAAGAAAAGCCAAATCAAAATAAATCTAACCCCTTGAATTATTCGCATCACCCCAAAATAATACTCAATTTAATTTCGCTCCCCTTCCCTCACTCTCTCTCTCACTCACTATCACACGATTTCCTCCTTCTAATGTCATCACAACAAGATGACTCATATTTTAATTGATGAGACATGATAGAAACCCTACAAAAAGATGTGGCAGAAAAAAGTAAGACGCCAAATTGGCGCGTGTTGCCAAACAAAAAAAAAACGAAAGGAATGAACAAATTTGTCAGGGTTGTATTGAAATAAAAGTTTTATTATGTTGTTGAATACAGTGAGGAAAACTTTCATATTTGTTTTAACTTACCGTAAAAAAAGAAAACTAAACTAAAGTTTATAAATATTTAATTTAAAAGAAATTAACTCAATGACATTTTTTAAAGAAACTAAAAATATGACACAATCATTCGCAAATTGAGGGGAGAAGAGGAAAAAGAAAAAATAAGCTAAAATGGGAAACGAATTTGGAGTAATGTGCTTCCTTAGATTAAATAATACGAGATAGAAATAAAACACTTAAAGTCCAAAATGAATGAAAGACTCAATATTCGGTTAATCAAACAAACAACTGGTTATTCGATTGATCGAACTAAATTCTTACTAAAATCATTTAACCAGTTTAATATATGAACAAAATTATTAAATTTTTGTAGAAATCTAAACCAATAGGCGGAATAAATTACTATCTGGTTAACCAAGCTACCGGTTATTCTATTAATTGGACTAAAAAAATATCCTGAAAGCATAAATTAATTCAAAAGATTATCAAAAATTAATAATTTTTAAGAATAAACGAAACGAATAATCGGAATAAATTAATATCTAGTTAACCAAGCAGCCGATTATCCGATTAATCGAACAGAAAATTTTATTCGAACAATAAATGAACTCGAAATATTAACGAAAATATAAAATTTTTATGAAATCTAATGGTATATGCAGAACAAAATAATATTCGGCTAAGCAAGTAACCGATTCTCCGATTAATCGAACTAAAAACTGGCCTGAAACAATAAATGAATTTAAAATATTAGACGTATAATCACAATGAATTAATACATATATCACTAACCAATCAACCGGTTACTCGAATAATCGATTCAAAAACTTGCTTAAAAGCTAAAATAATTTCAAAATATTAACAAGAATATCCCATTTTAAAGAAATATAAAGAGATAATCAGAATAAATTAAGATTTGTCAAGCCAAGCAACCGGTTATTCGATTAATCGAACTAAATTTTCAAAAATTAAAAATTTTTAAGAGAAAACTACCGAAGAATTGGAATAAATCAATATCTGGCTAAACAGGTAACCGATTATTCGAACTAAAAAATTATTAAAAATATAAAAATTTTAAGAAAACTAATGAATAATCGAAATAAAATAGTGTTTGATTAACCAAGTAACCGATTATTCGATTAATCGAGGTAAACAATATTTGTAAAGCGTAACTAAATTCAAAATATTAAAAATGTTAAATTTCTAAGAAAAGTAAACGAATAATCGTAAAAAGATAACATCAAGCAACCGGTTAATCGATTAATCGAACCTAAAATTTTCCCTAAAAACACAAATGGACTCACAAATTAATATCTGGCTAATCAAGCAACTGGTTATTCGATTAATCGAACTTGAAATTTACCAAAAATATTAACAAAAAATTAAAAATTTTTTAAATTTTAAACAATTAATTGAAATAAATTTATTTTCTGCTAAACAATCAACTGGTTATTCGATTACTCGAACTAAAAACTTGCCTAAACGAATAACTGTATTCAAAATATGTAGAAAAATATTAAAATTTTTTTAAAAAATCTGAACGAACTAACGCAATAAATTAATAGTTGGTGAACCAAGCTACCGGTTATTCGATTAATCGAACTAAAAACTTGCCTAAAACAATAACTGAATTGAAAATATTTAATTTTGAGGAAATCTAGGAAGATAATCGAAATAAATTTATAGCTGGTTAGCCGAGCAACCGGCTATTCGATTAATCATACTAATAACTTGCCTAAAAACAAAAGCTAATTAAAAAAATTAGCAACAAATTTCGTATTTATAAGAAATAGAAACCAATAATCAATAAAAAATAACATTTGGCTAACCAAGCAAATAAATAAATTTAAAACTATCAAAAAATTTGAATAAATAAATATTCTGCTAACCGAGCAACCGGCTATTGACTAATCGTACTAATGACTTGCCCAAAACCATAAATTAATTTAAAAAATTAAATTAGCAAAGTATATATTATAACTATAAGAAATTATAAAAAATAATCGTTATAAAATGACATTTGGCTAACCAAGTAACCGGTTATTCGATTATTCGAAACTAAAATTTTCCTAAAACCGTAAATGATTGTAAAAAATATAATATGAAATTGAATCGAATAACTGAACTAAAAACTTGCCTAAAACAATAAATGAATTCAAAATATTAAATTTTTAAGACATCTGGACAAGTTATCATTGTAAATTAATTTACGGCTAACCACGCCACCGATTATTCGATTAGTCGTACCAATAACCTGCCTAAAGGCATAAATTAATTGAAAGATTGACGATAATTTTTAATTAATATTAAATTAGTACAAAAGACTAACGAAACAAATAAAATTATTAACAAATCTCAACGAATAATCGGAATAAATTAATATTTCAATCAATCGGCTATTCGATTAATCGAGCTAAAAGCTTTTCGTAAAACATAAATTAATTCAAAATTATAACAAAAATATTTAATTTTTAAGAAATCTAGACAAATAACCTCAATTAGTTAGAAGCAAACAACCGATTATTCGATTAATCGAACTTCAAACTTGCCTAAAATCATAAATTAATGCAAAAGATTAGCAAAAAATTTTAATTTTAGAGAAATATAAACAAATATTGGAAATAAAGAAACAATTGGTGATAACCAGGGATACACATGAGCACTGACACGATAGGAATGTGGCGGCTTACGAAAACAACGTTATGTTCTGTTATGTACGTTCAAATTAAATTGATGTTAATTTTTCTCTTGTTCTTTGGGACTAAAAAGGGAATTATTTCGAAATAATTAAATATAATTTAGATTTTTATTCGTATGAAACCCGGGTTTTTACCCGAATAAAAACCGGTTTCGTAACAAGATAAACAGGTTTTTTTTAGAAATTATAATTATTCATAATGATTATGAACATAAATCAGTTTGTTTTTTGCCACAACTTGAACTTTTATATTTTATTAATGTGATCTTTGTTTAACTTGTTTTTTTATCTATTTACACAATTTTCTTTAAGAATTCCTTTCTCATGCTCATTAACTATTCATTAGAATTTCTTACATCTTACACACATTCCAAAGACACAGAAATTAAGTCACCCGTAGCAAAACATTTTTAAAATAAAAACTATTCGTTCTTCCCTTAAGAAAGAAAACTCAAAGAACCATAAAAGGAAAATTGTCAACATTTCAAGATGAGAATTACATAATTTTTCTTTTGCCGTTTTATTTTTAAAATGCAAATATTTATAACATTTAACAAGTACAATCTTTTATAGTTTTTCTACTTGTATAAAATATTTGTTCAAATAACCATAGAAAGGATTTATAAAAAGGATAATGCGGTCAAGGCTATTAAAAGGATGTGAAATAGAGTGTATGTGTGCGCATTTAGCTTGATGAATAAATAATATTGTTTTATAGTTATAAATTGTTGCTTAGGTAAAATTGTAATAAATAACACTGTACAACAAAATCAAATGAAATGAAATGTTCTACTTTTTATAACGTAAAGAGTTACAAGATTTCTTATGCCGAGTACTAATTGTGAATAAGTATGAAGTTAACCCTTGAATCACATTTTAAGTTTTCAATGATTTCTGGCATTCTTGTAAGGCTTACACACAGATAAAACTAAATTTAATTTTCTGTAAATTTCATTGAAAAAAACGTGTTTTTTCAGAGAACAAATTGTTTAAATCTATGAAACAATTTGTCTGAAAATATTTACAAATTGTAAACAAAACAATTTACTAAATCAAAAAAATATATTTACTGAGTTTTCTGAAAAATATCAAACAATATTTTTGTATAAACTAACAAATATTAAACAAAATAGTTTACTTAATAAAAAAAATATTTAGTGAATTTTTTGTCATATATCAAACAAAATTTTTTTCTTGGTCATCATCATCCATTAAGCATTTATGAAATTTCACTTTGTTAAATGTGTTCAAATGTGAATGTTTATCTAAAGACTCTAAAAAAATGAATGAGAATTAATGCAACGACATTAACGAATTGATTCACTCAAAAATCTTTAGTAAACAAACTTGGAACAATCAATCGCATTCCTTTTGCTATCATGATTGTTATTGTTATTTGCGTTTATGTTGTCATGGGGGTTGTTTTTCTACGACATAGTTTTTCTTGTTGTTTTTGGTGTTTGCGTCCTAAATAAGAGTCAAACAAACAATTCATCGATTATGTAAAGAACATTTACTGAAAATGAAATTTATTTTTAGACAAACTTTTGTTTGAAAATTTTTTGGTCATAATTTTTTCAGTGCAAGATTTCCTATGTCGAGTACTAATTGTGAATAGGTATGAAATCAGCTAGAACACTTTTTAAGCTTTGAATGATTGCTGGCTTTCAAGTTGACTCTAGAGTCTAGAGGTTTGGTGTCCTTGAAGACATATAGTAGAATTTTGTGGCAAATATTTTTGTTGAACATTTTAGCCCCCAATATTGGCGTTGAAGAGAAGTTATTTTTCCTCGTATTAGAAAAGTTAGAGGGTTAAAATATTTCACAAAAAATTTCCTCGTACTATTTTACATAAAAGTGCTGGGCACATCTGATACCTTAAATGTAAGGCTTGCAAGATTTGCTATGTCGAGTACTAATTGTGAATAAGTACGAAATTAGTCCGGAAACACATTTTTTTTAAGTTTTTAATTATTTCTGGCATTCTCAAGTTGACTCTGGAGTTTGGGTGTCTTTGAAGATCTATACAAGAACTTTATGGCAAATATTTTTATAGAACATTTTAGCCCGCTGTATCGCCGTTGAAGGGGAGTTCTTTGTCCTCTTTTTAAAAAAAGGGTAAAAAAGACCCATACAACGGAGAGTTAGAGGGTTAAAAAGTTTCTCAAAAATGTTCCTCGTGGTGTTTTACATAACAGTGCTAAACACATTTTCTACCTTAAACGTAAGCCTTACACGATTTCCTATGCTGAGTACTAATTGTGAATAAGCACGAAATTAACCCTTAAAACCTTTTAAATTTGGAAAGATTTTTGTCATTCAAGTTGAGTTTGGAGTTTGGTTGTATTTGAAGGCCTATAATAGAATTTTGTGGCAAATATTTTTTAGAACATTTCAGCCTGCTATATCGCCGCTGAAAAGGAGTTTTTTTGTCCCCTTTTTAAAAAAGGGTCTAAAAGACCCATACAGAGAAGAGTTGGATTGTTAAAATGTTCCATAAAAATTTTCCTCGTAAAAATGCTGAACACATCTTATATCTCAAACTTAAGGCTTACAAGAGTTCGTATGGTGAGTCACTATAAATAATTCCAAAAGGGCGGGAACTTTACATCCCCCTAAAAGTAGTACCGGATGTAAACTTTCGAAACGCCGATACACGGATATATATTTTTTTTGGTGCCCTCTGCCAGAATCAGGCGTTAGAATGATGTTATTTTTTTCTGTTGTGTTGTACAGTGTATGTAATATAAATCTTAATACACAATAGAAATCTTACCTGGGTATTCTTGTCAGGTGTAATCAGTATAAAATGCTGACATGATTGCTATTGTGGATCTTGAAATAAATCAAAAGCTGTTTTCTGTTACTTGAATAATAACTAATAGTTGTTGTTGTTGTTTGAAAATTTATAATAACGGATTTAGATCATGTCATTCATTGTTAGAAGAAAATTATAATTCAATTTGAAATTGAAATGAAAGGGTTAGGTAGGTGGTACATTGCACCTTATGTCTTATTACAATAGGTCTGCCAGTACACGTAAAATTAAAATATCTAAGAGTTGGGTTTTAAGAGCGAGATTAGAAGTTAAGTTAAATTTAATATCTGTATTTACATTTTTAGTTGACATTTTTAAAATCTTTTTTTACTAGTTTAGCGGCCACAATGTTGGTGGTTTAATACTAATCTAGCAAAAAAATAAAAAAATTTAGTAAACTTAAAAAGTAAATACAGATATTAAATTTTACTTAATCTCTAATCTCTTTCTTAAAAACTTACTCTAAGCAAGCCGACAAAAAAAAACATGGTTCTAACGACTGATTATGGTAGAGGGCACCATTAAAATATATACGTGTATTGGAATTTTGAAAGTTCACATCTGGGACTCATTTTAGGGGGAGTTAAGTTTCCTCCTCCCTTTTGCACATATGTATAGTTATAGTGACTCGGCATAGAAAACCTTATAAGCCTTACGCTAAAGGTATAAGAGGTTTTCAGCCTTTATATGTAAAACACAAAGACGAATATTTTTCTAGAACATTTTAACCCTCTAACTCTTCGTTGTATGGTCCTTTTTGACCCGCGGCGATATAATGGGATGAAAAGCGATATAATGGGACAAAAATATTTGCCATAAAATTCTACTTTAGATCTTTAAAGATGATGAGACTCCAGTTTCAACTTGAACGCCAGAAATCATTCAAAATTTAAAATGTGTTTAAGGGTTAATTTCGTACTTATTCACAAATAGTACTCGGCATGGGAAATCTTGTAATGCTTAAGTTTAAAGTATAAGATGTGTTCAGCACTTTTGTGTAAAAAATCACGAGAAACGTTTTTGTGAAATATGTTAACCCTCTGACTCTTCGTTATATGGGTCTTTTTGTGCCTTTGATTAAAATTGATTGATTGGTTCGAGAGATATCGTTGAGGAAATAAAGGCGAAAAGGAACCCTATTACTATCGCTACGCTATCCGTCCGTCCGTCTATATGTCTGTCTGTCTGTCTGTCTGTCTGTCACAGGCTTCTATTTCAAGAACCGTAAGAGTTACAGCTCTGAAATGTTCACAGAATATGTGTAACTTTGGCCGTTACAACAATATTAAAAATGTATGAAAGTTAAAAATTAAAGTTTAAGTAAATCGACAAAACGAAATAAATCGCCAAAACGAAAAAAAAACAACCAAACCAAAATAAAAACACTAAAATTAAAAAAATCGAAAAATTAAAAGATTAATCAAAACAAAAATTCGCCAAAATGAAAAAACTAAAAACATCGCAAAAAACGAATAAAATCGCAAAAAATATTAAAAATCGCAAAACGAAAAGAATTCCAAAACAAAGAAAAAATGACGAACCAAAAAAAAAAAAACAATAAAAAATTACAAAAACGAAAATAATTGCAAAAATGAAACAACGCTAAAACAAAAAAAAAACCCCAAATGAGAAAAATCGCCAAAACAAATTTAAAAAAAAAACGCAAAAACTAGAAAAAAGAGAAAATTCATAAATAACCAAAACAATAAAAAAGTCACCAAAACGAATAAAATCATCAAAACCAAAAAATCTTCAAAAAACCAAACAAAAAACGCCAAAACTAAAAACATAATTTAAAAAATAGCCAAAACGAAAAAAATTGTCACAATGAAAAAAAGCGCTAAAACAAAAAAAAAACACCAAAACAAAACAAAATCGCAAAAACAGATTTAAAACTAAAAATATCCCAAAATTAAAAAAAAATATAGCCAAAACGAAAAAATCGCTAAAATTAAAAAAACGCTGAAACGAAACAAATTGCCAAAAACGAAAAAATCGCAAAAAGAAAAGATTTCCAAAAGAAAAAAAATTTCCAACTAAAAAAACAATAATAATAATTACTAAAACGAAAAAAAAACGCTAAAATGAAAAAAAAAATGCCAAAACAAACAAATTTCTAAAATTAAAAAAAAGACGACAAAGCAAACAAAAAAAACGGCAAAAGTAAAAAAATAGCAAAAACAAACAAAAAAATCACCAAAGCGGGAAAAGCACCAAAACGAATAAAATCACCAAAACTAAAAAATCGTCAAAAAACGAAAAAGTCGGCAAAACGAAAAAACCGCCCAATCAAAAAAAACGCCAAAAATAAAAAAACAAAAATTGAATAATAAGCAAAACTAAAAAAAATGGCAAAATGAAAAAACCGCTAAAATGAAAAAAACACCTAAACAAAAACTATCGCCTTATTTTTTTCTTTTTTTTTAATTATTCAATTAATGACACTACATATTTTGTTCGTTTCCATGAAAAATGGCCCCAAACCAAAAATTAAAAAAGGCCCCAAACTTTTGTATTGAAAACAACAACACAAAATTTTGGGGCAATTTTTCCTAATTTTTGGTTCCATTTTTTATTTTTTATATTAGGACCATTTTTCCTATATTTTGGGCCATATTCCTAATTTGGGGCCATTTTTCAATGGCCCCAAAATAGGAAAAATGGCCCCAAAAATCTTATGTTGTTCTTTTCAATAACGCCATACGCAAAAAGTGGACATATGGGAAATAAAGCCATATTTTTTAGCTATTGCCATTATAATCTGCCTTCAGGCAGTCTCGACGAAGGATTTTATCCGCCCGAAGAACGGCTTCGCTGAATAAAGATTATTGTATAGCCGGCCTTCGGCCGGACTTGAATGATCCTAAATTAAAAAATTAAAAATCGCCCCAAAATAGGAAAAATTGGCCCAAAATAAATAAATAAAAAATGAAAAATGGCCCCAAAATATGAAAAATGGCCCTAAAATTGTTTTGCTGTTGTTTACAATAGAAAATATTTGGGGTCATTTTTCAGTTTGGGGCCATTTTTCCAAAAATGTAGAACATTTATACTGAAAACTTGTTAAAAAAGCGTTACGAAGCAGGAGAGTGTATGTAAAAAGTGTGTATGTAAAAGAGTGTATGCAAAAAATAGCGTTACGTAATATGTGAACAGCCCCTAACATATAAAATGTATGCATGTATGTATTTGTTTTAAACAATTTCCGGTTAATAACCTTTATATAGTTTCTTTTCAGCCTTTTTTCCATTAATGTCCTTTAGACGACTTTAGAATTCCTTTTATATATGAATGAGTTTAAGAGTAACCCTTTTTTTTAGTACAATCTATTGTTTTACATTTATATATTACACAATATACATATAATAAATAAATTCTTTAGAGGATTATTTTATACGAACTGTTTTATAGCTCCGAACAATGTAAATTTATTTTAAGTTTTATTATGTTTAAACTCTTTTTAAATTGACAACAATTTTCTGCAAAATTATATGTTATTGTAAGTTAAAATGAAACCGCTGAGGTATCAAGCTTTCAATACCCTCATGCACTCGCTACAAATGTATCACATAAAGTGCCTTCCTTCCCACCCTTTTATTTCCATCATTTTGTAAATGCAAATGGTGTGGAAAAATACACACACTCACATACAAGTGTCTACACCAAACTCACACCTTCAACCAACCGACGAGTATACTCGTAAATATAGTAGCATAATTATAGGGTAATTTGATTTTAAATGAAAATTTATTTACTTACTTTACTCGTATAATGACTGCAAATAGTCATGAGTTGTTTCTCGTGGCAAAAGAAAAGACGTTTTTTATATGAGAATTATTGATTTTCTTTCAATTGTTTTAAAACGGGGAAGAAGAAAAACAAAAACTATCAAGATATTGAAATAAGTCATGCAATTAAATGTGATAATAAATATTTGAATTAAATTGAAATTGATGCAATTCATTGAAAACTCATTAAGATCCATTATTTGTTTGCTAAAAATTAAAAAAAGTAAACAAATAAAGGAAAAACGTATATAATAGAGTTTATGCCAAGAAAAGTTACACTGTGCAACAAAATCATTATATTTTTCGATTTGTTAACATTTTTGTGTATTGAGCGTTACATTTGGTCTCGCGGTTGTTCCAGGAATGACTCTTGCGAAAAAAATACATCACAAAAAATGAGCATAGGGTTTGAAAACACTATACTTCTACTCTCTAAAAACAACAAGAAAATATAATAATCGCAGGACGGAATTAAAAGTTATTTAGGACCACTTTTTCCATTTTGACTTGGGTTCACATGGAAAAATAAAAAAAATCGTGTTTTAAAATAATTCTTTACAAACATTTACACATAGGCGAATAGTAGGCTAACTCTTCTTTCAAATAAGACTAATTTTAATAAGATCGACTGGCAATGTTAAAAGTTATGTCAATTTCAAATAATTATTCGTAGCAAAATACGACCTAACTAATACATTCTGTGAAAATATAACAACCCATAGTGCGGGTTGAAGCAAAATTTTTTCAAAGGAAATCCGAAATTTGTAAACAGATAATGTTCTTTATTTCGTTTCTACCCTTCAGCCGCTGTAAACTTTTTTTAATGTCCTAATATTATTAGAGAAATAATATTTAAATTTCTTTTTTACGTAACACTCAATACATTTTTATAGGAATCAATATTTTTTCAGAATTTGAATTTCAAACAATTCAGAATTATAATCTTCAATGTATTTTAACTAGGGATGTAACGATACGCCGTTTTGCCGATCCGATACCGATACCGATATTTAAAAATAAATATCGCCGATACCGATTCCGATACCGATACGAATATTGAAATTGAGTTCAAGTTTAGATCAACAAAACTCAAGTGCAATTTTTTTATTTACAAAATTACATTGTAAGAGAGAATATTTAAAATTGATTTTAACCCAGTATAAAAAATTGGAAGTAATTTTTAAGGAGCTACATTTTCTTTGCTTCCAAAAAATCTATATTAAAAGTATGCAGATAATTAGTAGAAAAGCAAGAAAAAAATTTTAATTCCTTTGTAATTTAAAAAATACTCGCCATGCTTTTTAAAAAATCGATTTTTTAAAGAACATTTATCAACTAATATTCTTCTAAATAACATAATAGCTTAATTATTAAAAGTCTTCTAAAAGTTTATTATTCACTTAAATTTACATGAAAATAAAGTTTTGAGTTTAAATTCGCATAAAAAAAAATTGTGAAAATGGGTAATTTTTTATCCTTTTTCCTTGAGGAAAAACCATTATAGAACACCGAAAAAGAAATTTGTCCTAGCATCGCTTCCAATTCGGTGATTGGTAATCGAAAAACAGAACTTCTTGCAATGGCAAGGATATGTAAAACTAATTAGAAATTATCCAAATTTGCAATACTTCCGGATCGCGAATTCTACATTTTTATGACTTCTTTGGAGTGTCTTTTTTTGCTGGAATAAGATTTAAAAAACAACGACTTGAATTTGAATTCATGGTAAAATTAACAAAAAAGTAAATAATTTTTTTACAAAATAACAGTATAAAATATTATTAATTTTTAAAATTGATATTAATAAGATTTAAAAAATAACGAAGTGAATTTAATTCATTGTAAAAATGAACAAAAATAAATTATTTGTTAAAAAAAACTCTGAAAAAATTTTAAAAGTATCGTCGTATCGACAGTAAAATATCGCCGATACCGATGTATCGGAAAATCTGAAGTATCGCCGATATATCGGTATCGGTATTCGTTACATCCCTAATTTTAACATAACTAAAGAATTTAAATTAAATTTAAAAAAATATGGATAACTCTAAAAAAATGGTTTTTACACAAACCATGATTGATTGATGAAATGTTTTACAATATAATGGCGGCTACCACTCGATATATATCGTCACAGAAAATGCAAAAAGCCCTATCTAACATTTCAAAAGTTTTGCAGGAGAAGCATAAAACTTGTTTAAATGAAAACTATATTGACAATTAGTGTAAAATGTTGCAATACAAGTAAATAAATTAAGTAAAGTGCGACTTTGGCTCGCACACGAAGGGTGCCGTACGAATACACATACATCCCTTTTCGTTTTTGCCCCTTTTTTCATTTTGGCAATTTTTCCGTTTAGCTTTTTTGTTTAATTGTAGTTTTTTTTTAACTTTTTTTTTTGTTATTTTGGCGATTTTTTTTTTGGTTTTAGCGATTTTTTTCATTTTGCTGATTTTTTAGTTTTTTGCTGATTTTTCGTTTTTTGCCGATTTTTAAAGTTTTGGCGATTTTTTGGTTTTGCCGTTTTTTTTGTTTTAACGTTTTTTTTTTTTTGCTTTTGGACGATATTTTTAGCTTTAGCGATTTATTCAAGTTTTGGCGCCTTTTTCCAGTTTTGGCGCTTTTTTCGGTTTTGGGGATTTTTTCGGTTTTTGGATATTTTCTTAGTTTTACCGCTTTTTTTGGTGTCGACACTTTTTTTCGTTTTAGAGATTTTTTCTGGTTTTTTGCGATTCTTTTAAGTTTTGGCATTTTTTGTTTTGGCGCTTTTTTTGTTTTGGTGATTTTTTCCATTTTTGACGACTTTTTTCGGTTTTTGGCGGTTATTTTAGTTTTTTGGCGATTTTGGCGATGACTTTTTGCGTTTTAGCGATTTTTTTAATTTTGGTCTTCTTTTCTTTAAGCGCTTTTTTCATTTTGCCGATTTTTCGTTTTGACATTTTTTAATTTTGCATTTTTTGAGTTTTATATATTTTTTTTTATTTCAAGATTTTACCTCTTACGGTTTCCAAGATACAGCAAATTGTCAAAATTGCATTAACTTATAGAACACCCTTTAATTTTTATTGTTTTTAATATCGGTGTTAATTGGTGTAGTCTATTCTCCAGACTAAACCAATTAACACTAACTTTGAAAATGTAAACTGTTTATATATAAGTGTCTGTTTAGTCTGTTAAGTATTTCAACATTTTTCGTTGCTCGCTTTAGAACACCCTTTAATTTTTAACTTTCATATATTTGTTGTCGTGATGGGTATCATATTAAAGAGTATAAAAATACTATTCTAACGATATATAACAAATTCAAAATGGCGGCCAGGAAAAACTTTAGTCAAGGACCAAAAAAATTTAACAGCATAAAAATATTATTGTAACGTTATATAAGAAATTCAAAATGGCGGCAATAGAACATAAAAAGTCAGGCACTAACAATTTTAAACTATCAAAACGGGCATCATTTGAAAGATCATAAAAATACAAATCTGACGATATATGAAATATTCAAAATGGCGGTCATGAAAAAGTCTACTCAAGGACCAAAAAAATTTTTAATTATCAAAACCTATCGAGATGAGTATCACATTTAAGAGCAAAAAATATCATGATAACGATATACAAAAAATTCAAAATGTCGGTCATGGGACAGAATAAAGACAGGGACCAAAAATTAAAATTCATAAAAACCTATCGTGATGGGTATTATTTTAAAAAGCATAAACATACAATTCTGACGATATATAAAAAAACTCAAAATGGCGGCCATGGAACAGTGTAACAAAATCAGGCACCAAAAATTAAACATCATCAAAACCTATCATGATGGGTATCAGATTAAAGAGCATAAAAATTCTATTCTAAGGATATATAAGGACATTTCCGTTAATGTCGGCCTTTAGTTTTTAACCTTTAATTTCTTGTTAGAACAGCATATTTACATCTGTGGGAAGTAAAAGCTGACAACCCTTTCATTAAAAAAAACAACATTTAAGACATAAACTTATAAAAAGATTTTAAATAAAAGAAAAAGAAACTGTTATAGCCAAGTAAGTGTGAATTTCGTACAAAACATATCAAATGGGAAAATTAGCAACTGTAAAGAGTGACAACCGAAATCAAGTCAAACGTCATTTCGCAAAAGAATAAACATGTTTAATTTCGTTAATAATTTCGACACGAAATTAAGTAATTTCAATGCAGTCTCAATTAGCCATAATGAAACAACTTTTTCACAATTTACCTTCAATTTGAAAATGTTCAAACTCAATTTACTTTTGTGGCATGCGGTCGGTGTAAATAGCCAGCCTTCAAAGAAAGTGTTACATTTGTTTCATTACATTTTCTATTGTCTAAATGTATGAACGTGAAAAAAGTAAAAATAAAAGAATTGTATGCTCGTAAAAATGATGTTTATGAATACAATGCCATAAAAAGTTATAAAAAAATTAGCAAGTAGAGGCGTAAAAAAGCTACTAACAATTTTTTCATTAACATTACAAAGAACATGGGTTGTAACAATTAAGTAGGCCTGTTCAGTAAATCGAGTGATGTGTAAAGGGGAATTATCAGGTATGTTTTGTATTCTATGCGGAATGAAAATGTTGGGAAATATCAAAGCATTGTTGTTGAAAATTATTATTTATAACAACAATGCTATGACATTTCCGAACACTTTTATTCCGCATGGAATACATAACATGCCTGTATATAAATAAATGTTCTCCTAATGTGTTTCAAGATACATATATAATCTTGATGAAAATCTGATATTAAAATATCGCATGCGATATTTTTTCTCTACATCGACATGTTGTGCTATAAAAAACTAAATTGTTTTTAACAAACGCCCTTACCAGTGTGGTCAACTTTGAAATCTAAAAAAGTACTAAAATCGAAAAAAGCTCGTAATTTAAAAAAAGCACGAAATTAAAAAAAAAAGTTTTTTATTTATAATTTAATGCAAACAAAAATTGATCAAAAAAAAAATGATTTGGAAATTATTGATAACGCTGTGTGACACTAAAAACCTACTTTTAAAACTAAAAATTTTTACTATATGTCCACCGGCATGATTTCATCAAATCAATGTTGATTTGAGCAAATCATGTTGATTTGTACATGATTTACTATATATTTTTCGTACGGCCAAATCACATCAAAGCAGTTGATTTATTTTAAATCATATTGAAAATATTATTTTTCGAATTTTATTTGCCTATGCAACCCTGCGTTGCTTTTAAAATTGCAAACTCCATCCCTGGGTCATCCATCAATAGTGATTGATAATTTCGAAAAAAATACATTGAAACTATACATTTATAAAGTTCAATTCTAGCTCCAGCCCACACCCTTTAAAGTAGGTGCATCATTTGACTACGAAAATTCGAACACCAAAGCGCGATGGAAATACTTCGAAGTAATTTACTTAATTCTAGTTGATTTTAAGTCGGTGGAATCATAGTATTATTTGGGTCAACTTCACATGCAAAATTAAATTCGGGCTCCACGTTGGGCGCCATATCAGAAAATCATTTGCTAACACCGGAAGTAGCGGGTCTTACCTCTTCTGACATCTGGGAGCTAGCGAAAGGATTAGCGACTTGCCGGCATGCAAACAGAGGGTTTTGTAACAACTTTATAAAAATCCACTTCGAATTCTTAACATTAAAATATTTTAGAAAAATTTTTAATATCAAATAGTAGTACCTTTCTTCTGCAATATAGAGCTGATATTGGTATAAATTGTATAAGAAAACGTCTTATTTTCTGTTCAGACTCACTTGACTCTTGATATATAAATAGATGTAGAGTTAGTTTTAAGAATATGGACTGTAAAAATGTACAGGTTAAGCCCAGAGATCGATAATGCAAAATTAAATTCGGGCCCCACGTTGAGCGCCATAACACAAAAGCCTTTTCTAACACCGGAAATATCGGGTCTTACTACCGCTGATATCCCTGAGATAGTTGGGAAAGGATTAGCGACTTGCCGGCATGCAAAAAGAGGGTTTTCCAACAACTTTATAAAAATCCACTACAAAGTCTTAACATTAAAATATTTTAGACAAAGTTTTAATATCAAATAGTAGTACATTTCTTCTGCTGATATCGGTATAAATTGTATAATAGTTTAGCACACTATCGACTGCACCGTTACTTATGGGTTGGTGCAATTCTAACCAATAAAATTGGTTAGATCTACCAATATTTTTATTTTGTGTGTAGTATAATATATCATCTATTTACTTATCTTCTTTGTTAGTTTTTATATCAAGTTTTGTGCTCATTATTAAAACATTTTCCACTTACGCTACCAAATCCTTAAGCTGTCTATGATACTTAAGTTAATAGGAAAACAATTTCCTTCTTTATTTAAGTATTTCTTACAACTTAAATGAAATTTTTTTTGTTCGTTCTATGTATTTGTTTTGAACATGTCATTATAAATGCATTCAAGGAACAGGAAGTATCTAATGTCACTATTAAACAAATATTTTGATATCTAAGACCATCAAATGGAAAGGGGGGAAAAAGCATTAAAAAACCAAATCAGCAACTTTTTCTAGACATCATTCATATAAAATCCTTAAGAATATAAACAGTAGTTTTTTTTTCTTCTAATATTCTTTTATTTTCAATAAAGAAAACCTCAACCTGTTTTATAAAGATTTAAATAACAAAAACTGAACTCTTACCAGCTATTTTTTTAGTTTCTACATAGCATGAGTTCATGCAGTAAGCAAACAAAAAGAGAGCCAGAGAAGAAAAAAGGTCCTGCAGGACAATGAACTCTTTATAAATATGAATGACTTAAAAATGGGTTATTTGTTAACGACACATATTTACTAACATTCGTTGCAATATTCTATATAGAAGTTTTATGAAAAGTAATGAAATACATATAAGGAAAAAAGGAGGTTGTTTAAATATAAGTTCCAGGGGTAATGGTCAAATAGAGACGAGAAAAACTTTCTGGCTTCATATAATATTTATAATACTGCATTAAAATGCTAAAGCAGCTGCAGTAAGCTAAACTAGCACAGAAATAAATTAACTTGTATTCGTAGAGTGTGAAAAGGAATTTATAGAATTGAAGCAGAATTGTTATAAAATTAATATTGCATTTTTATTTGTAAAAAAAAAGAATAGTATTACGAGCAGATTACCTTAGTTACCAGGCACAGCAAGAAAAACATTTCAATTTTTCAACATAGTCTCCTTTAATCTCGATACAATTTTTGCAGTGATTCAATGGCTTTACTCTTGTATTCAGCAAATATATTGTATTAATAAGAATCATAATTTTTCGCCAAGTGGGGCATTTTAATTTCATCTTTCAGAATTATGTATGTATTATGCCAGAATTTTCCTAAAAAAATATAAAGTTGTGTTTAGGTTGAAAAAAAACTTAATTTAATTAAAATTCAATCTGCTAAGAATATAATTAATATCATAAAATTTGTATTTATACATGGCTGATTCTTCTTTATACTCTCTTCATATACTTATACTCTCTTCATACAAAATGGCGTGTCCGTAATACATGCTATCGGTTTTCCACATTGAGAAACTATGAGTTTTTCCAAAAACTAAATTAAATTTATAAAGGTTTTTGAATATTTGCATTTGCTTCTCTCATTTCACATATAAAATTTTTGGAAAATATTAGAAATTATAATTTTTTTTAATTGTTGTTGTCCACAGTCTTGTGTATTGAGCGTTACGTTTTTTTACTACGCTTCATTACTCAGTTTAATTATTAAAATTGTATAAGCAATATACACTAAAATAACTGCGTAAGTTTGTACTTCTAAATAGTTACCCCCATATTCATAAAATTTTATGAAAGTTAATGTTGGTTTACTGTACGAATTTTGTATGGGAAAACTGGTTTTAATGCACACATTAACTTTACTAATCATTTATGAATATGGGAGTTAAAAGTTTTGTGAACTTTGTTAAATAATATTATATTGCAAAACGTTTCATCAATCAATCATGGCTTGTATTCAAAACAATGTATTGAGTGTTATCGACATTTTCTTTTATTTAATTGAAACTTTTTAGTGAATAACTAAGGAGCTTATGTTAAAATACATCGAAGATTATACATCTAAATTGTATTGAATTCAAATTAAAGAGTGTGCTCTGAACAAAATATTGAATTCTTATAAAAATGTATTGAACGTTACGTAAAAAAAATTTTTTAATATAATTGAATCAGTGATTTCGAAAAGGGCACATATCTGAAACTTTTGCATTTGCTCTTACGCAAGACCATTCGCACCAAACGCTGAATATCGCCAATGCAAATTTGAAAACAGTAATTTTGGTGTGCTTGCTATTAAGTCCCGGTTCACACACCTCAACTTTTATTGATCAACTTCATGATTCAATAATCAGGTCAATGCAACTATTGTTTACCATCGTAAAGATGTCAAATTTCATATAAAAAACGTAAACAAAGTTTATACAAAGCGAATTAATATCAAGTGACCTTATCATTAAAACAACACACATACAAAGTAGGTGTAGCACTATTTTTATTTGTACGTTGACAGTTCGGGTTAAAGTTTTTCTCTTTTTTATATAGAGTTTGACTGATGGGGTGTAATCAGCTGATGATCATCTGTGATGATAAGGCTACCTGGTACTGAATTCGCCTTGAGTTTATATGGAGTTTGTTGGACATCTTCACGATTATGACATTTTTGTTGTAGAGCTGCATCGTACAACTTTCTCTGTCTTTCTTACAGCTAAATCAAAAGTTGATCAACAAAAGTTGAAGTGTGTGAACAGGGGCTAAGTAAAAAATTTTCATTTCATGTTGCTGCTCTCTGTTTTCAATATAACATTATAAACTTTGTGTTAAATTGTTTGCTGGCTTATATGTATGTAGTTTCCTTCCTACTGCTGCCCACATGTTCAATTCTGGGAAGGTAATAAATGTGTTTTTGGTTGTTGTTGCTTTTATTATTTCTATGCGTGGGTAATATATTTTTTTATACTTCTTTTTCTTATATTTTGCATTTTTTCTTAAGCTGCTTTCAGTTTATTTTTGCATTAAAAAGACAAATATTAAAAATGACATTGACTTTGAGGCAACAGCAATTACATATGGATGTATGCATGTACTTAAAAAAATGCTAATGATTCAGAGCACATATTTCTGAATGCTAACATGTACATGCCTGATTCTCATTCTGAACGTACATTTTGTGTTTTTCCCTTCTTTTTTTTGTTTACCAGTGTAACTAAATGAAATATGAGAAGTTGAGATTCATATTATAGTTTTCGCCTCATTCAATGGATCCTGAAATAAAATTATGTATACTTTTCCATTTTTTAGCATTTTTCGATATTGAGCGTTACATTTGCGTTCGCGGTTGTTCCGGGAATAAATTTTGCGAAAAAAAAATACACCACAAAAAATGAGTATAGGGCTTGAAAGCATTTTACATCTACCCTCTAAAAACAAAAAATTATGATAATCGCAGGACGAAATTAAAAGTTATGAACACTTTTTCAATTTTGACTTGGGTTCACATGGAAAACTAAAAAAAAATTTTGTTCTTTTAAAAAAATGTTTTACAAACATTTATACATGAACGAAAAGTAGGCTAACTCTTCTTGGAAATAAGACTAATTTTAATAAAAACGACCAACAATGTTAAAAGTTATGTCAATTTCAAATAATTATTCGTAGCAAAATACAACCTAATTAATACATTCTTCGAAAGTATAACAACCCACAGCTTTGTAGAAGCAAAATTTTTGCTAAGAAAATCAAAAATGTGTAAACAGATAATGTTTTTTATATCGTTTCTACCTTTCATCGTTAAAAAAGAAGTTCCAGCTTCTTTCACGTCCTAAAATTTATAGATAAATTATATATAAAAAATTTAAGAAATTTATTATTTGACATATTGTCATAATTTTATTTTAAATGATATTTATTTGCTGATGGTTAAGCATTCATTGTCTATATGCATTTCATTGGTGCTTTACAAAATCGTCAGTAGACTTCAACCATTATTTGAAACTTATACAAAACCCAGCAAATAATTTTTTATTCGATATGAATCTATTTTATTTTTCTACACCTTTGTACAAAACCTACTATGATTATTTTTGAAAATCATTTATTTGTAAATTCTCAAATGGTTTTTGAAAGT